>VYZX01021359.1:566907-579080 GCA_013401335.1 Brachypteracias leptosomus | reverse complement strand
TATATATATACAATCTGACATCATATGGTATTGAATATCCCCTTGGCTAGTTCCAGACAGCTGTCCTGGCTGTGCCCTTCCCACCCAGCTTCTTGTGAAAATTAACTCTATCCCAGCCAAACCCAGGACAGCTGAATAGAAATGGCCCCTGGACCAGCCCTGTGATGATTGCCTACCCCTAGTGACATATTCAATCACTATATTTAAGATATATTTGTTGTTTGTTGGGGAAAAAAACAAGGATCTGTCTCTTTGGAACTGGAGGTGGCTGTATTTTCTTGCTCCGCTCTCTGGATCTTTGTAGTTTTACACTCTCCCAGCTTACAGGTTCCTGAATGCCTTAATTGGGAAATACAGCTTTGTTATTTCATGTGTCCCAAGGGAACCTGACCAAACCTTTGCTCGCAGGGAAGGGTGCCCAGTTCTACCTCCACTGGTCCTGATCTGTTACGAAGCTGCCCCAGCGGTTCTTTCCCAGGGCAGATGAGGGGTTTGGCTGATCCAGCACAATGCTGTGGGTTACGTGGAGAACAAATTGCATCTGGATATGCTGAGAAGTAGCTAAAGTGGAGCTCAGCAGTAGCCACAACGCTGGTGTGTAACCAGCACACAGCAGAGCACTAGGGGGGCTGTTCTGAGGAGAGCCAACCCCAGCTCAGCCAGCCCCAGGAGAACGAGGTGACTGTGGCCACGTGCTGCCAGACAGCTCCTGTACAGTTATGGGGAGAAGCAAGTTCTTAATGCAAAACTAACCCTTTTTAGGACAGGTATCCCCCAGGTAGGTTTGCTTTCACCCACCCATGCTCTGAGGGGTTCCACAAGGGTTGTCCCTGGTGAGAGGCCAGGGCTGGGTGGTGCTGCTGCTGTGGAGAGCAGGTGGAGGGAAGGTGATGGAGTGTGGCTTCCACAAGAGCAACGGACCGCAGCAGGCTGCCCACATCCCTGACAGCAGCACAGAGCATGCTGCACCACAACCTTTCTCCAAAAAGTCCAGGTGGTTGCTGGAATCTGCTCAGAAAGCACAGCTAGGAAGAGGGTTGGTGTGCCCAGGAGTTGAGGTCCCTGTGGTTTCAGGCAGTGTGTAGGGGCCCTGGCTATAATTGAGATTGGAGACAAAGCTGGCATTTGGGAAATGAAGGCTTGATGAGCCAGGCTAATTGCTGGACTCTGGGTATGTTGCAGAAATGAGATGAGGACAGTAACTAGAAGGGGTGTTGCCAGATAGCTGGCTGTGATCATAGCTACAGTGGAGGTTATGACAAGCAATTTACTTGGGTCTGCCCCATTTGGAGTTCTGATGGATTCCTCAAAGAGCACAAGAATTGGAAGAGGGGTGACAGGGGCCAGGATAAGGTCTTGAATTGCCTCTTGCAATTAGTGATTGGTCTCCTGTCTGTAATTAACATGAACAGTAGGCTTGAGGCTGGAGTTGGCTTTGGGGCTAGGAAGGTACCAACAGCTTGATATATTCTGGACAGCCTGCAAAGACAGGACCTGGGCTTGCCCTGATTGGGGCTCGTGCTTTCTGCTACAAATTCCTGAAGGGAGAGCTACTTTGACAATAAATCTGATTTAAGGGATAACAACTTTAACTATCTATTACTTAGGGAGTGGTGTTTTTTACTGAACTTCGCATGGTCTAGAAGGGTATGAGGAGGACCCATGAGAGCAGGACCAATGCTTTCTCTGGTGTTTTCATGTAGCTCATTCGGCTGTCATTGCCAGTTTGACTAGGGCTTAGACACTCACTCCCACTTGTAGAGATGTGAATTCCTCCTAGGTTGTAGGGAAATAGATGTAGTGCTTGTGTTCATGTTATTGCAGGTGTGGTACTATATGTGGGCAGTCCCTACAACTGAGAAGCATTCAAAATAGAATTTGGAAATCTCAGGCTCCAAAAGTTACAGTCAGTCCCCACATAATCCATAACCTGCAGCACTAGGAAGGGTTGGTGTCTTTAGCTTCTCTTTTCTGTTGTAGGTTATAGTACAAAATGGCTTTCACCATTAAACCTCACCAAAGCCCTAGAAAGCAGCAGCAGTGCATGGGCAAATTCCAATGGCAAAATGGGCACGTTCTCACTCCATCCCACAAGCTGAGGTGCCTCAGCACCTTCCTCTGGGCTGCTGCAAGTTGGACCATCACTAGCAAAAGGAAGGCAGAACTGCCCAGCCAGAACTGACCTTTTCAGTGGCAGCTTCAAGTTATCCTGAAAAATCAGCGAAAGGGCATCTCTGCTGCATGATTTCCGTCCCAGTCCCTGCGCACCCTCCCCTGCTCCCCAGAGCCAGGACAGAGCTCGCACATTCCCGGTCCTAACGTGCCACCTGCTGTCTGCCGGGAGGGAGACACCGCAAAGGCAACAAAGCCAGTGCATGAATTACCCAAATTAGCAGCAGTTTTGCATTGCAAAACCATCCCAAAGGACCTGGGTACCGCAGGTGAGAGCCTGCTCTCCGCCACCGGGCAAGAACCCCCCTGCAAAGCCGCTCTCTTCTCCTGCAGATGCCGAGCAGCAGAGCCTGGACAGCCTCAGAGCCTGGACCACCCCATCCAGAGCCAGGGCACAGAACTGGCGCTGCCTGAGCAGGTACGATGTGGTCACCACGGCTGCCCTCTGGGGAGGGCTCCTGGCACAGGGTGGGGAAGGGACCAGCAAGGGCAGGACAAACTGGTGTGGGAGTGAATTGTGAGGCGACACTCAAGAGCTGTTCTGCAGGAGCAGTGATAGCAGATGAGGAGTCCAACAAGAAGCAGGACCTCTGTAGAAGGGGAAATTCTGAATGTAGAGACTTCACAACATGCTTTAACTTGTGGTCAGGCAGTTGGACTAGATGAATGTTGTAGGTTCCATCAGCTGAACTATTCTAGTGAGTAAGCAAGGTGAATATTTGATTTTTACCCCCTAGGTGCCGCTGACCAGAGTGTCCCTGAGCAGACACAGTGTCCCTGTTTGTCAGGGGACAGGGTGACAAAGGATTTTGGAGGGAAGAAAAGTCTCTCTCAATGCTGGACCCAGGATCCTCCACTCAGGCAGAGACTGTCTCGGGGTCTGGGGGCTCATCTGAACAAGGCAAAGAGACCCCTTCCCTTGTTCCCAGGCTGCAGCCAGCCCCGCATCTCTCCCCTGTCCCCCACTGCCTCTCCTAACCAGCAGCAGCCCTGGTGAGAGGGGGGCCCGGGTGGTGAGGGTGGTAAGGAGCAGGGAGGGGCTCCCTGGATTTCCCAGCTGGTACCTGGGCCTGAATGGCTTTGGGGATGCTACTGAGGTGACCTTCTGTGGCACAGAGGTAGAATTGCAACCTTCAATGTCATGTGTGCACCCCCAGTTCTTGTTGGCCTGTCCTGGGGAGGGGTCCAGGCTGCAGGAAGGGCTCTAGGACAGCAGATGCTCTGCAAAGAGGAGGGATGGAGGAAGGGAAGAAGGGGTTAAAGGACAGAGGGAGGGCCAGGCTGCAGTTAGCAGATGTCCAGGCTGAAAAGTAGGTCACCTATTTCTGCTGGGGGGGTGGGTTTGAAAATCGACACTACATCAATGCACAAACAAAGCCAAGTAATACAGCAAGGAATCAAACTGAGCCTGGGAAGCCTGGCAGGAACCCTCCGAGTACACAGGGTTCCTCCAACACACCACACACCACTATTAATTAAGACTGTGTAATTTAAAAAATGTATTTTTATCTGCATATACATATATACAAACACAGAAGAGGAGAGGCTAATTGAAAAAAAAAAAAAAGAAATAAATTTTTTTTAAAGCCTTCAAAATCTACAAACCCAAGAAAAGCAGAAATTCTCCTATTACCCATGTACAAGGCGTGGATAGATAGGAACTTAATTCCAGGATTTTCTCATCATCCCTGTACTTGGCACTGGTGAGGCTGCAGCTTGAGTACTGGGCTCAGTTCTGGGCACCACAGGATAACAAACACACTGAGGGGCTGGAGTGGGTCCAGAGAAGGGCAATGAAGCTGGGAAGGGGTCTGGAGAACATGTCTCACGAGGAGTGGCCAAGGGAACTGGGACTGTTTAGTCTGGAGAAGAGGTGGCTGAGGGGAGACCTCATTGCTCTCTGCAACTACCTGAAAGGAGGTTGTAGAGAGGTGGGTGCTGATCTCTTCTCCCAGGTAACTAGTGATAGGACGAGAGGAAAGTTTCCATCTTGACCAGTTCAGGAGATGACACACCCTCTTCTGCAGTGGGGTTGAAGGGGAAGAAAGAGAAGGGAGAGGAAAGCTTAAAGCAAAAGTAAATTGCAAGTGCTGCTCATCTGACAGAAGCTGTTTGTGCTGCACACACCAACTTGACAGAGTTTGTTGGACACTCCTTGATACCTTATTACATGGTAAAATGGGTGCAGAACTGGACGCCTGATGATCCTGAACATTGCTCCCTGGTGCTACCACCAACCCCATGTGTAGGTCAGGGTGGTTTCCCTTGAGCAATGACTTAGGGTGGTGCTGAGAGGTCCCTTTGCTGTGCTCACAAGTTTCCCTGGCTGATACAGCCTGTTCCCATCAGCTCTTTCCATGCTGTGCTGCAGTTTCCCAGCAATGTGAGCTTGGTGGTTACCAGGCAGCTCTATCTTGGCTGGTTGGGAAATGACACATGATGGGTGCACTTTGCGCGCTTGGAAAGCACTTGGATTTTCCTCGGAGGTGATTTCTCTAACTTGTTTTTCCTCTGTGCTAGTTTAATCAGCTTAGCTATTAAAAGATAACATGGGTTTAGGACTATCATTAGCCCAGAGTGGTCATGTGGTTATACTGGTAATTAGCACTACTGCTGAACTCTGTGTTACCTTTTTTTTTGATAGGTAACTGTAACAAAACCAGTGCTGACCCCACCTGCAAAGAAGCAGAAAAAAAATGAACTCTCTCTCTCCCTGTATTCAACTATTTGTGCAGCAGCTTTCTGCCTCTTTTCATCCCCTGTGATATTAGTATCTATATCCAAAGCTTGAAATGAGATTAGGACGCTCCAGTCTAAAATTGCAATCCTGCAACCCTTGTGCTCAGCTGTTCTGTAAGCTTTGAGGTATCAAAAATCCCTGGAAGGGCTTTGGGAGGGCCAAGCAGCTCACCTCTGAATTATGATGCAGAAACTGTATTGCTTGGACTGGGTCCTCAGGAGCTCAGCTTGCTCAGCATCCCAAGTTCTAGGCAAGCTGCCAGGACACAGGACTCTTCCCAACTCACAAGCCTTGGCTATGGTTTATTTTGAAGCACAGCCAGAGGGAAAAGAAATGGATGGAGATGTGTGCTCCTTATATACAACAGCCCAGGGCTCAGCCCACTTAGTGAGGCCGCAGGATACCAAGCTCCCAGTCCCTTCTTTGCCCATGGGAATTCCAAGCTGTGCCTCTGAAGGATGCCTATAACCACCAGATGACAGCTCTCCTGGGATGGGAACGTGCTGCCAAGCTCCTGCCAGCCCAGTAGGGCCAGAGGAAGGTGAGCACTGCTGTACTCCAGTCATCAGAGGCACCTTCTCTGTGTCTGCTCTGGGTGCTGCAGGGTGAGTGTTTAATGCATATTTAATTAAGTGCTGTTCAACTTTATCCCTAGACTCCAGTTTTAGCCTCAAATGTTTGCTGGAAACGATACTTCATTATTTCTTCTGTTTACAGCCCAACCTGTTCTATTATTAGAGCACAGTTTGGTTCCGATGTTAATAATTGATGTAACCAGATCTCGCCCCATGATTTCTAATGAACAGTGTTATGTTTGGATGGGAGATAAGCTGTAAACATCCAACCCTTTTATCTGGACAAAAAACCCCTGACAGGTCATGGCTTAAGGAAAACCCCCCTGACCTGTACATGGGGTTGGTGGTAGCACCAGGGAGCCATGTTCAGGATCATCAGGCTTCCATTTCTGCACCCATTTCACCACATAATAAGGTACCAAGAAGTCTTCTACCCCCCCAATACAGGGGTTTCTTGCCCCTCCATGGTGACAGTCCTATTGTAGAGCTTTTCCTGTATTCTTCACCGTGAAAACACTTTATTTGCTTCCTTTCAAGGCAGACTTTCCTCTCCTACAGGGTTCCCTGGAAGACTTTGATGATAAATCAGAGATATGTTTCTCCTGATCCAGGTATGAATCTCTTTACTCTTCCCTGTCAAAGCAAAGCCCTTGATCACTGCAACGTTGTCTTTTTTTTCTTGGTTTGTTTGTGGAGGGGTGTGTGGCAGAGAGAGGGCTGGCACCTTCCTCAGGTGCTGCTCATCTATGAGAAACTTAGAATTGATTTCTCTCCCCCCATGTGCAATAAATCCCTCCTGATGACTTCACAGCATTTGGATCCTTCATCAGAATCTCCCTCAAGCTCACCTGTCCCCTCAATAAACCTCAGCTGCCAACTTCACTGGTTCTTCAGCCATTTCCCACTTTTCCATTGTTCCTCCCAGGAAAAGGTCACACATTCCTACTGACCTCATGCAAGCCACAACCTTGTCCAGTCACATCCTGGACCCAAGGAACCTGTAATTCCTGTAGGTTGTTTCCTTTCCAGCTTCCCTCCACACACCTCATCAATCTCCTTATAACGAGGCCTTACCACCTCAGGAATCTCCTCACTGCTGCTCCATCACTTGCTCTTCGAAGCAGCCCTTTCCTCCCCTCAGACCAACACCTTCTCCAGCAGAAGCAGCACAGAGCTTATACTAAGTGAGCCCAGTTGAACTTATTAAGGATTTGCTCAGTGGCCAAGGTGGTGTTTGCCACACCACTGGCAACCTTGCCAGCCTCCACCAGCCTCTGAGAACATGCAAGAACCACCCTGCCAAGAGGGGTGGGGCTGGGCAGCCAGGACAGCTGTCCTCTGGGGACGTCCCACTCCTCTAGACACCCGGCCATTGATCTCCATGCTGTGCCTACACCATGTGCCACCAAAGCCAACAAGTTCTGCTTGCTTTTTGCTCCCAGGTGAGCTGCTAGTGCTGGGCAGGTGGGAGGAACTACATGAGGAGAGAGGAGGACAACCAGTGCTGGTCTAAGCCCAGCCCCATGGGGATGGAAGGGGCATGGCTAAAGCGCTCAAGGCTTAAGTAAAAGTCAAAAGGGCTGATGCCTTTAGCTTGGAAAAAAAGAGACTGAGGGGTGACCTTATTAATGTTTGTAAATATGTTAAGGGAGAGTGTCAGGAGGACGGAGCCAGGCTCTTCTCAGTGACATCCAGTGATAGGACAAGGGGCAATGGGTGTAAGCTGGAACAGAGGATGTTCCACATAAATATGAGAAGAAACTTCTTCCCAGTGAGGGTGCCAGACACTGAACAGGCTGCCCAGGGCGGTTGTGGAGTCTCCTTCTCTGGAGATGTTTAAAGCCCCCCTGGACGTGTTCCTGTGTGACCTGCTCTGGGTGATCCTGCTCTGGCAGGGGGGTTGGACTGGATGATCTTTGGAGGTCCCTTCCAATCTCTGACATTCTGTGATTCTGTATCAAAGCCTCCCCCAGGCCTGTGCTCTTTCCAGTGGGGACACAGGGATGCTATCGAGGTCCCATCCTACTCCCCAGCAGCTTTGCCTTAGAAATGCTAATAGGATCAGTGCTGGGAAGGAGATTTGAAACCCGAACTTGAACATTTTGTTTCAACTAAATGGATTAACTTGTGGGTTTGGTACAACCAAACCCTCACCTTCAGGCTAGGGAGCATAACCATGAAGTCATTGTTCAGAAATGCTCCTTCCTGCTTCTTCAATCTACTTAGTTTCCACAATTTTAATAAGCTGTTGGACTAAACTTTTAAGTCATTAAAATTCTTTGAAGGGCTTTATTCTTTCCTGAACTCTGAGGAGGATAAAGGATTTTGTAAGGTCTATGGTTAAATCAGAGGTGTTTGTGCCTCAGCTGACCCTACCCTACCAATATTCATTTAGTGTTAACCCAGCTGGGGACTCTTTGGTGCAAGGCCCCCTGTTGCCCCACTCTTTCTAGGTCTGTTTCCCAAGTGTAACTTGTCAATGCTCAGAAGAGTTAACTACAATCAGATTAAAACTACGTTCATTTTAGGCCTGAAGTGCTCAACAAGCTCAATGTCACCAGTGGGAGGTTCAGCTCCAGACCCTACGCTGGTGCTCTCACCACCTTGCAGGCACTGGTGCTTCCCTGCCCCTTTGGGAAAACCCAGCTCTGCAAACTAAACAAAAACCTGCTCATGGGATCCCTCAGGCAGGTCCCTCCCTGCCCTACAGGGTCATGCCCATGTTCCCGGGGTGAAATCCATAGCCCAGCTCAAGTGCACCTGCACCAATGCACATAGTATGGACAACAAACAGGAGCCATTGTGGAGCAGGGTAGCTATGACATAGCCACCATCACAGGAACGTGGTGGGATGGCTCTCATGATTGGAGTGTGCAATGGGTGGCTACAAGCTCTTCAGAAGGGCCAGGCAGGGAAGGAGAGGTGGTGGGGTGGCTTAGAGAGTGTTTTGGCTGTATAGAGCTCAGCAACTGTGAAGCTAAGGTCAAGTGCTTATGGATAAGGATGAGTGGGGAGACCAACCAGGCAAGTATCCTGTTGGGAGTCTGTTACAGACCACCAAACCAGGGTGAAGAGGCAGATGAAGCATTCTCCAAGCAGCCAGCAGAAGTCTCACCATCTCCAGTCCTTGTTCTCATGGGGGACTTCAACTTGCTGGATGTGTGCTGGAAATACAACAGTGGAAACAGTCCAGGAGGTTCCTGGAATGTCCTGACACAGCTGGTGAGTGAGCCCCCCAGGGGAGGGGCCTCCCTAGAAGTGCTGTTTACAAGCAGAGAAGGACTGGTGGGTGATGTGGTGGTCAGAGGCCATCTTGGGCTTAGCGACCATGAAATGATGGAGTGGTGGAAAGGGAAGGCAACGAACGTGTTGGTTGGAGCAGGACCATGGCTGCCCTGGCAGAGCTGGAGCAGAGTCACACCCCATATGCTCACAGTCTGACATCATGGCTCTGCAGCAGCAGCCAGGGGTGAAACGCTGCCAAGAGGGCAAAGTCCAGCCTCCCTTGCCCCGGGGTCAGAGCCAGGGATGAGCTGGCTTGGCCGGCTCTGCATCGCCTGGGGAGACAAGCTGCTTCTCCAAGGTGTGGCAGAGCTGCTCCCCAGCTACCTGTGCTGGGGGGCTCACCAGCCTCAGGAGGCCACGGCAGATGTGGCTGAGGGGCTAATGGTGCCCAGCGAGGAAACATGTGTTGTTGATGGGTGATGGCTACTGAGCAGGCTGATTATTTTCTTTATTTGCATACCACTGGGTGTTGAGGAAGTGGTTGCCTCCAATGGTGAGAGGAATCCATCAGGAGTGGCTGTGTCTAGAAGTGCCCCAGGCAGGCAGCAGCCGTCACAACGTGGAGATACTGACATTGGCAATAGCAGCAACAACTCATCTAGTAAAATACTACCAAGCTCCAGGTCACAGGCCACGCCTGTAAGTTCTCACAGTTTTCTGGCCAGCAATTAGATACCACAACCACCCAGAGCAGGCTAAGGAGTGTTTCTGATTTGTCTGTCATCACGGGTATAGGAATGGTGTGGATGTCTTCAGGCTTGCATGCAAGTCCCAGGGATAAAGGACGGGGATCTCTGTATTGTGCCTTTGGCTCAGCTCACTGGGTGACACTGGGCAGGCCACGTACCCTCCTCATTTCCCCCAACTGTTCAGTAACATTTTGAGATCCTCCTTGTCGACATGAAGTGTTTCTACCTCCAGCTAGTAGTGTTACCAGCTGACATGGCTGTGGCAGGATCTCCTGCTCAGCTGTAGTTATAAAAAAATCATTGCACAAAGTCAAGTTGTAGAAATAAACTGACAGGAGCTCTGTCAGACCAAAACAGTGCCTGTGCTGTCCCAAATCTCTCCAGCATGGAGATGGTGGTGATAAAACCCTTGAAAACCAGAAGTGTGCCAGTGCAAACATCATCCTGCCCCTTCTGAGTTGAGATCCACCCCTCACACCCAGGGCACACCTGGTGAGGGCATAGGACGTGTCAACAGCAGCACAGTTAAACATTAGTTGTGAAGACAGAAACTACATTAGGTAGTTCACTATTTTACTGTAGTAGCTTGTTCTGCACTCCCAGTATTAATCCCCTCTCCAGCTACTGCCTCTGGTGCTTGCTGAAGGTTATAATCTCATCATCCTTTTAACAACCTAGTTGCTTGTTCTGAGAATGCAGTTGAACACTGTACTCTCATTTATCCATTATTTAAACACACAGAGCAATTTCTCCTATTATCTGCTCACAGTTTCCAGTAAAATGTCTTTCCTACGGGCTGCCAATGACAAAAGCCAACACAACCAGAGCCACCTCTATACTCTTCATGTTGTGAAACCTCCGTGTGCTGTGGCCAGGGCAGGTGCCCACTGCTAGAACATGCAACATAGACAAAACCAAACAGAAAACAGGAAAAAAAGGGAGAAGAAAAGGAGACAGCTAAAATCCATGTGGAACAAATATAGCCCAGAGAGCTTTCTGGGCTGTGCACCAGCTGCAATAATGAGAAAGGGAACAATGTCCCATTGCATGTTGATTATTTGGAGGATAAACTTTTTTTTCCCCCACATCTTACTAAATAAATCTGTTTGTGTGAAAAAGAAAACAAACCCTGGCTCTGCACCCAGAGCCCAGGCTGCTCAGCTGTGGGTCAGCGAATACACATCGTGCTGCTGTGCTTCTACCATGTGTTTGCAAGGAGGGCTCCTAGCAGGGTAAATTGTGTGAGACCCAATCTCTGGGACAACCAGTAATGCCTACAACACGCACAGGAGCCAAAGCTTGGTCAACTGGTAGGAAAGACACAGGAATGAAAAGAAAGCTGACATTGTGTCCAGCCTTTCAGGCAATTGCAGAATCATTTAGGTTGGAAAAGACCTTTAAGATCATCCAGTCCAACCATAAATGGAACCATAAAACCATAATGCAGTGGGCGTGGTGAAACCAAGCACCTAAGCAGCTGGCAAGAGCTGTTAAGACACATGGAGGACAGGGACGTGGTTTGAGACAGCCAGCATGGCTTCACTAAAAGCAAGTCCTGCCTGACCAACCTAGTGGTTGTCTGTGATGGAGTGACTACATCAGTGGACAAGGGAAGAGCTATGGATGCCATCTGTAAGGCCTCTGACACAGTCCCCCACAACATCCTTCTCTCCAAATTGGAGTGATATGGATTTAATGGGTGGACTGCTCACTACCCCAGAGGGTAGTGGCCAACAGCTTGATGTCCAGATGAAGATGGGTGACAAGTGGTGTCCCTCAGGGGTCCCTACTGGGACCAGTGTTGTTCAATATCTTCATCAATTTCATAGATGGGATCCAGTGCACCCTCAGCAAGTTTGCAGCCACACCTCCAAGCTGCGTGGTGCAATTGCCAAGCCTGAGGGGCTCCAGGTGAAACTCATCAGCTTCATAAAAGCCAAGTGCAAGGTGCTGCACCTGGGTCAGAGCAATTCCCAGTATCAACACAGCCTGAGGGATAAAGGGATGGAGAGNCTGCTCCCTGCAGGGGGGCTGGACTAGATGAACTGTAAAAGTCCCTTCCAACCCAAACCTTTCTATGATTCTATCACTTGGAGGCCTGGAGGGCTGCCCTGAGGATTAACGGGGGAGCAGCTGGAGCAGCCTCTGCCATGTTGGCTGAAGGTAATTCAAGGTGCTTTCTGAGGGAAGGCCAAGGGCAACCCAGCTTGGTCAGGATGTGTCTGTGCTCCTAAGACATGGGGCACGAAGCACCGCAGTGTGGGCGCTGTTTGGCAGTAGTGGGGCACACGGGGCCGCCTGTCCAGCCCTTTGTCACCTGGACTCTCAAGCCCAGGCCGTTGCCGGCGGGCTTTGGCCGGGCAGGGCTGCGGAGCTGCCGCCTCAGCCAGCGGCACCGTGACCGGCGAGCAGGGAGGCTGCCGGGACGGGGCACGGAGCCTCCCCTGGCTTTCACATGCTTAGTCTGGCGCACTTTGGTTAAAATATACTGATGGGTTATGGGTGGAGTCGGAGGTACCAGGTGGTTCTAAAAGTACAGCGTACACTTGCGCATAGCGCAGGTATCGAACCCGCCACCTCTGAGGTGGGAAGCTAGCGCGCCGCCGGCCGAGCCAACAATACTTAGACCCCCTTCATCCCCTTTCTCCAGAGGTCCACGCTCCACGCGCGCCGCCGCCTTGTTGCCAGGCAGCTTGGCGCTCGCGCCACGCC
>VYZX01021359.1:462743-565914 GCA_013401335.1 Brachypteracias leptosomus | reverse complement strand
ATTGGCAGGCGGGGCGCTGGGGGGGAGGAGGGCTCGCAGGAGCTGATATGTCCGCCATCTTGGAACGTCGGTGATGGTGGCGAGCGGTGGCTTTCCCGCCTGAGCGGAGGCAGCCCGGGGCCTGCGGCGGGGCTGCGCGCTTGCTGAGGTACGGGCGGGAGCGCGGCGATCTCTCCCCGCTGCCGCTTCGAGCGGATCGGCGCTCCCGTGGCGGCTCTGCCGCGGCGGCGCGGGCCCGGCCCCCGNGCAGGCACTTGTGCTGTTGCTGTAACTTACAGAACTTTATTCTGGCTTCGCTGTTATCTCTCGATAATAAAGCAGATAAGCCTTGCTGATAGCTAATTTTGCATTCACTTTCCTTCGTTAAAATTAAGGCCTCAGCATTCCTGTGAGGACGCTGCCCTTTTTCTGTTGTCGTTGTACTTTGTGGGTATTTTGGTTGGTTTGTTTTTTGGTTTTGTGTTGGTTTTTTTTTTTTAACAAGGCAGCTTCTTTCAATAGAATTTTTCAAGATCATAGCAGGGTTTGTGGTAAGCTTTAACTGCTGTTAAATACATTTGGCAAAATCTGAAGTAAAAACTGACTTTGAACTTGACATTGCTTTTGGATTTGTTTTGCTTTAGTCGCTAAGATCTCGAAGTGTGAGAGGGATTGTTACAGTCCTGTATGACATAACTACAACCGAGGATAAAGATCATCTCTGTCAGGATAAATGCTAAGTTAGAACTGTAGGATACTTTGAATAGGTGTGTTGCTATTTTCAAAAAAAGTTTGAAGAGGAAGAATACAGAAGACTTTGAGTGGGTGGATAGCTTTAGGAAGTGTTCCTTGTGAGATGTTGACAACTTAGAAATGAAAGGTTGTGTTACTGCCTGTGATATTACTTAAGTTTAAAGTCTCCTTTAGTAGAAGGAATCTAAATGTACTCTTAACAGTCAAGGGGGGTGTTCAGTTTGCTTTTGATGTTGGGGTTTTATTTGTTTGCTTGCTTTTAATTGACGAACATTAAGCTGGCCTAGCATTTCCAAGCAGCATATGAAGTAGTTTGTGAACTGCACAAATATGCATGTGCTTCATTTATTTTCTTTATGGAAGATGGGAATTCTCTCTGTTCTGGTGTTCCAGACAGATTACTGCAGTTATGTGAACTGCAATGTGTATTTTCGGTGCAACATACGTTCTAGCAAGAGTCTGCAATTGCTAAACTTTGTGCTATTCATGTTTTCAGTAGAGGCATGGACTGACTATAGGTTGGAAGAGTCTTTAATATAGAAATATAAAAGTACACTACAGAATTATCATTCCATCTAAAACTTCTTAGTGAACTTCATGCAAATGTGGTATCCAGTCTGCATGTTTGTTTCTTGACAGTTTGTTCTTCTAAGTACTTAAGTTCACTCAAGTGGTTTGTTTCCTCCATCTGTGAAACTGCTTGAACATAGGTGATACTTCTCATTGCCTTTCTGTGTGAAAAGCAGAATGTGGATGCAGTATTGAATCCTCCACTTTGAGGAAGGAATTTATCTTCTAATACTACTGGAAGATTTTATTTGGGCCAGAAGAACTGCTGGAGAGGTCTGTTTACAATGAACTTAAGGAAGACACGGTGTGAAAGTGGTAGTTTAAAAAGCCAGGCAAAGAGGCCTGTTTAACAGGGATGCCTTTAAGTAGGTTCTTGCATTAGAGCTTCTTTGCAAGCAAGTTGGGTTTCTGTGTAAACTAATGGGATTGTAGTATCTTTGAATTCTTTTATATATAAAACAACTAGCTGTTACTATTCCCTCAGGGAATTAAGGATGCCAAGTAGTTTGTATGTCTCTTTACAATACTGCCTACAAACTGGCCACTCTGCTTCTCTTGACTTGCTGAAGTGAGAAAATGTGAGTTTCCTTCAGAACCTCTGTTTAACAGAGGTGATGCTATAGCCTATATACCAGTCAGAGAATCCATTGATGTTCTAACAGTGACATTCAAGTGAATTAATAGAATGGAATTTAAATTTAGCAGTATTAAAGCAGGAAATTTTCTGTGTGCTTTTAGTATTAACAGATGGTTAGAGAGTGAACTCTATTGTTATGGCTCAACAGCTTTGCTTCTCTACTCAGCTTAACCTTGAAATGCATGTACTACAAAATGCTAGAGCTGGCTCAAAACCAACCCAGGATGGCATTGAAACTCTCAGAATGGAGAAGCACTTTGAAGAACTGTCTGGTCCATTCTTCTCCCTATCCATCAATGTCCTCCTTTGTCCAAGTGATTAAGAAGCCTTGAAGCATTTACCTGGCAATTAAGATCACTCTGTATCAGTGTTGTGAAAGGTTTTCTAGCTTCAATGTTCCAGCATACTACACAACACCTTTGTAGGTAGGAGGCTTTCATGGTCACTCTTCACCTCTAACTGGGTTAATTTATGGCCTTTGGAAGTTGTGATGGAAGACATGGCTTTTTCTGCTTGGGCAGAAGAGGCATTAATGTGAGCATAATGATCTGTGGCTGTAGTAAGGTGAGATGTCTTAAGCAGGTGGATGTCTGCTGGCTAGATTGGGCTCTCACAGTAGCACCTTCTCTGTGACCCTTAAGGTTGTGGTGTACTCTGTTATTTTGTAGAGCAGGAGTAGTGTGTTCTCTCAAAGTAGACACCACATCCAAATACCAGAAGACCAGATGTCTGATTGGCTTATCCTAGGAGCAAGATATGGAACTGTTGTTTTTGGCAAAACTTTCCACAATAATAAAGCAAGTAGGGATAAATGAGAAATACTCAATGTCCCATCTTATTTTGTAAGTTTGGAGGAATAGAGCAAAGAACTTGGGAAATGACTTAGTGTTTGTGTTTGATCCCGATGTTTCTGGGGTGGGAGGCAAGCCTGAAGGGTCAATCAGAAAGTATGTGGAGAATATGAACATAATGTTGAAAGCTTTGCATAGTGTGTTTAACTGTTTTCGTGGCGTGTCAGGGTGCTGGTGTCTGTTTTGGAAACCATATGCTACTAAGCAACTGAAGTAAAATATTTTTCTACTCCTGGATGTTCTGTGCAGCTCTATAGCTAGCTTGCATCCCTTCTCAGGAAATGGAATAGACCGAACTGAGAGGATCAGGAAGATGTTTGGTGTAAGCTGTTAACAGCTTGCTTGTTTATGGAATAATTCTTCACACAATATTGGAGAAAAAATATGCTACTGTAAAATATGAGACTCTTCATGACCTCTGTTTATTTAATAGCTTCTATAAAGGGCTGAGAAGTGTGCTTGAAGTGGTGTATGTGATTTAGAGTGGGTGAAAAAGTTCCCAACTCACCCTTGGACTGTTCTTTCTTGCCATTACCCTGTACATTCACCTCCTGATCCTGTTCAACGGATGTATCTTTTCCTCTTCCATGGGACTTAAAATCTTGGAATGCTCAGTGACAAAACCTATGCAGCGTGTTGTGTGCCAGCAGTGGAAAAAAATCCCCAAAGGACCTTGGTGTACAACTGAATGGAACAACTGCTGGAGTGGTGGTGTGTGTTGTCAGGTGTTGACAAAATGGCTAAGAGCAGCACCAGTGATATTGATAGTGAGAGTTTGGTTAAAGATGTGAAGGGAGGCACTACTGAGTAAAACAGGTGTATGTAGGACAAGGAGAAACTGCCTCATAGTGAGATATGAGGGTTACTTAGTTTCCTTGTGGGAAGTTTTGAGAGCATTCCTATTTCCTTTTGGATGAGATGATTCCAAGCATTTATACACAGTCTTAAGTTGTGCATCTGCAAGGAGAGTACCTGGCCTGGTGGTCTCCATCCTGTGTCCACTGCATCTCCTGGAAGATGGGCACTGAGAGACCGTAGGCCAGCTCTCGTCAGTTGTGCCAAAAGAGATTTTTAAACATGAAGAAAATTCAAAGCTATTTTATGATGACCAAGCAGGTCCTGGGTGAGCCTCGAGAAAGGGCCAGGTTTGGTAACAAAACATGGTTGGGATTGAGGATGGACATTTCCTGTTTTTTTTAGTAAAACTAGTGACTTGTTTCTGAGTTTACTAAATATATTTTAAAATATAACAATTGCAATACTAAAAGCATTCTCACTGTTACTATATATCTGGTGGATTCTAGGCCCCTTTTATCCCTGCTGAGCAGTGCCACAGTACCCATCTTCAATGGCCATGGGCAGAATTTCTAACTGGATCTGAGTATAAAAAGTAAGATTCTATTGTTCCAATCTAACTTATACTAGAGGCTTTGAAGTGAATCTCTATTTCTCAAACTAGTAGTAGAGAGAACACTTTCTGTAAATGTACATTATGATTCTCTAGAAGAGCAAAGCACTCATCAGTTAGGTGATGAGACGTTCCTCACTTGTAGTAGTGCCCTACTGATAAATCAAAAGCAAGTTAACAGAATTTCAGGTAGTACTTTATACAGTGGCTGTAGGCAGTGCTAGTACAGATGGGATTACTTCAGTTTTTTTCAGTGTACTGTAACTGGTTTGAGCAGTTGAGTTAGAGCAGAAAACAAGGGAGCAGTAGACATTTCTAAAGGCTTGGCTTGCTACAGGTTGGTATGACTTCAATGCTACTTACATGGTGAAAGGAGTATCAGCTGCTGCCTCTACAAGGGTGCCTTTTGCATCTTTGCATCAGAGTGGTTATACAGTTGATGCTTCCCATATAGAAACTGTATCAATATACAATGCTATTTGCTTTTATTTTGTGTAAGGGTAGTGGAAACCAAGTCTTGTGGGGTTTTGTTTTGGATCTTTTACTGTTACAGTAGGGCAAAAATCATAGGTAAGGTCTTGGTGAAAAAAACCTTTTCTTTTTGTGAAACACACTGTAACTGTACTTTTACAGCTGACGTAGGGCTCTCTTCACACGATGTCTGTCTTACTGTGTGCTACTTTGATCAGTCTCCAATCTAGAGAGCTGAGCTGGAAACTAGAGGACTGGTTTGAACTACAGTAACTCACATGATTTCTCCTGTTACTGACTTGACAGACTTGCAAATATCTTTGTATGTCAGCTCTTCTATGTAATCTACTAATTATTTTCTAGAATCATAGAATGGTTTGTGTTGAAAGGGACCTTAAAGATCATCTCGTTCCAGCACCCCTGCCATGGGCAGGGACACCTCCCACTAGACCAGGTTGCTCAAGGCCCCATCCAGCCTAGTCTTGAGCACATCCAGTATTGGGACATATACAGCTTCCTTGGGCAACCTGTGCCAGTGACTCACCACCACATTTGTTTGAGAAGTCCAGCAGCTGTCACCAAACATCTTGAAAAAGGATAGAAAGTCTAAGAGACTGCTAAAACAAAGCTGTAGTGCTGGCAGGAACAGGCCTACTCCTGGGCTTTCCTGATAATGTTCTAAGTGACTTGTGTCTACAGGAAACCAACTTCCATTTCATGCTGATACTGGTCAGCATGTGTTCCTGATGGAAGGCCATTTGACAATTGCAACAGCATAAGGGTTGTATTCCTGTCTTCCATGGCTGTCTTTCTGTGCTCATTCTGGTTGTTAAAAGGAGTTTGTCACTGCTCATGGGAGTTCTGAGGGCTCATAGTGTTCTGGGAAGTGTTTCATCCTGCCCGTGAGTGACAGTCTGTAAGTTAGACTGAACTGACTCTGAGGAGTCAGTTCTTCCTTTTGGCAGTGACAAGCAAGCCTTCATCAGAGGATCCTTCTAGTGTATGCTTAATGCTGATGATGGGCTCTTTGTTATAGCTTCAAGACACATTTAATGGCAAGAAAATGTGGTAGGATGAACATTGTATTGACATGAAACTTGTCTGATAAAGGAGGGAGGTAGCAAAGCTAACATGAGTAAGAGAACTGTTTTTCCTGATGGTCAGCATCACCTGAAGTGTCTTTTCATGCTGCTTGCCTTTCTGTAGTGATCAGCGTGCTGCTTTCATTTCAACAAGGGGTGTTTCAAAAAAGGAATGGAAGGTGGCTTAAAGGCAATGCAGATGGAAATCCAGTAGTTGATGAAGGATGGTGTAAGACCACCACACAACTTGTTGAGCTCTGCTGGTTGTAAGAAAAGATAATTGCTGTCGTGGCTGTGGTTTGATGATAACATTCAGTGCTGAACTTCAGCAGTAAGACTTGTAAAACTTTACAATTTCTTTTGACGCTGCTGAGTCCTTCCTTTTGCTTTACTAGCAGGATTAGGGGATATCTTTCCTCATTTAAAAGGATCTACTTTGCCATCAGATTATGAAAGCTGTGTCTTTAGTTCTGTAGCTTTATTGTTTTTTGGGTCAGGGCTCTTTTCTAGAGTCACTTAATAATCCAAAATCTTACACCTTTTTCTGAGACACCAATAGTATGTGGCTGGGGACTAAACTTGCAACTTTACTCTTTCTCAACACATTAGAAATGTTTGATTGCTTTTATTTCTCAGTGGCTGCGCCAGGTGCTGTTGTCTCATTAATATGACTTCAGTTGTAGATGAACACATACTTTTCCTCTGTAGTTGTCTGTTCCAGTATGCTCTCCTGCTGAACTTAAGTGTTATTTACTTTGAGAGGAAAAAAAAATAACAACAAAACAAGCTTTGACATGGCTGAGCACCCGGCCTGGATGCTCTGCTTCAGATATGCAGTTTATAAATACTAATTAGTCCCTAATTCTCCAGTTACTGAGTAGAGAATTTAATTGCACAGGTTGGAATTGCAGAGATGGGATAGCGGAGGCAGACAAAAAAGTTCTGAATCTTACATGTGTGAGTGTCTGTGCAAAAAGATTCAAAGTCTCTAAAACCCATAGGTTGTTTGATATCTTTTGTAATACAGGGAACCCCTCTGGGTGTCTGATCTTTTCATTTTAGGACATAACAGAAAGCAATGATGTTAATGCTTGTACAGTAGCTTTTTCTTTGAAATACTCTGGTTCAGTCCTCCCTGTCTCTGGACTAAGGAATTCTGAAGTTAACCATAAGGCTGTAGACTAGAATGCAGTGGGGTTGGTTTTCCCCACTCATGTTGAAGTTATAGCCCTATGCATTCAAAAATGAAATTATTAATAGATACAGTAGAAAATTTGTAACTACAGTACTGACCTCATCACCATGAGAGGGAGGGATTATAGATTATCTCAGTGCCTGCAGTTTTTAATTTGAGATTGGAAAGATTATGAATGTGAGAATTAAGGTCTTCTCTGGAAATGTGATTTGGTAATTGATGTTACATAGTGGAACTACTGAGCAGAATGCAAGTAAAAGTGGTGAATGTCTTTTACTGTTAAGTGGATTCTTATGGGGGGGTGAGAAGGTGATCTCAGGGTTCTGTGGGGTTTTTTTTGTTATAGGAAAAGCTGCAAGCAAGAGCCAGTGAATCCATCCCCCCCAAACTAAAATCAAACTGGCCATTGAAAATAAAGTTAGAGAAGGAAAGAGATATTTAGTTCTGTTGGTTTTTAATTGCACCTAAACCAGCTATAAAATTGTTTCTAGGCTTCCAAGCATTTCTAAGTAAGTTAATTTTCCGTGCCACTTCATACACTAGTGACTTGACTTAATAGAATGGTAGTAAGACTTACTTGAGAAAGTCTGTGTGAAACCCTAGATGTTACTTAAGATCTGAACTTAAGTCTATCCTTTAAAATAAATTATCACCTAAGTTTCTGCTCAACAGGATATTACTTTTTAGGGCTGTTTCACCTAATGCCGTTTTAAATACTTTACAGTTTTAAGTTCCAAGCTAGCATCTTAGATGGCTTGCGTTCTCTGAAACTATTCTTGAATTCCCTTGTGTAGGCAGGTGGCATGGAAGTACCAATGTAGTTTTTGGTAACTATTTGCATTTGGAATAAGTATAACATTGTTACTTCACTGATGTCTAGTTAGTCAAGTAACACTTCTTGGTGAGAGTTGGCAGGCATTAGAACAAAGAAGCTGGTGAAGGATATTGAGAATAAGCCTTATAAGGAGTGGCTGAGGGACCTGGGGTTGTTATGTCTGAAGAAAAGGAGGCTGAGAGGAGACCTTCTCACTTTCTGCAGGTACCTCGAAGGAGGTTGCAGGGAAGTGGGTGTTGGTCTCTTCTCACAAGTCACAACCAATAGGACAAGAGGAAATGGTGTCAAGTTACATCAGGGGAAGTTTAGGTTGGACATTAGGAAAACGTTCTACACTGAAAGGGTTATCAAAGACTAGAACAGCCTGCTCAGGGAAGTAGTTGAATCTCCATCCATGGATGTATTTAAAAGCTGTCTAGATATGGTGCTCAAGGATATGGTGCAGAAGTGGGCCTGGTAGAAATAGATGGTGATTGGACTTGGTGATCTTGAAGATCTTTTCCAACCATGGTGATTCTGTGATGACATTGACTCCATAGCCACATCAAACTCTTAGGTGCAAAATGCTTTTTCAGTGATCTTTCACTATTTTGCTGGGTTTCTAATTTGTGTTCTAGAACTTATTTTGGCATATACTCAACTAAAAATGATAGTAATTTGTTAAACTTACGTAGGTGAGACTTGGTGAAATCTTCTCATCCAAAGCAGATTTTTCTTAGTTTTGTAAGCTGAGTCTCTTGGAAAAGTAAAGCTGATCATGCCTCTCTCTGTAGTTTTGCTGAGTAGTGCTAGGTGCTCATTATTTAAATAACATGGGGCAGGTGACTTTCTAGCGCTTCATATGGGGGTGAAGAGCAGAACAAAGCTCCCATAATCCAAGAGGAAATGGTCAGTGACCTGCTACACCACTTAGACACACTCAAGGGTACTGAGGGAGCCAGTGGAAGTGCTCACCAAGCCCCTTTCCATCATTGATCAGCAGTCCTGGCTAACTGGGGAGGTCCCAGTGGAAGGGAGATTAGCAAATGTGAAACCTGTCTACAAGAAGGGCCATAAGGAGGGTCTGAGAAACTACGGGCCTGTCAGTCTGACTCAGGGATGGCTGTGGAGCAGATCACTTGAGTGCCATCACGAGGCACATGCAAGACAACTGGGTGAACAGGCCCAATCAGCCTGAGTTTATGAAAGGCGGGTCCTGCTTGACTAACCTGATTGCCTCTTATGACAGGGTGACCCACTCAGCGGCTGAGGGAAAGGCTGTGGATGGTGTTTATCTGGACTTTGACACAGTTTCCCACAGCCTTCTCCTGGAGAAACTGGCTGCTCAAGGCTTGGATGGGAGGATGCTTCGCTGGGTAAAAAACTGGCTGGCCAGGCCCAGAGAGGGGTGGTGAATAGAGTGAAATCCAGTTGGCAGCTTGTCATGAGTGGTGTTCTCAGGGCTCAGTATTGGGGTCTGTTCTGTTAAATACATAAACATGGAAATTTAGGGGTTGTAGAAATAAGTATAGATGGGGCTTAAACTTCTTGGTAACTGTAGTCAAATTGGTAATCTTTCTCCAAGAGTGTATCAAAATCAAGGATTAAAAGAGCATAAAAAAAAAATAAAATACTTCCTATCAGACCTGCATACTTTGAAGGGTGTTAAGGATTTCAACTTCCAGGTTGAAAAGCAAAACATGTTTGTGATACTGTCATGTTAGGGGAATATCAGCCTGTGTACATGTTCAGGACATGGTAGCACAGAAATCATAGATAATATATTTAGTGGCTCAGTTCTTGATATTCTAATGAAAGGGGCAGTCCTGCCTGACGTCTTGAAAATGTGCAGCAAGCAAAATTGATTTGAATAGTTCTGTAAACCTTGGTATGAAGAGAAGCAGGAAGATAATCTTGCCCATAGGCTTTAACTAGTGCAGTTGAGGTAACTGGCCATGGAAATGCTGCTTACCTGAAAAACAGGTCCAGGGAACCTGTAGTGAAAGTGAAGAGCCAAGGAAGAAGTGACAACCAGCTTTAGATTTCATTTTGAAGTTGCTGTCCATCAAGCTTTCTTCTGCCTCCATCTATTTTCTTACACCTCAGTTTGATTTTTGTCCAGCTTTCAAGGCCTGCTCAACGAGGTGAAAAGGAGGATGAGGTTGTTTAACTGAACAGCTGAAGATTGTTCAGAGAAAACAGGTGTGTTGACTTGTACACTGCAGTGCCTTGCTTGAAATGTCCAAGCCAGCTATGCCTCACTTTTTATTGTGCCATGCAGAGAAGTGATGTGGGTTCAAATACACACAGTGTAGTCAGCATTACTGATTTTTACATTTGTAGAGCAGTAGTACAGGACTTGTTTACACTTGGAAATTGTCAGGTGATTGAGAAAACAGTGGAACTGCTATTGCATTGTCCAAATTCAGCCTTACATGTCGTCATCTTATTTATCATCGTTTGCAGAACCTTTTTCTGCAGTCTTGCAGCCGGCCTATGGTGATATCATTTGGGGCAAAGATAAGTTGTGGTTGCTCAATGGTGTGTTCCCTCTTCCTTGGCCATGCTGGCCTTGGTGATTGAGACACCCTTTGAGCTGTTTCAGCATGTGGACTTCACAGAAAAACTACTTCTCTTCTTCCTCCACTGTTTGTCATCTCCTTAAAGTCTGTTTTTTCACTCAGAAATTACTTGGCAGAAGCGTGACGGGGTTTGGGGAGCCAACAGGGAGGTGGCACAGCAAGGCGTGGTGCAGAGCTTCTTTGCATAGACAACTTAGGCTCCTGTAGCACTCCTGTCAGACTGGGTGGAATCTTGGTCCTCACACTGGGTGTGGATAGTGACATTTCCACATACAAGTACACCCTCTAAGCAAGGTGTTTGGAACTGATAGCCAAACATACGAAGTTGAAGTCCTAGCACAAGTGAGCCACTTCTTAGTGTTTAAAAGCCACCTTGGCTATCATGCAGGGGTTTTTTTATAAACTACTAGCTCACAAATGAGAACTCTGCACTGATTTCTCTGACCTTCAACTGTCTCCACTCTACCATATTCACAGTTGTGGACATTTTAAGGCCAAATTTCTTTTCTTTGAAGACCATATGTTCAAGGGGTTGCTTAAATAAGATTTTGAGAAGAGATGTTTCTGGCTGACTTCTGCAGTAAGCCCTAATGAGTACAAATGGCCCAAAGAAGGACTAGAACTAGACCATGCAGTGGCCATTATAATTATAATGCTTCCCATTATTAATTGTAATCCAGAGACCTTTATTATTCTTGGAGAAATGCTTGTGTGTTCTGCTGGTAGTTTTGTCAAACGGATTGCACCCTTGATGGGGTATAGGGGCTATAAAATAAGACTGGAATTTTTCACTGAGGTTTTTCACATAGCAAAAAACTAACCTTACACAGCAAACTAATCTTAATAGGATGAATTACTGTAAGAGCAGCACTTAGTAGCCTACAGATCTTGCACTTTTTTACACAAACCTTGCCTTATTTTCTCTGAGCAAAAAGACATGTTTAGTTTCAGTGTTTGGGCGAATACATGGGAATGGTTTAGAAGTAGACATGTCCCAGTCCATGCAGCATTTGTTTAATCCTGTTTATGGTAGCTGGTCACATAATGGTTAATGTCTCTATCTGAAAAAATGTAACTGAAGTTCAACAGCTAATGCATCAGAGCAGGCTTTGCCCTGCAGTTGCACACCACAGGAAAAGGGATGCTCCCCTGGATAGTCCTGCCTGGTTTTGTTCTTCAGGTCTGTCAGATAAACATGTGAGCATGGGTATGTTCTAGTGGTGATGAGCTTTCATAGTTTTTTTTGAATGTAATATATATGACAATACTTCATCCTTCATGCTATCTTCAGGCTTAAATTTTTCATACCTTCCATCGTGGCCTCACTTATCCCTGACAGAAGCACCCTGTTAATGTTGGCTGAATAATCCACCTCTGTGTGTAGGAAAGACAGATTTAAAGAGACTTGAACCTCATCCAGTCAGTTGATTCTTTTTCTCATTATTTTAAAGAAGGAAATCCTGTGGGTTTTCTTTTTTTCCCATATCCATACTGCAGTCCGTTTCAATACCTGATTTTTGCTGTGAAGAGGAACAATCTGAGCCAACAAACCATCTTTGCCACTGAGTGGAAGTCATTCTTTAAACAAAACTCTATTCTTGTAGATTCTGAGGTGAATTGACAAAGTTCTAACTGACTGGAGCAGAGTTTGGGTGGAACACCCTTCCCAGGACATAATGCTTGCACTACTAGTGTTTTGTCCATTTTGGTTACACTAGTGATTTTATTTCCTATATAATCCCACTGTATTGGATTCAGAACCTTCCTCTTCTGGTGCTGAACAATGGTATTTGGACACTGAAGATTTCCAGAGAGGGGAGTAGAGAAATATCAGGAAGACATCCTTGTAAGGAGGGTAATTCTAGTGGTTTTCATCTGGATAGTTTTACTGCCAGTTGAAATCTCTGTGGACAATGTCTGAATTTGTAAACTGAAAGTACATTCAACTAAGCAGTCTTCTTAATCATGCACATGCTGTAATTGAGGAAGTGATGTTCTCTGCCTTCTCTGAGCTCTCCTGTGGAGCATGGGTGTGCAGTTCAGATGCAGAAATGATAACCAAGGAAACTCTAGTAAAGCAAACTAAGGCCACTAAACGTGTTTAATTTTCTTACTCAAGTTAATCAATTGGTTCACAAGGGATTGGCAGATCTGCCAGATGTGTAGACCTGAGGATGCTGAGATGCAAAACATACGTGACCTTGGAGAGTATTATGGTCAGTGTAATAGTGTTATACAAATGTTATACATTTTTGTTAGGAGGTATTACATTTATATTACAACGTAATACATGGTCCTTTAGATCATGTGTGTGTTGGTTACTAAAATAGCCCAAGAGAAAGTTGTGTTTAGTGTTTGTGTGCGGTAAGGCTTGGAGTCTTTGTGCTGTTGTGAATAAAATGCAAATGTGGTGGTGTTTGGTTCCAGAACTGTTGGGAGATAACCAACAATGTGGTATTTGAAGCCACAAAACTTACTAGCCCCAAACAAGCTGAGGAAATCTTTTATTGGGCGATTGCTTAACTAGAATACAAGAGTTCCTTTTAGTTCAAGAGGAATCCATTTGTAGTTGACAGAGGCCATTTATTAAATAATTTGCAAAGATCACAAAACAGCTTCATCATGGAAGGTGTAAAGTTAGATCATTCTCTTTGACAGAATACTTGAAATGCTTTGAGGTGTGTTGTTTGTTTTTGTTGGGTCTTTTTTTAGCTAAAGATATATTTGTGACAAACTGATACAAGAGCTTTACAGCCAAATAGTAGTCACTGACACAAATTAATGAACATGCTCCTATATTTGTTACCCTTCTTAGTTACAAGTACTTCTGCTTTTTTTTCCATGAACAGTATTACCCATGTTCCCAAAAGAAACAAAAGTCTTGTCTTGCTTGAAACCTTTGTTAAAAAGCCAAATCGAAAAGCCCTCAAACTGGTGGAAAGGGAAGATGAATTTTTTATTGGAAATTCATCTTAAAACTGCCAGAAACAGCTACATCAGGAAAAAGCATTAATTGACAGGGTGTTTTTTCTTGCCAATTTGGTGTTGACCAAAGCAGAGGCAGGTAAGTGTCACTCTGAAGGCAGTTATGGATATCTGATTAAGCTCTTTAATGTTACCTTACTTTGCATTGAAAGAATTAAACTGTCAAAAGCAGAGGTTGTCTTGATGAATTTTAGGGCGCTGGATGGTGTCTTAAAACAACTACTCACTTTAAGTCTGTCTGTGGACTGTTAAACTGATTTCAAATTGAAACTGGCTGAATTGTTTATACAGACTTAGACCAAAATAACTGGCATTCTTAATGCTAATACTTTTACTTCTGTGCAGGTTCACTGATAAATCAGATGTTAATATAACAGAATAGTTCTGAGGATAGAAGACTGCTGCAAAAAACTCTAGTAATGGGTATTTCAGATCCTCAAGATCTGAAGGATGTAGCTTCATCTGAAATTGCTGATAGCTTATAAAAACCAGAAGACTGGATTCATGTTAGATTCCACAGTCGAGTGCAGAATATAAAGGCAGTTTTATTTCAGTGAGGCAATGAAGTTTCTCCCTTTGTCCCCCAAAAGTAAAGGGGAATGTTAAATTAAAAAGTTGGTTTAAAAATAAAGAAGTCTTTTAGATAACAAACTGCTTTTGAATGTGTTCTCAGTGTGCTGCACTGAACTGAGGCTTTTCTTCCCAGCAAGTTGTTTCCTCCTTTAGTTCATTCATGTTGTATTCCCTGCAAAGCAGCGCTTAGTATTCATGCACTTGTTGAGCTATGAAGTAGAACCTGTTAACAGCATTAAATGATAAAATGTTTTTTTTTGTCGTTGTAGGAAGAAATCTGCTTCATCTATTTCAGTCCTAATTCAGTCCTGCTAATCTGCTAATACTGTAGATTGAGAGATTTTTTGCTGTTGCCAGGATACCCTGTAATGGGCACGGAGCCTGAGAGAATACAAATCGTTCTGTTTTTTTAACTTGTAAAAAACTTTTGTTTAACAGGTAAGATACTATTAAACTTCACCTACAGCAGTAGATTTAGCTTCTGCATCTATACAACCTTACCTTAAACTTTAAGTGGTTTCCAAGTGCTTTAAGTTTTTCCTTTCCCTGATGTGTCCACTAAAGGCTTATTTACCAGATTTCTGTAGGTTCATATTTACCACCTTCTAAGCTGCTCTTCCTTCTGCAGCTCAGACTTTGTGGCCATTCCTCCCCTTTCCTTGCAGCTTTCTTCTGGTTATTTTCTAGCTGGCCATTTCTCACTTGATCTTTAAACCCACCCTGCTGCTGTTGCACTACTTTGTCTGCCCTGCTTTGGTCATACGAAGAGAACCAAGGGTCATCTAGAGATACTGTTGTGGTTATTCTATTTGTTTTACAGGGAACATGTTTTAAAGTGTTTTGGTTTTGTGCCAGGAGGTGTATCTGCTGCCCAGCCTCCAATTCTTTGGAAGAGTTTCAAAGCAAATGTGTTCATGAACTGACATACATTAGGTATGAATGATGCTTAGAACTACAGGTTATTATATTGAACTATGGAAATTCTGCCATTGAATTTTTGATACTAAACTGTATGCTTCAGTGTAAAATTGTCCTCTGGGTAGCTGTGCTTTGTTAGCTTGCTTTTTATACTGTGGAACCATCTGCTTTTCTCAGTACGTAGATATCTTCATTTCAATTTTGAAGATAATTGGGAGAAGTCCAAATATGATGAATATAATAGTTCTGTGAGCAATGAGTGTTTGAAATGTGGAAATGTGTGGCTGTTGAGGTGGAGTTACTAGAAAATGATTAATTTTGTTCTACTTGGGCTGGGGAGATCAGTGTCTAATTTGTTGTTATTGCAGGTAATGGAGATCTATATTTATTAACAGTTATTAACCCATGGTTTGAGATAGTGTAGGACTTGTAAACTCTAGGTTTTAGTTGATTTTTGTACTTCTGGAGGGTTATGACCTCTTAAATTTTGAGGGATTGGTGTCTTTGGGTAAACATTAACTAGTTTGGGCTTGTTCATGTACTTCAGTGTGCCAGGAGAATTGATTGTTGGGGCATTCAGTCATAACAGGGGGTGTGTGCACATGATGGTTATATTATGTAAAAAAAAAGTACCTATAGTTCTAACCTAGATAGAAGTGCAGCTATTGTGCATAACTAGGAGAGGCTTGTGTGATAAATAAGGTTGAACATGATTTCCCTTCTGTCTCAATTTTAGCTGTTCTGCAATGCTATCAGGCTCCTTCCCTTCTCTGGTAGGGTAGTGAAAGTCTCTGCTTACTAGATAATTTACCTCCTCATCAGGAGAAGGGATGGAACAGCTATTAAAGAGGATTTAATGAAAATTACTGCATCTTCCTACAGTTTTCTGAGGTGTTTCTCCACCAGTCAAGAAAGGACTACCATGTGGTGTCTCTTGCTTTTGTTTCACTCAAGAGTATGTAGTTACTACCTGAAAATAATAGTAGTTAGCTGAGGAGTGTATGTGCTGTTGTGAGTATAATGGCTGGAGGAAATTGTATGTATAGTACAAGCTTAACATGCACAATAGTCAGTGAACATGCTGAGTAGTTTCTCTTGTTCTGTGTCCCTCAAGGAGGGTAGTATCTCAAAATGATCTTACTTCTTGTTCAAGAAATCTAGAAACTGTATCATGACAACTCTCCTATGTTGCAGCTTCTATTTTATTTTTTATTTATGGTTGCTGACTGTAATGTCAAGCAATACAGTTAAAATTTAGGGACTTGGAACAGGAACTTAAATCTTTCCAGCTAATAACACAATGAACCTCACTGCCTCAATTGAAAATAAATTTAGTTTCAGATAGGTTATTGGGTAAGTTTGGCTTCTATTATTTGAAATATTTAGAAAGGAAACTCGGAGCAGAGTTCTTACACTATTTAGAAACCATCCTATTTTAATGGGATAGAAGATAAAGGACTCCTTATCTTGCCCTCCATGCTGTAAAAACCTGTTCTGCTGAAACAGGCTACAGAATTTAGGATGCTTCAAGCATGGAGAAAGTTTGTTGGTGTAAAAGTAACTTTTTTTTCTTCCGTTGTGCATTTGAACTTATAGTAAGAAAATCTCATGATACATAAAATGAACAGTTACATTCAATGGGATCCTTGATATAACTCCCTTTGCAGCATTTCTCAGACTTCTGTGCACTACAGCTTGATGCTGATACACTTTAAAAAAAGAAATCTGAAGGTCCTACTGGATGCTCTGTGTGTGTGCTTCTACCATCCAATTGTCAGGTGAAGCAGCCTGCAGCTGGTTAGCTGAGGTCCTCCTGGTGTTCATTCTGCACTGGTCTAGATCCCTGTTGCTGCCAGGACCTGCCAACACTCGGCTGTTAGGTGTGTGAGGTACCCAGTTGGAAATAACTCCTTGCAAAGTATGTTTCTCATGTTTGTTTTACCTAAGGATGAGGCTTAAAAGTGTAAGCTAAATGAGCAGCTTGCTGTATTAGTTTTCTTGGTTACTGAGGGGAATTCTGAATGCTTTGTACAAGGTTCCATGTAGGAGGCATTGGGCAAAATTAAATGATATGCTTGTCTGGCTGGAATTTGTGTCCTCATCCTGTAGCTTGAGAACAGGAATGTCTGTGTTCAGGAAAGGTTTTTGACAGCCATGTGACTCCAAGCTACAGAGACACTTACTGATACAGTTGTTACCAGTTTTCTGAGGGAGATGCAAATTAAGCATTTGGCCTCCAGAAAGAACCACAGACTAGTCACTTAAAATAGACTGTGTTGGTTTCTTCAGCTGTAGTAGGCAGAAGAATTAGAATTTTTTCTGGTCTGAAAGGATCACTTCTAAGCTTTTCCTTCCCTTTAGCAAACAATTCAGGTGAGAATTTGTTACCTGCATTTCAGAGCAGTTGACAGACATTAATTTTGGTGACCTGCTTTCTTCCCTTTCAGCTTCGAAGTCGTGTGTTCACTCCATGGAGTATTATTTCAGCATTCATTCAGAGAAGAATCTCTTCACAATAGCAACTAAGAAAACCAAGCAGTATTTTTTAGAATGCTGGGTGTTCCTTAAGAGCTTGAACGCTCATAACTTGTACATCAGCAAGTTGAAGTTCACTTTCAGAAGTATTATTTATGAGTCTGTTAGTATTGCTTGCTGGGAACTTTCTGAGGCTGTGGAAAGATAACTCAGCTCCCAGAGAACAGTCCAGTATCTGCAGCAGCTTTGCCATCTTTAACACAATTTTTCTTTCCACACCTGAGAGTCTTTGGTATTTTCCTGGATTATTTGGCTTCTTGTTTTATTGAATCTTGGGCATGTCTTATATTAAGTAGTCTTCTGCAGCTTGCACTGAGTCCAAATGTGGGGTTTTTTTCTGTTCATATAGGCAATGGGGTTGAACATGAGAAGTAACACAACCTAACTGGCCAATGGAGCTTATTTTAAATTTGCAGGTAGTGAAATTCTGGGAGGACCATTCTTGATTTGTGAGCATAAAGCCTGACTCTGCTAGTGGGACTGAAATTTGAAAAAGCATGAAGATAACTCAAAAATCTTCAGAATTTTGGGAGGGAGGGTAGAAGAGCAGGTTGTGGGAGGAGTAACACTAACCTTTGCTTTTAAAACTTCCACTCAGAATTATGGTAGGCTGCTTTTAGATTATTGCCAGTGATAACGCCTGAGAAAATTCTCTTCTCTTCAGGGTTCCTGGACTTCCTCTTTGGCACGTTTTATGTTGTTTATTTTTCCTTATTTCAAAGGACCTGGGCTCCTGTTGAAAAAAGATGGAATAATCTCTGGCCGGCACGTGACATGTTGAGGGAGCACCCCCTAAAAGAGCTTGCCTGGGAGACATTTGTGAAATAACGCAGTAACATGTTTGCAGTAGTATGCCTCTTTTTTTTTTAATTGCTATTTTCCATTGTTGAATTTCTCTTGAAATAAGTGACTGAGAAATACATTGAAACTACTGAAATAAGCTTTAATCACTGAAGAGGGATTTACATCTGGAATTAGCACTGATAATGATTAATTGGAAAGATGCTACTTTAACTAATTGGGGCAAGAGGAGGGATTTGATCTACTTTTTAGAGGCTTAAAAAATAACCCTTTCAAGCAACAGAGATCCTGGGACTTTAATAACACACTAGTTTCACTTGCTTACAATAAGTCTGTGTGTAGCCTGAATACCCACAAGCTAGTGTTTTTACTAACAAGTCTGTATAATTTGATTTAAGCTAATTTGAGAGACTAATTTTGAACCCTGCTTGTAAGTTTACTAATAGTTTTAGTAGAAAAGAGTCTTTTCCTGTGTTTTAATCACTTAATCCTTCATGGGGATCTCAGATGATTATAAGTGCTGATACTGCACTTGAAATGATCTGCACCTTTTCCTGTGATTTTGACTCCCTGTCTTTAAAAGCTGTGTAATGTGTGCTTATAGCTTCTGATGAAAGGCTAAGCAAAGTAAGGTGTTAAGTGATCAGTGTGTCATGGTGAAGCAGCAATGAAAACCCTAAAAGCAGTTAAAAGATCTCCATAGTGAGATACTCCAGGCTGTTCAATATTTAGGCCAGATCCTGGAAGTCTTGCCAGTGCAGAGTCCTAAGGGTTTTGATGGATCCTTGGACTTTTATCTTTTCTAACTTGCTCAAGTACTCAGTGGAACTTCTCACTGTTGTAAGTAGCTGTAGTGTGCATGCTGAGTCCATTTTAACTTGGAAACAAATGCTTATAACTGTCTGCCTTTTTGTTTGCATAATAATTAGGTATTCCTATTTTTTTGGTAAGTTTTTAGAGTGTGTACCAAAAGCATAGCTTGATTATTGGCTTTAAGCTTGCTTCTGCACGCAACCTGCAGCTTACATGAGTCCTCCCTAAAATAGTACTGGTCACCTACATTCTCTGTGGTAGCTCCATGTCCTTGCAGCTGATGATGTTGCTAATACGCAGCAGTAATTAACATTGAATTAATCCTTCACACCTGGAAGGCAGTTATTAAAGGAGCAAAAGGAGTGTTTCTTTCATTTAAGTGAGTGTAGAATCAAATTGTTCTGGTTGGAACAGACCTTCAAGATCATCAAATCCAGCCATAAACCCAGCACTGCTAGGTCACCACTAAACCATGTCCCTCAACACCCCCTCTAAGTGGCTTTGAAACCTCTCCAGGGATGGGGACTCCACTCCCTGGGCAGCCTGGGCCAGCCTTTCACAACCCCTTCAGGGAAGACATTTTTCCTCCTGTCCCCCTTAAACCTCCTCTGGTTCAACTTGAGGCCTTTTCTCTTGTCCTATCACTTGTTATGTGGAGAAAAGTCTGACCCCACCTGGCTCCAACCTCCTTTCAGGGAGTTGTTGAGAATAAGGTCTCCCCTGAGCCTCCTTTTCTTCAGGCTCAACACCCCCAGGTCCCTCAGCTGTTCCTCACAAGACTTGTGCTCTAGGCCCTTCCCCAGCTTCATTTCCTTTCTTTGGACACACACCAAAACACGAGCGCTGCTCAAAACCACGCTGCTTCCCACTGTAAGGAAAGAAGAGTTTTTCTTGCTGTTCTCTAGTATCTGTAGTTTCTCTTTCAATCCACCTGAATTCAGCATTCCCATAAGACTAGCTTGATATGGTGTCAGAGGTTAAATGTCATGTGAAAGCCCTGCTCTGGAGAGGTGGGAATGGAGTGGATGCTTGGATTGAGAGGTGAAAGCAGAAGTTGCTCAGTCTATCACAGACTGAAATATTCTTTTTTGGGAGCAAAGTTGTCTCAGTAACAAGGTATCTAGAGCAGCAGAAACAGCATGGAGGTGCCAAAGCCTTTTATAAGGAAAAGTGAAGTTGCTTGTACTGATAATTTCTGTTCCTTTGTTTCCTTATTCCTTCTCCTGTGTCAAGTTTGTGGAGGGAAGTGCAGTGAGAGAGTAGGTCCTGTGTTAAAACTAGCTCCAGTGCTTTGCTCTGTGCTGCCTGCAAGTTAAAATGATTATAATTCCTCACCCTGTATAGGTGTTCCCTTCAAGGGTAGGGGTGGCACTTTAGTGCATCTGTGCAGTGCCCATTTTGTCTTTTGCTAATTGCAGAGCAGGTTGTTCTGAATCTGAGACTTTGTGCAGAGATTAAAAATAAAAAGCTAAGAAGGGCAAATTCAACAAATTAGAAACTGAAGTTACCTTTTTTTCTTTAATGCAGATTGGCACGTTCCTTTCATGTAAGTAAAACCCTGGAGCTGCATAACTTTATCTTTGGATGTTAGAGCATTGGCTTGTAGCTAAAGGCACAAAAATGACTGTGGAGTATTCAGTCATCTTTAATCAAGCCTGATTTTGTAGCTTTTGATCATCAGCATCTACTGTTGAGTCTCATTTGAGTTTTAGAAAGTTTCTATGCATGCAGGTACCTGTGGGGCTAGAAGCTATGAAATACTCCTATGAAGTGTTATGACAAATACTGCTTAAATAAATTTGTAAACTTAATGATTTGTGTCTGTTCTTCTTATCCAGACCAGCATGTTTTGGAAATTTGATCTCCATTCATCATCCCACATAGATACACTTCTAGAGAGAGAAGATGTAACCCTGAAGGAATTGATGGATGAAGAGGATGTTCTGCAAGAGTGCAAGGCTCAGAATCGCAAACTGATAGAGTTTCTGCTGAAGTCAGAATGTTTGGAAGACTTGGTTTCATTTATTATCGAAGAGCCACCTCAAGACATGGATGAAAAAATTCGATATAAGTAGGAAAACATTTGGGGATGGGGAGACTTGGGAAGGTGGAAAGGGGGTAACTTACTCCAGTTGATTTGAGTGTGTTTTGAGTCCCTGCGTGCTGGTGTGTAGTACAGTACTGGTATCTTAGGTGTAAGTTTGTTTCAAGGGGCTTTGTGGAACTCTTAAATCAGTCTAATACTTGCTTCTTTTCCAAATGGAAGTATCTTATCCACAAATGCTCTCAAAACCAATTGCTGTCCGGAGAAGGCTTACAAAGTTTAAAAAAAAAATAAAAAATCAAAGCTCACATGAAGAACCTTGTAGTTGATGAAAATCCCTCTCTGGGTAGTATAGTTAAGTGCATGGCTCTGTTTTATCAATGACTGGTAAGAGGTTTTGAAAAAACTTTTATTAGAAGGTCTGCAGCAGTCCTTGGAAGAATGTACTTACCATCTAGTTGCTGATGTTTTCCTTTGCAGAGCTAGAACTCTAAGAATTGAGTATGGCCATGACTTTACCTAGCTTGCTGAGAAGGCTCAAACTCAAAAGTCAACCTAGCAATTTATATCAAAGCACTTCTACCATTTTTGGCCTGTTTTACAGTTGTCTATGCAGAAGGCTGCTTGTGTTGTCTTAAAACAGCATGTAAAAAAATAACATGACATAAGCTATGCTCTTAGTTGGAGCACTTCAGCATTTCTGGGAAACCAAGTGTCCTGTAAATGTTTCTAGTAGAGTTTGAAATTGAAGCATCTTTCACTGGGAAACCTTCAGCTGCTGCTGCTGTCAAAATGACCTTCAGTGTGAGTGGATCATAATACTGGCAAATGCAGGAAATTACTGGTCCAGATGGCCTCTTAGTTTAGTTACTAAGTGTTCTGAACTGTACTTCTGCCTGTGTCATGAAGCAGTACAAGCTAGTTTGGCAATCTTTGCCAGACTTTGACTAGTTTACTGAGTCTGCTTAACTTCTTGGTAACTTTTTTCCCTTCAATAAAAAAAAAAGTGGCTTCTAAAATGAGAGATCAGAACAGATGGATTTAACAATGGCTCTTAAAACAGAAGCTCACCCTTTGCTTTCCCCAGCTCCCTGGTGTTATCCCATTGCTGCTGAAGAACAGAGTAGTCCATTCCTCAAATGGAAGGACAGAGTTTGTAGGCTGAAGGTGCTGCTATGTTACCCTGTGGTCATTTGCTGCTTTCCTTTAGTGCAGACCAACCCTGCTTGAAAACCATGCCAGGTTCTGAATTCAGAGCTGGAACTATGATGACCTCAAAGTATGAGTGTTGGATAATTTTTTTTTTTTTTTTCCCCAGATACCCAAACATATCATGTGAGCTGCTTACATCAGATGTCTCACAGATCAATGATAGGCTGGGAGAAGAAGAATCCTTACTTGTGAAACTGTACAGCTTCCTTTTGAATGAATCTCCTCTAAACCCTCTACTGGCCAGTTTCTTCAGCAAGGTGCTAAGTATTCTTATAAGCAGAAAACCAGAACAGGTAAATACTTACAAGTTCTCCCATTTAACAAGTGCTTTAACAAAGTTGTGGTAATCAGCAGTGTTGCTTTAAAACTACACATTTGAGGGATAGCAGCAGAGTCAAAAAGGAGCATTCAACTTCCCTACTAGTTGAAGACACTAACTTTTATTTTATGGTATGCACAGGATTAAAAAATATATCTGAATGTAAGACATATTTGATTCAGATTTTCTTGAACAATTTGTACAATCTGTGTGTGAGGGCTTAGCTTACCTCAGTATTTTTTGTGGTTATTTTTGCATTAATTGCTATTAGAGATGAAGGTAAGTGAATTGAATCGATAGAAGTGAATCCAATTTGGTGTGAAGAGCTGTTATAGAACAGGATAAGAGGCATTGGGAGTCCTTGTTTAGAAATGTTGTTGTACTCTGTGTTCACATGGCCCAGTACTGTGAAGGGCTGCTCTCATACTGGAGCGAGTTAAATTTGTGACTCTGTTCTGTATCTCTAACATAATACAAATACAGAGCTTACTACAGTGCTGCTGTGTTGAGCTTTGCTCACTGAGCAGAGACCAGAGTAATGCACACCAAAAAGGAAAGCTGACTGTGCCTTGGATTAGAAGTAGTTCATGGCCAACAAGTTGGGCTTGAGCAGAGACCCAAGACACACTGAATATAGTGTGGATCTGTCCTGTGCCACTTTGCTACTCTATACGTGTGTATTGTTTTTATCTTGCCTCATAATGCAAGCTGTAAGTGGCAAGTGTTTAAGAAGCTCTCATTTATTTTCTCCATTTGGTAGGACAGAGAAATTAAAACTGGTTGGTGTAATTTGCCATGTAAAATACAGATCAGCAAATGTAAGCTTACTTCTTTTTAATTTGTAGATTGTGGAATTTTTAAAGAGGAAGCATGATTTTGTAGACCTCATTATTAAGCACATAGGTACCTCTGCAATCATGGACTTGTTGCTCAGGCTACTGACTTGCATAGAACCTCCACAGCCCCGGCAAGAAGTGTTAAATGTAAGTAAAATGTCTCAGAGGATTTCTCTCAGATAGGTATGGGCTGTCAGGTGCCTTACCTTCTGCTGCTTTTACTGAGTTTGTTTCTTAAAAGTGCTGAAATGAGGTGTGGGGTGTTTTGCTTGGAGCTGCCAGAACTTTTCCAGTGAAGCCCCAGCACTGGTGGGGACAGCTCTAGAACCTGAGTGGCTAGTTTCTTCCTTTGATCTTCAGTACCTAACTTACAACTGCCAGATGCAGTTCTAAAAATGTCTTGGAACTTACTGAACACCTTTATTTGGCATCAGAGTTTATTGAAAAATTCTGTACCTGAGGCTTTTTTTTTTACTGTTGCTCAGAAACACTAATTTTCCTTTTTTTCTGAAGTATTGTTAGTCCTTATTTAGAAATACCAACAGTGTGACTCATAGCAATTGTCAAACAGTTTTGTTAACTGTAATTCAATCCATTCACTCAGATAACATTCTTGCTAACACCCACAAACACTTTTACAGTGGTTAAATGAAGAGAGGATTATCCAGCGGCTTGTGGAAATTGTACATCCCTCTCAAGATGAAGATGTAAGTATTGGTGGGATGCTCTTCTGGGACTCTATTCAGCAGGTTGCTGCACGGCATAGAGGGAGACCTTTTAGTTTTATTCTCTTCTGCCTTTTTCCAGTAAGCTGATTTCAGCCTACAGCTGATTCAGTGGTTAAGTGTGGTCATTTGAGGGAGGGTGTGTGGCCCCCTACCTAACTGAAGGATTAGAGTGTGGCATGTTGCTACTCTTAGAGTGAAAAGCTGTGTTTTTGTGTTCCAGAGGCATTCAAATGCATCACAGTCACTCTGTGAAATCATCCGTCTAAGCAGAGACCAGATGTTACAAGTACAGAACAGTTCAGAACCAGATCCACTGCTTGCAAGTCTAGAGAAGTAAGTTGGCTTGCTCACTTTATTTTCAGTTCATAAAAGGCATTGTTTTTAACTTGTGACATTGAAAACCTTCAGAAGTGCCAAGTTCTGCTTTTCAGGTGGATTTTCTTGGCTACTGATCTGTGTAATTTTAGAATAACTCTGCAAGTAAGGAGAGACTATCTGGAGGACTTCCTTATGGGGTGGGGGGGAAGGTATCTCATTAAAACATTTCTTGTGCTGCCAAAGTTAGTGGGATCAGATACATGGAGGTCAGCTTGATACTGTGCAGAATACACGTGGGAGACATTGGCTTTGATCTGGTACTCCTTTAAAGTTTAAGATGTGTTTCTGCCAGAGAGGATTCTTCAGCATTCCCTCTTCTTTCTGCTGTTGATAGCGCAGATTTGTGTGGCTGTTGGGGCATGTGGAACCAGGTTTGGGATCTGACTGCAAACACCCTTTTTCTGTAGTACTGATTGTCAGATCAATAAATTGGATCAATGGAAGGAATAGGAAAATTTGAGAGGAGCAGTGAGGATGGGAGTGGTTGTCCCAGTGGTACCTGCTAACTGGAAAGAGCTACTAGTTTTCTCTCTGTTATCCCCTTACTAATTTTACATGGGCAAATAGTGGCCACTTCTGTTACCAGCTGTGTCCTGAAAGAGTTCTGATGCCAATGCTTTTCTTTTTCAGGCAAGAAATCATAGAGCAGCTGCTGTCTAATATTTTTCATAAAGAAAAAAATGAATCTGCAATAGTCAGTGCAATCCAAATACTATTGACCTTACTTGAGACAAGACGACAGACGTAAGTGTTCTTGTTTTGCATACACTATGCCTACATAGCTTAATTACTGTAGCAATACCAAGTGTCTTCCATGTACTGATGTCTGAACCATTTTTGTGGCCTGTTGTAGCTGAGGAAGTGAAAGAGCATTAAAATCACCAAGTGATTGTGGTTGGCATTGCCACACTTCCACTAAATGAGTGGTCTTTCTGCAGTTTTTTCTAGAAGCACGTTTAAGTGCTCCTTAAGAGATCAGACTAATTACATTTCATCAGTTTGTTTCTGGATACAAGGAATAGAGTAAATATTTTGCAATGTGATTAGTGGGTATTGACTTTTTTGAAAAGTTATGTGGTATTTTATTGTAACTTCACTCTGAGAAACCACTGAACACACCCCTATGGTACATTCAACTTGATTATGTTCAGGATAGATGAATGAAGCTCTTTATCTGCCTCAAAAGAGGAAATAGAACAACCATGATGTTTAGTCTCTAAACCATATCGTAGATTTCAAGTGCTGTAGACCTAAAAATATCAGGGCTAGTGTTTGGAAAAGTCTAGTTCAGCTGTTACTTCATACTTAATTTATATTTCTAGTCTTATGTTTTTACTTGCCTCTTCATTCTTTTCACATGCCTTCATGACACTCTCAAAATCATACCTTAAAGATGTTTTAAAACTAATTTTGATATTAATGATCAGATTTTTACATGTGTTTTAGATTTGAAGGCCATATAGAAGTCTGTCCTCCAGGCATGAGCAATTCAACATATTCAGTCAACAAAAGTGTATTAGAAGCCATAAAAGCACGACTTTCCTCCTTCCATGAACTCCTACTTGAGCCTCCAAAAGTAAGTGAAACTTTGTGACCAAACTAATTGAAACAAGACTATCACTGTGTGACTGTATTTTAGGCAGGTTATCATAACAAACAAAACCCAGTTTGACAACTTTTGGGCAAGCACCCAGGCTCCTTCCCAGCCTGTTGTGAGCTTTGGGATTCATTATCATCCCTAAGCTAATGTATTGAGCTAATTGATGTGCTTTCCCAGTTAATTTTAATTGGCAGAGTAGCCCTGAACCAATTACTTCTTTCTGAAAGCAATGGAAAGAGATTTGCTGTATACTCTCAAGATGGGTCCTGTTTTCTGCTTGGAAATCCTATCTGGATAGGAAACACAGGACTATGGGTGCTTCTGTTTGGAACTTTGATGTGGCCCACATGAGGCCTGCACAATTCCTTGAGACATGCCCAGGACCCAAGGAGACCAGCTCCACAGCCTACACCCTGGACTCTACATGTGTTAAATTCTTTGAGGTTTTTTAACTGATTTAAGCAACTTATCTGTGTCATGCTGCTGCAAAAGACAAATACAGAATGCATGAATAGGGATGTCGGGGTTTAGGGTCAGTCTGCTAGACCTATAGCAGATGCTCTCTGTTATCCCCTCTTTCCTCTCCCAAAAAAGGGAACACAAAGGGAATAAGGGAGAGAGACTTATGGATCACTGTTGCCTCCCTCCCCTCCCAAATGGGAGAGAGAGGGAATGAGAGACACACAGAGTAGAAAACTAAAACAGCTTTAATGAAGATAATAAAATGGAATATCTACAAATAGATACAAAACCAGTATTGAGCCCAACTGCCCCCAGTGGCAATTACATCACTGTGGAGCAGTCACTGAGGAAGTCCCGGACTGGGCTCAGCAGCAGGTGGGAACTAGGTTCAGGAGCTGGATTCTGGAACTGGATTTGGGAACAGAGAGATTGGGATCAAAGGCAGAACAGACAGAGTCCTCCTTGGATAGTGGTCATTGAAGAGGAAGCCAGAGAGGAAGAGAAGGGCCTGACCCTCATGATCCCTCACCTTTATAGTGAACATGCTGTACATGGGATAGAATCCCTCGTTGGTCAGTTTAGGGTCACCTCTCCTGGCTGCTGCTCCCTGCAGGTGTCTGGCCTTTCAGTTTCTGCACCCCCGGTGTGGCACAGAGGATTTAGCAATGCCCTTGGCCTGCACACACCAACCCTTGGGAGTAACTCTGAACATGGAGTGTTATCTCTGCTGGAAGCAGAGACTGTGAAAACATCCTGTGAGCTTCAGGAAGTGCAGTGAGTTAGAAGAGACTCAGCTGAAAAGTAAAATCACGGAGCAGATTTGGTTCTGCTCGAACTCAAACCAGGACAAGGGGATTTACCTACAATCCATTTCTATTTTTTCACTCCTGTTTTCACTGGACAGCATTTCAGCTGGAGCACTGCCCCTGAGCTCAGTGCCTCAGTCTGTAAGAGAGACAGACACTTGTGGGGATAAAATACCAGCTGGGGTGGTCAAGGTCATGTTAAAGTTCATTTTAGCCATCCAGTGAAGTTACTGAACCTGTTGCTTATCTTCATCACTAGTTAAATGAGTAGCCTTGGATTTTATATGCTTTTTCCTATTATGTAAGGCAAGGACTAAATGAACAAACAGAAATCAGTAAGTCAGCCATTGTTTTTCTGATTAAACAGTGAGAAGTATTTCCTAGAAAGCATCTCCTAATTCCTTTTGAGGTTGAGTCAAATGCATTTGAGACCCTGCCCATAGTTAACAAGTTTTACAATGTGTCTGGCTTCTTGTGACTGTTTTAGTGCCTCCTGTCTATGGAGTTAAAATTAGCTATAGTGTTCAGAATTAGAAATTGCTTTTTGCAGGGTTAAGACTTTTGCTTGAGGACTGATTGTGTGTGTGTATGTATATATATATATATTTAAGCATCACTCTGTCATTGTGCATAGTAACGATGAGTTGGGTTGGCTTAAAGATATTTTAATGGGTTTATATACTTCCCTTTTTCTTTTCCAGAAAAATGTCATGAAGACAACCTGGGGTGTGTTGGATCCACCTGTGGGAAACACACGTTTAAATGTGATTAGATTAATATCTAGCCTTTTACAGATAAATACAAGCAGTGTGAATCAGGAGCTTATAGAGCTTAACAGCATAGGAGTAATACTGGTAAGAACTTCATGCTGCTGCCTTTATTTTTATGGATTGCTGTTAAGATCTTGTCTGGTTTTTCTCTCACTGCAGATAATTTGTAATATGTTTTCCAGCCTAACTTTTCAGCCTGTGTCGTGGCTTTTATTGCACCGGTCAAGAACTTCATGCAGGATTTTACTGTTAAACTCATCCTGTCTGAAGTCAGCATTTTCCTCTGATCACTTGAATGGCTCTTATTTTCTATAAGAAGAGAGATACCTTTCTCTGTACCTTCATAAACATGTGAAGTGGTTTTCTTAACAAGTTTCTTTTTTCATCTGCATGATCTCAGTTTCTCAGTTGTATTCAAAGCTGCTCTACTGTTTTTCATTCTTTTCCCAAGTTGTTCCCTCAAAGCCCTTTTCCTCTTTTAATAATAAATGGCACATCAAATGATGTTCCAGCACTGTCTTATAAAGAAACAGTTACTCTTGGTAGCTCTTACACCTTCAGACCTCTGAAAGCAAGATAGAATGGCTTGGGTTGAAAGGGACCTCAAGGATCATCTAGTTCCAACCCCCCTGCCATGACAGGGACACCTCCCACTAGACCAGGTTGCTCCAAGCCCCATCCAACTTGATCGTGAACACCTCCAGTGTTGGGGCATCTACAGCCCCCCTGGACATCCTGTGCCAGTGTCTCACCACCCTCTGCGTGAAGAGCTTCTTTCTAATTTCTAATCTAAATCTTCCCTCCTTCAGTTGAACCCATTACTTATTACTAGAAGCCCTTGTAAAAAGTCCCTCCCCAACCTTCTTGTAGGCCCCTTTCAGATACTGGATGGTCACAAAAAGGTCTTCCCAGAGCCGCCTTTTCTCCAGGCTGAGCAACTCAAGCTCTCTCAGCCTGTCGATGCTGGTGAAGATGTTGCACAACAAATCTTCAGTTGGCTAACTCCCTGCTTTTTGCTAATGTGGGATGTATACTTTGAATACTCCTCCCTCATTCTTCAGCAGGACACGATCTTTGTGTTTAGGTTGACCAAAAATTGAAATAACTAGCAAAACATGCTGGAACTTTTGCTATAGTTTCTGAATACAACATGTAAACTTCTCCTAGTAGTCAGTTGCAAACTTAGTGTAAATATTTGCTCTACCTCAAATTTGGTTTAGTCTAAAATCCTTTTTTCTTTCCAGTAATAAATACAGTGACAGAAATCATTTGAGTTTTGCAGTAAGTAGTCTGAACATACTAGTAATTGGACATAAAGCTTGAAAAAAAATCTTTCCTATGTTTAAGAGAAAAAATGTGAAGAACCAGGAGGGTGACTAAATGAACCCTGTTTATTGTATTTCAACCTCAGTATTTGTCAGTCCTTTATAAGCTGATTAATAGTCTTAAACTTCCTCTGGGTGATCTAAAGTAGCCTTCTGTAATAGAAGAATAAACTTAGTGGATGACAGGATCAGAACAGATTTAGTAAGGAATCTCACTGGACTCAGGAGCATATTATAGATAGCATTGTAGATGTTAGAAGGCTACATGAGCTCAAAACAGAGGAAGTAGTCACAGACACTAAGGTGATAAATAACACTTAATGACTCTGGGCTGCAGCCAGGAGGAAGAGGGTATGTGGGGAGCATCATTCCTCCCTGTCTCTGTTCTCTGCCAGTGTAATATTGGTTATCCAGTTATAAATCCACTTACAGCTGAGTATTTGTTCTGATGCAGTCTGATAGTCCTTGTGCTCAGATAGTTCATTTTTGTGCTCATTATTATTTTGTAGGTCACGGGTTTTCTCTTGCACAATAATATTTACTGTAAAACTTAAAGAATTTGTTCAGATGACTTCCTGGGCTGAGGTTACTGGTTATGTGTAGTGAAAAGACCTTGGTTTGTGTAAACCTTGCTGAATTTGTTTTTCAGGACATGTTCTTCAAGTATACCTGGAATAACTTTTTGCATACTCAAGTAGAAATTTGTATCGCGCTGATTCTTGCAAGTCCTCTCGAAAGCACAGAAAATGGCACAATCACAGATCAGGATTCCACTGGAGACAATCTCTTACTGAAACATGTAAGTTGTGGCTTTTGGGGGGAATCTCTTGAATTTTCCTGCCTCCAAACTATCGTAGCAGTTACTCCTACATAAAATACACCCCAGTTTTACTTTATGTACAGAATGAGCAGGAGTTGTTGGGGTTTTTTTCTAAAAATGTTAGTTCAGGGTGTTAAACCTCAAAGTGCCATAGAACAGATTTTTCCTGCCCCAAAGACAGAAAGTGTGCAGAGCTGTAAGTGTTTATTCTCTGAAGAAGTGCCTCTTATTTTTAAGAATTAAAATGGCTATTTCAGTAGCTTTATGCTACTACAACTCAGGAGCTATAAAAAGTAGAATTCGTGTAGGTTTAACTTTTAGGTTTCTCATTGGAATGTGACTACTGCTTCTGAACTTTAAACCCTTTTGAAGTATTTATCCTGAACCTGAAATTAATTGTATTGTTAAAATCAACTGTAAAACACATAATGTTCCACTTCACTGCTACTAAGCATGTTTTGCTTTTTTGATAGCTCTTCCTTAAGTGCCAATTAATAGAACGAATACTTGAAGCATGGGAGATGAATGAGAAGAAACAGTGAGTAACTTGTGTTCTTGTTCCCTGCAGTTGTCTAGATAAGGTTTGAATTGTGAAATGAATGTGTGACCAACTCATAACTGATCTGGCCACTTCTAAAAACACTTGTAATATTTTGGTTAAAACTTTCTCTTCTGCTGAAGAACACCCACACTGTCTTGTGTAACGTCTTGACTCTGAAGTGTTTTGTAGTGAAATACATGTGCAGTTAATTGCTGCTGTCCCCTGCAGGGCTGAAGGAGGAAGGCGGCACGGCTACATGGGTCACCTCACCAGGATAGCCAACTGCATTGTGCACAGCACAGACAAGGGGCCAAACAGTACACTCGTCCAGCAGCTCATCAAAGGTAAGGCTCGTGAGCCTGAGGTTTTGTGGCTTTCATCAGCAAATGGTAAGGCAACGAATGAAACTGAAATTAAAAGGCAGCTGTTGGGTAAAAGAAGAAAATACTGATTTCTGATGCACTCAATTTAAAGCCAGCCATCCTTAAACATACATTTAAGTCTTGTTTTCAAAGAGCATCAAAGCTCCCTGAAATAAAGGTAAAGAGATGCCAACCTGCTTCATTTGAACTTGTTTGCTGGATGGAGTAATCCTTACGGATTTAGGAGGATATGTTCTCTGCAGTATTTCTGCAATTAAAAGTTAAGTGATGGCCTATTGTAAATAGTATCAAATTGGGAATTTTTCCTGTTTCCTACACTAGAGCTTCCAGAGGAAGTCAGAGAGCGATGGGAGACATTCTGCACAAGCTCTTTAGGAGAAACTAACAAGAGGAATACAGTGGACCTGGTGAGTAGTGGTGGGTAAGGTTTCCCAATTGCTGCTGTTCTCTTGGGCCCCAAGTGTTGTCAGTAGCACAACCAGTCTTCCCAACTACAGTGTGCTTGTGTGAACAAGTACATCTAGCTGCTGAGCTGTGGAACTGATAATTAGTTCACTTTTCAACTGAAGCCATAGCTTTATTTTGTTTGGGAATCTTGCAGTAGCTCAGTTTGTGTAGCTCATCCCAAACAATCACCAAGGAAAACTTCTTTTCATCTTCAAGTTAGTGCCCTTGAAAGCTCCTGTCTGCTTGAAAATTTTTTTCCTGATACCTACCCTAAACTGCCCCTGGCACAATTTGGGGCCATTTCCTCTTATCAATTCTTACTTGTGAGAAGAGACCAGCACCCACCTCTCTACGACTTCCTTTAAGGTAGTTGTAGAGAGTGAGGTCTCCCCTCAGCCTCCTTCTTCAGACTAAGCAACCCTAGTTCCCACAGCTGCTACTCATAAGGCTTGTTCTTCAGTCCCTTCCCCAGCTTTGTTGCCCTTCTCTGGAGCCACTCCAGCACTTTAATGTCTTTCTTGTATTGAGATGCCCCTAACTCACATGCTATTCAGAATATTTCATGCAGTACAAAGACAAGATGCAAGTGTTGTCTCATTTTGTTCTGAATAACTGTCAGCTGTGAGACTGGCTTTTTTAATGCTAAATAGTCATAGAATTGTGGAAGGGTTTGGGTTGGAAGGAACCTCAAAGATCATCTAGTTCCAGCCCCCCTGCCATGGGCCGGGACACCTCCCACTAGACCAGGTTGCTCAAAGCCCCATCCAGCCTAGTCTTGAACGCCTCCAGTGTTGGGGCATCTACAGCCTCTCTGGAAAACCTGTTCATTCTGAAGTCATCAGAAGCTGTGACTGTTTTGTGGTACCTAATACTCATGTGTGTGAAGGATGCTATTGAAGGAGTTCAGGGACTGTGGTACAGCAGTTGGGAAAATGAAAAATGACTTAGTTTCTTGTTTTGATATGAAACTGGCAACTCAGCCCAGGTAGTGTGAGTGTTCTTGGGTGGATGTCCTGTGCTACATGAGTGACTGTGCTCCTGTGTCTAGGTCACTACCTGCCACATCCATTCTTCCAGTGATGATGAAATTGACTTTAAAGAAACTGGCTTCTCCCAGGATTCTTCTTTGCAGCAGGTGAGTTGAATTCATTGAACAGCAGAAGTTGCTGCTCTTGTAAAAATCAATTTTCAAGAAGCAGTGGAACTTTTATTTCTGTCCCAAGCAGATACAACTCTGGAAAGTTGAAATAAAATGTGGACGTGTGCACACGTCCAACTGTTTTATTACACAATTGTTTTCTGGCAGTTGCCATGACAATAAATACAGGTTTATCTTTGTTTTGCTAATAGATTTGTTTTTGTTTTTTAATGCTGACCCTTATTTTGATGAGGAAACAGGGAGGATTGGCTAAATGTCAAACTGTGCAGCTGTCACAACAATAGAAACAAACCCTGTGACAGGTTGTATCCAGCAGCTCCAATGTTTTTTACTTTATAGACCCTTGATACTTGGCAGGTGCACATGGCCAAATCTTCCCAAACTAATTTTCCAAGGAACTTGATGGCTTATTATTTCAGTATATGCTTTTGACAACTCATTTGTGTTTCAAGTATAATTATTTATCATTTGGTTTAATGAAAAAAGAGTGCCTAGGGAATTTTCAAATCAAACCAGACTGAAAGCTTAAGTCAAAGCTGACTCTACTTTGAAGTTTTAATGCTTTTGTAAGCTAATTGAAAACGCACACGTCTAATATCATTTGGTTTAATGAATATTCTTGTGATGAGTGATTATGGAGAATAATGTCTCCATTTTGATGAAGAAGAATGAGTAATAGTAATAGTGCTGTCCTACTGCAATATGCATCTCTCTCAGTTCTTTCTCTGGTGGTGAAAGAGTGGGAGCCATGCAGCACAGGACTGCCAAGAGATCCTTCAGATGGAACATAGGCATTTAGAAAGGTGCTGATTTAACATGTGTTTGAAATAGAGATTTAACTTCCTTACTGAGAACTGCTCTTAGGCTTGCAAGTCAGTGAATGTAAGTGGGTGTGTAGTCAGCGTTACCATTGAAAATTCAAATTCTGACTTCAGATTGTCCTGTCCTATGTTTAGATTAGAGAGACTTTTATTTCTTTGGAGCAAAGTGGGCAAATAGGGTTTAGAGTATTATTAGAATCATTATATCACTGTCGTTGGTCCTGGGGTTGCCAGGCCTTTTCTGATTATCAGATGCAACAAATGACGTCCAATTTTATTGACCAGTTTGGCTTCAACGATGAGAAGTTTGCTGATCAAGATGACATCGGCAAGTGAGTACAACGTTATATACTGGCCTTGGCTCTGGGCTCGGGACTTTCCTTTCTTACTCTGTGTTTGCCTGTGGTTTTCCTCATCAAGACAAGCCTCTGCTGATGTGAGGCAGTTGCTAGCCAGTCCTGTCGTTCTGTATCATCTCTCCACATTGATAGAAGCCTCCCTGAGCAGCTTACAGAGGAAGGCAACAGCTTGTCTTCCCATTTCCAGTTGTGCCAACATGAGAACACAGTGCTCGTGAATAACTAACTAAATTATAACTCAGCTTTTGAAGAAGGTGACAGGAACAACGTGTCTGTGGGTGTACTTTGCTGTAGGGGATGGTAAGGAAGGACATTGTAAATCTACTTTTGTCTTTGAGGTTAAGGCAGTTAAAACTCCTTTCTACAGACACAGTGATGAGGAAATGAGAGCAACCTTGTTCAGGTTAAAAAAAAAAAGGCAAGCAAAAAAAATATCCAAACCAAAACACACCACCCCACACAAATTGATCTTTCTTCAGTACCAAGTAAACTGGTGCCATAGTGGGAAAGGGCAGGAATGAGAGTTCTTGCTGAAAATAGAGTTGGTGTTGATTTTTGTAAGAATTCATGGCTTGGGATGCAAGAATGTGCAGGTAAGAACAAAAAGCATTGCTTGAAGATGGTTTCTGGGTAAAACACAATAAAACATCTCAATGCTCTTCTGTAAGACATGTTTAGTAAGTGATGGTTGACTGGGGCTTGCATGTGCCATCTGAGAAGTATTGCTGCTGTTTCACATCACATCATCTGCTGAGATTATAGATTAAGATACAATGGGAGAGGAAGCAGCTCAGGATACTCTTTAACCTTGTTAGAAGCCCGTGGATTTCAGCAAGGATGGGAGCTGGAATTCCTTTAAGATAAAGCCTTTGGTAGTGTATGGTCTTCGTGGAAAAAAGGTTACTACTTGTGTAAGCAGATCTCTTGAGATTGTTGATAGGTGTAGTGACGATGTACTCAGTTGAATTAAGATGTAGATAAAGTTATTTTAAACTTGTCTTTCATGCAAGAATCCCTTGTTTAAATTACCTGCTACCTGTTGTACAGTAATTCAGATGGTAACTTGCAGATTAGGTCAGTCACACTAAAAATGTAGGTTCCTTTAGACAACTTGTTCCCTACTTTGGAATGCAGTGAGGATTAGAGGAAGAGCATTAGGTGTTGTGCTGAATGCACTGCTCTCTGTGGCTAGAGGAAGAGCATATTAAGTCTTGTGAAAGTCTGGTAGTACTTCCCATCTTTGCTTCCTATTTCTCTTTGCTTCCCCTAGATTTTTAGTTTGCCTCGTGCTATTTCTAGTGGAAGATGTGTTTGTAATTACTACAGTGAAACTACTCAATAGCTGAATATGTGAAGATGTGTAAAGCCTAATATTTAGTGTTCAGGTTTTTTAATGACTCTAGTGATTGGTTTAAAAGATTCTTTCTTTTTTTTTCCCTTTAGGAAACAAAAATTGGTATTACATTTGTTGCTTTCTCTCTCCCTGTTGAGAAGGTTTTTCTCTAGAGTGGTGAGATCAGTTAGAAGCTATCAGAACTGCTAATGCAGATTTCTGCAGCATTTTGAGCTCTATCATGGTAGGCTATAATTGGATTAGACATCTTCAGGCCTCTGGTTTTCCAGTAGAGTGTTTAAGATATGCAGACACCATTTCAGTTATGCTTGCTTAGGCTTGTTGCATCTTCACAGCTAACTATAGGGTAGAGATGACTTTTCTTTTTGCTTAAAATATTTCAGTTTTTAAAAAATCACGAGTGCCAGGTCTCCTCAGTGTGGAATTTGACTGTTTTATGTTGGACACTTTGTCTTTTAACCTTAATTTTTTCTAGATTATTGGAAAATGAGAAACCTAAGAGAAATTAAGTGTCTTCATGTCATAATACAACACCTTGTTTTATTGCATACATCTGCTTTTTTGTAGTGTTTCTTTTGATCGGGTCTCAGACATCAACTTTACTCTCAATACAAATGAAAGTGTAAGTATGTGTCCCTGTGCTGTCAGAAAAATGGCTTTTAAACTTTGTGACCTCAAAGTTTCAGTGATCGTTGTTACAGTTACTCCTTTGATGTGTGATCTTTGAAAAATAATCTACCTTGTTCTTATATCATGAGATTTTGTAATGAGAAGACACTCTTGTTGGTCTTTGTGATCAGTATTAAACAGAATTGCTTCTAATTTGTACAGCCAGGCTCATGAACAGGCTTGTTCTGATTTGTGGGATTGTGGTGACAGGAAAGTAAGAACAGAGACTTGAACCCTGGGTATTACTTGTCAATTGAACTGAAATGAACCCCACCACAGAAAACAAAGCTGGAGCACTTGGTGGTCTCCTTTCTCGAAGGCTCTTTGGTGTCATTCCTGCATGCTGTTCTTAGATATGATGGAAACTTCTAGCTCTTCTTCAATGGTCCATTCAACTTGGTAGTAGCTGACTAAAACAAGCACCACTAAATGTTTTCTTGACAAGCTCTAAGTTAAAACATTCTGGTTTTCAGCTACTTGTAGAGAAATGTGGGTTTTCCCCATTGGTTTAAGATTTTCTTCGGGATAGTCACGTATTTCCAAAATGTTTACTGATGTAAGTAGAATACTGAATTACAGATTTTATACTTTTGCTGTGTTTAGGGCAATATAGCCTTGTTTGAGGCATGCTGTAAGGAGAGGATACAGCAGTTTGATGATGGTGGCTCGGATGAAGAAGACATTTGGGAAGAAAAACACATTGCCTTTACACCAGAGTCCCAGAGGCGTTCCAGGTAAGAGGTGTGGGTTCTATCCAAATAGCAGTGTGGGGAGCCCTCAGTGCTGAGTGAGGCTTTTGGGTCAGGCTGCCTGGGTAGCACAGGCTGTCCAGCATAATGAGCTATTTCCATCCTGTGGAGAAATGAGGAGAGGGGTGGCTCTAGTGTCTGTCTTCTAACCATAATTTGTAGAAGATGGCAACTGCTGCCCTGCCTGCTCAGCTCTTCCTGCACTTCAGCTTCTGTAGCTGCTTCTTTTCCTGCTGCTTGTCCTTCCCCTCTGCTTTAAGCCTGCTCAGACATTCTCCCATTGGACGCCTCTGTAGATCTTGCTGTCCTCTCTACAGTGCCATTGTGGTTGTGGACAGAACTCTACCTTGTGGGGAAGGAGCATCTGGGCCTCAGACCTCTCAGGGCTGTGCAGCCTTCCTTGATATCTACTGAATTTTGTGCCAGGGTAGTCTTGGCTTTTCTGACCTTCTTGTGTCTTGAGTCACAAACCCAATGTCTTCTTCCCTTGCAACTTTAGAAACGCATGTTGCTGATACCTTCTGTACCAAATCAATTCTTTAATCTGATGGTGGTGTTGGATACTTAATGTGACGTGTTTCAGGGGCAGCTTTACCTTCTGACATTACCTTGCTTTTTGTGTTAGTGGCACTCACCAGTAAGGGAGGGATCCCCATAGGGTTTAAACTATGAGTATAGTTAAAAGTGTGAGTATAGTTAAAGAGGATGGACAGGGATGCATTTGGGGAGATTTTAGAATAGATTTCTTAGATATGTTGTTAGGTTTTAAAATAAATAGAATTCTATCTTGTTAGATTAGTATTGAAGAGTTTTGTATTTCAGCACTTCCATATACTGTGAAAAGGCCAAACAGGTCAACAGTCTCTGTGTGCAAATCTCATTCCTTACTCTCCTTTTCTGCTCTCCTTTGCACGGCAGGGGTAAAAGCCAATCTTTTACTTGCAAATGGGAGAAAAAAGAGGTAGCCTCTTTACATGGTCAAGTGAAAAACCTTAAACCTTGTAATTGTTGAGAGAAGTGAGGGGAGTATGAAAAGGTAACAAACCATGCCTCAGTTTATCTATCAGAAATGATAGCTGTTGTGGTTCTCTTCAGTCTCAAACTCTCCAGTATTTCATTGTGCCCAGGGTCTGACACTACACACAGAATGTAAACTCTCTCTTTGTGTTTTAAGTTCGGGCAGTACAGACAGTGAAGAGAGCACAGACTCTGAAGAGGAGGATGGAACAAAGCAAGACTTGTTTGAATCACACACCAATACAGAGGACAAAATGGAAGTAGACTTAAGTGAACGTACGTAGCTTTTCCCCCAGCTGCCTTGAGCTGTAGGAAAGTGTGAGATCTAGCAGTTCTTTGTAGGAGTTTTCCTCATTCACTGTTCTTATTCCAACTGTCTTAATAAAGTAGGAAAGACTCTTTGCAACAGAGCATGCAAATGGGATGTTTGAATTCCTTACGTGTTCTGAGTCAAGTTACTTAGTCTCTCTAGAATTCATGTTTCTACTCTTCAAGAGGTAAAAAAGGAGGAGGATGAAATGTAATCATTTATACTTCATGAATGCCTGCAAAGCTAATAGGTTACTAATCTCCAAACCTAAAATATGGTTATTTTTACTGGAAGCCTTTCAGACCAACTTTTCATAGAACAGTGCTCTTTTGGCTTTTGTAGGACAATAGTTAAGTGAATTTGTATTGGTCTGGTTTCATGTGTGAATGAAAGATGCACATCAGTAGACATGGTTCAACTGGTTTAAATGTTTTAAACCATTAAGTGGTTTAAAAGTTTTCACAGTGAAGTCCCTATAGACTGAACTGGCTTTGATTAAACTGGCAATATCTGTAGGTAAAAGCCCTGTGTTTATCTAGACTGTAAGGAATTAATTTAAAATAGAAGGAAAAGTTAAGGGTTTTCTTTTCTTTTGTCAGATTGGTGTCGTTGGCATCTGTGTGTCAAACAAGTTTTGATCCATGTGGGTCTCCTCCCATATCTGCCTGGGTTGGAATTTCTAATTGCTAGTCAGAGCTTCCTTTTCAGCCTGTTTTTTTGTATGTAAGTGTTAATGAAAAACATGTTTCCCTTGGGTAGGTGTTTTGAATTGACCTATCCTCAATTAGATGCTGTTAAGTCACAGTTGCTCCAAAATTTAAAATTCCAATAAGTATTTTAAGTTGTAAAAAGCCTTAAACTTTTCTGAAACTTAGTTGTGATGTTAATGCATGAGAAATTATTTTGAGCCTGCCCATACCTAAGTTGACATGCTCATTTTCTGTGTGCAGGAAAATGTGCATAGGAAACTGGAAAAGGGACAAGAACTCTTAAGATACTTTTATTATAGAAATTAATTTTGAAAAACAATAACAAATGTTGATGTTTAAAGAATAAAATGGGATTATACTCATATGGTTTATTGGTTTTGTTCTTCAGCTAAGCTCTATTGATTTTTTTTTTTAAAATTTTTTTTTTTTAGCAGAATACTGAGTTATTTTAAAATTCTACCTAACTAGCAGAACTTCCCTTTCAGGGAACATATTCATTTTTTAACAGTATATAGAGAATTCTTCTGCATGTGCTTTAAAGTCTCGTTATGAATTTTGCTGCTCTTTGGAATGCACACATAGAGAATCAGTGTGTTTAGGCATATGTGCACTCATGTTCTTTATTTAAATTCATCCCTGATGAACTTGTTGATGGTTTTTCAGCACCAAACTGGTCAGCTAACTTTGATGTACCCATGGAGACTGCACATGGTGCCAATCTGGATTCTGTTGGGTCTGATGTGTGGAGCACAGAAGAACCCATGCCAGCAAAAGAAACTGGCTGGGCTTCCTTCTCTGAGTTCACATCCTCGTTGAGGTAAGAACCCTGGTGATTCAGGGGGTGTTCTTCACTGCTAAACAAAATGACAGCTGCTGTTTGGGTTCCTTGGGGTGTCCATCTCTACCCAAGCCTGTGTTGGTGGTGGTCTGGTGGAATGAAAGGTGTGCAGTGTCTGAAGGGCCCTACATGTTGTAACAGTACCTCTTTGTGTGATCTACCTCATGGCAGGCTCTTCAGAAATGTTTCTAAAGCTTTTTTACTTTGTGTTTGAAGCTCAAAGGATTCCTTAAGAAGTAATTCTCCGGTGGAAATGGAAACAAACACAGACCCAGTAGATCCCTTAAGTGCAAATGTGACTGCTCTTGCAACACAGCTAGAGGGTAAGTACACTGCATTCAGAAATATAAACAGTTTGAATTTAAGAGTTGTATCTGAGAAACATCTCCCTGAACTTTAAATTTAGGTTTCCAGAGACCCCTCATCTGGCTCTACTGCTGTTCTGCTAAGTAATGAAAAAGACTTGTCAAAAGATTTCTGAACTATTTAAAGCAGCTTCCTGTTTAAAACAGAAGCCAGTATTACTGTTGCCTCTAAAAAGTGTGCACATCAGGAACAGAGAAGCATTATAAAGCAGCTAAGAGAATCCTCACCTGTGCCAGCACTTAGCTGAGCTGATGGCTGAGAAGAGCCTTTAACCTCTTCATAGGTGGCAATAGGCCAGTAGCCTCATGTGTTCAAACTTCCCTTCCTGCACATTCCTTTCCAAGTTACCTTCACTGTGCATGCACTAATTCTTTCTTCTACATGTATAAACTGGTTAAAAGCCAAACATGCTAATTAGATTTTTGTATATTTTATTAATGGGCCAAGAAATGCAGATGAGAAGTCCAGGGAGATGGGATTTCCCAAAGGCTTGTTGTACTTGGAAACTTGCTGTCAAGTCTATACTGGGTGGGCTTGTGTGATGAATTTGTACAGAAAAATTAATACATCACTATAATGCTACTGAAGTGTTATTCAGGCAGACCTTTTGCAGTAGCCATTGTCAATCTAAGTTATTAAGTGGCTTGCAAAATGAAAAAAAAGAAAGTTAGGAAATGTGACTTTTCCCTAAGGCATCCCTAAGAAGTACAAAACTGCAAAGGTATCATCCTGGTTATATCAGCTTGTATGCTCGCTCGTGAAATAGCAACATAACCAGCCATGTATTAAATCCTTTCTCTCTGTGTAGCCCCAGGAAGTGTTGCTATGGAGGCCAGCTCAGATGGAGAAGAAGATGGAGAGAATGCAGACAAGGTAACTGAAACAGTAATGAACGGCAGCATGAAGGAGACACTGAGCCTTACTGTAGATGCTAAAACTGAAACGGCTGTTTTCAAAAGGTGAGAGAATACCTGTCTTCCCACCCGTGTGAAATATGGCTCCCCATGGAACCCTGTGTGTCATCAAAGAGTTCTTTGCAAGTGATAATTTCTGAGGCTTTAACTAGAAACCTTCTTCCAAAGTAATTGTTTTGAAATTTTACTTGCACTTAGTTACTAGAACACCTGACTTAAATTCAGTGGAAGAATACTAGTGGAAGACTCACTCTAACTGCTGACCCTGATGCACGTTATCTTGCATTTTTAATGTACAATTATTCTTTTAACATACAGTTAATTGCATCTCAAAGCTAAGTTTTTTAATTCTCAGAATTCTTAGATTTGGATTGGAATTCTGTCCCTCTCAGCCAGGAGGATGGAGAACAGAAGTTGAAGGCCAGCCAGGCACTGCTCTTGAGTGACTAAGCAGACAGTTTGGGTGATCACCATTGGTGGTGTGGATGATGGTGTCAAACCTGTTCTAGCCTACAGATGGCACACAGAATTCTAGGATAACTGGAAGAACAAACTCCTTAATTTTGGTATCTTCCAGTACCAAAAGTTTATACACAATATGTTTATGTTCCATATATCAACAGTGATCCTTTCATGGGAATAAAGCACATTTCAATTTCACCTGCTTGAGATCTTGTCTACAAAGATCTCGTGATCTTAGATTTAACGGTCAAGTGTTTTTCATTTACTATCAAATCTCCGTGTAGGGAAACAGAGGCTACAGTCTGACCTGCAAAAACTGTTTTGCCTTTATTTGAAGCTGGTGTGGTTTTCCCCCTTCTGATCTTGACAAATCAGAACATACTGCTAACATTTTGGCATGCAACCCTCTTCTCATTCTTTTAGAATAATGTCCTAACGTCTGTCCTAATAGCTTTAGATTTTGAAAAGAAATTGTCCATGTGTCTTAGAAGTTGCTTAAAAAAAAATCCAGTCCATTTCAGTAGAAGAAACCTTCCAGTATTATATTGCCTTTTAAAATTAATTTTAACTTGTCCTGCTAGTGGTAGTAGCCAAGCACTGTTCATTTTGGATGGTTCAGGAATTGAAACATAACTTCCAGTCACTCTTGCTTCCACCCTGTTGGTTATCGAAGCAATAAATTACAACACTGATCTCTTCTGGCACCTGTTTTTCAATACAGAGGGGGGAGCATTTATGACTGCACAGTGCTTATAAATCAAGTGGCAATTGTTAGAGAAATTGAACAAAACCAGTTTAGCAGAGGATTGTGACTTGGTGCAGACTGTGGTGTTGGAACCATACTGACGGCAAGTGACCCATCTGCTCTCCAGTTTATTCTGTGTTTTGGGGAACAGTTTCATATCCTCTGCATTCCTGTTGTGTTAGATGTTTACAGCTGAATTTAGTCCATCCATGGGATTTTTACACCACTTAAACTGCTTTAGTTCACATGCACTTTAAAGTTCTGTGACTTCTGATACTGGTGCAAGAACTAACACTAAGAGGCAGCATGTGATGGGAGTTCCAGCTGCCTTCAGTTACCTGCCCCATCTGAAGTACTGTGTCCAGTTCTGGGCTCCCCAGTTGAAGGACAGGGAAGTGCTGGAGAGGGGACAGCAAAGGGCTACAGAGGGGACTAGAACATCTCTTGTACTTCACTGTGAGTTATTAGGAAGTTCCATAAACATGGCAATGAGTTAATGATTCTGCTGATATGTTTCATGGACAGACTTTATTAATGCCAGTTTCTGAGGGATTCTTGAATTTCTTTTATACTTTCTCCCATTTTTGCATACTTCTGGCTTCAGAGTGTTGAAATCCTATCGGTATGTATAGTAAAGGATTGTGGCTGTGATTGTTACCACTTCAGGCATCACACATTCCTCGTTTCCTTTCTGACCTTATTTGTAATCACTGTATTTCCTGCCCTCTTACCCAGTCAAGTTTTAATGGACGTAAACACCGGTGCATTCCTGGGTGTTTGTAAAGTGTACAGCCATGTGCTTGATCTTCATGTTGCAATCATAACTTAAAATCCATTTGCATGTGAAACACGGACCCGTCTCCCAGTTTTCTCCTGTCACCTGAAATTTCCCTAGCAGTAAACTTAAAAATTAAATAACTTCTTTCCTTTTTTTTTTTAAAGTGAGGAAGGAAAATTGTCTACCTCGCAGGATCCTTCTTGTAAATATGTAGTAGAAGAGAATGCAGAGGTTGCAGAAGAGGCTTCTTCAACTCTGCAGCCTACTAACAGCAGTCCAGAACAGAGGTAACTGCCTTCAAGGATGCTTTCAGTCCTCTAAGTACCAGTTTTTCTAATAGAATTGATCTAAAGAGATTAAACTGCTGTTAGTTAGCAGCTCTGAGTTTAGCTCAATCTAAACATGTGCTTGCATCAGCTGTATGAAATTCTCACAAGTTATGTATTTCTGTTGATTCAAAGACTCTTTGAGTTGTCAAAAATGTATTTGCCTTCTACTGTTTGTCTTGCAGGGTGGTGTAAAGATCCCTGTTCTGTTTTGTGATGTGTTACCAAGGTAGAATGGTGAATTGACACACTTACGAAAAGGATAGCTAAAAATATTAGGGGAAAGTTCGACTTTGTCCTGAAAATGTACTTAAATTAGGTGTTCCATTTTTTCATTCCCTATTCTATCCTGCAGAATAGTTCAGGGGGAGTCCACTCCTGCAGCTTATGGGAAAGAAATGGTGCCTTAAGCTTGTTTGATTGGGAATCAGTTATTATTTGCACCCTTGTCTTCACCAGGTATTACTCTGAATACTTGTAGATTCAGAGATTTTCTCAAAGTACACAATATGTTTCAAATAAATCTTGCCTGAAATACGAAGCAGCCTGGATTGCTCTGAATACTTATTGGAGGAAAAAATAGGACATTTTTGTTAGGCAGCTTGGCTGCTGATGCAGTTTTGGAGAAGAGTAATTCAAGGTACAGCTCTGAGGGGACCACCACCAAACAGCAAAAGTGCTCCCGCATCTATTTGTTTCTCCTAAATTGTCAAGTAGCTTGCTTTCACCAAAATAAAGGCATTGGACAGTATTTCTCCCATTTTGTTTCCTGTTGAAGTACATGTTTGGGGTTGGTTTTGTCTCCCAAGTTACAATGGTGTGGAAACATCCACAATGAACACTAGACTTCACCAAAACCAAACGCACATGGGGTGACATTAATCACCAGATGTCAGAAATGCTTAATGCAGATGTTTCATATCTGAGCTAGCTTCTAGACTTTAGTCAGAGAAGGATTCATCTTTATCTTAAAAGCTTAAAAAAATCAAGAGGTTAAAGCAAGTGAGAAGATTGCCACCATTGAATGCAGAATTTGTTGAAGACCTTGCTCTGGAACTTAGGGATACATAAGTGCTTTAATATCTAGCAAGAGTTTACTGGTTTCCCAGCAGAACTAATGGCTCATTGAACGTCAGGTACAATCCTACAGGCTTGATTCTTGGTGGAAAGGCAAAGGGTGATGTGATGCCATTTCCTGCTTTAGATGCAATTCAAGGGTGCCCAAAGGAACTCTGCTGTCTCCAACAAAACCCTTGTAAAAGGAAAACCTTAAATGTGTATTCACTAAACCCTGAGTAGGGTCTGCTCCTCTTCCAGCAGGGCAAGGCTTGTGGGGTCAGAGCTGTGCACGCTGCCTTCCCGTTGGGGAGCAGAGGGGGTTCTGCATGGGAGCACATTCTGAAGGGAGAGAGGATTTAGCTTAATTAAAAGCAATTCCAGGAGTCTCTTTTGCCTGGCAGTATAAACAAGGGTACGATTCTGAAAATCAGAATTCAGAATATACACACACATGTATCTTCTGAACCTATTTAACTAGTTTAGTTTAGAAGCTGTTGTGTTTCTTGACTTTAATAAATTTTAAGCAATTATTAGAGAAATGTAGTATTTCCTCACAAAAATCCTGTGAAAGCAGTAGTAATTTTTATATATATACCTTTCTAGTGAAGGTAAAATGGAAATGCTTCTGTCAGCAAGAGTAGCTCTAGTACAGCTCCTCTCCTGTGTGTTCTGACTATACTGTGTGCAGACAAAGATGTTTGACACATGTAGATTCTGTTTTCTAGACTTGTGTCTGAGCTAGTGTCATACCTCTGTGGTCCTGGGTCTCACACCAGAACATGGCCACCTTTTCCTGTAAGCCAGAACTTTAATCCCACAAACCTAATCAAGAAGTGGATTATAATCAGAAAAAACCCCAACTGTGTATACTTAAAGTGGGAAACCCAGAAATTGTCTTCCATAACCTCTCCTTTATCTGGAGGCACTGTTTTTATCAAGACACTATTTTTCATGCTGAGAAGCATTAAATGTAGGGAGGAAAGTCATGGAATCATTTAGGTTGGAAAAGATCTTTAAGATCATCCAGTCCAACCATAACCCTGCTCTACCAAGTCCACTGCTAAACCACGTCCCTCAACGCTGCTTTTAAACTCCTCCAGAGATGGGGACTCCACCACTGCCCTAGCAGCCTGCACTAAGCAGTTGCCTTTTGAGTGAAGATCCTTGTCTAGACCAACAGAGGGCCCTCAGAGCCAGCAGTTGGTTGCACTGCTTTGAGTTGCTGGAAATCTCAAGGAGCTCCTCTCGTTGAGTCTAGCTGGCTTCAGCAAAGCTCAGTACTTTCTCTAAAGGTGGCTGTCACAGCAGATCCTCATACCAGTGCAGTATAAATATCAAGATAAACACGATTGTGCTTTTGGGGCTCCATGCATGTATGACTAGTGGAAGGAGTCCCCTAGGTAGGTCTTTGGCTGGTGGCCAGTGGTAGTAATCTCTGCTAGGAGCCCTGTTCTCTCATGGGCTGTTTTCCAGTTAGCAAGTGACTCACTGCTGTGCAGACTGTCAGACTTCCAGTCCACACAGCCCTTGGTTCTTACCTTCCAGCTTTCTCTAACAAGTGTTTGCTTTTGTCTAGTGCTGTCTGTCTTTTGTCTAATGTGTACATATTTTTTAAAGTGTTTTTAGAGCTTAGCAGCCAAAGACTTAGCTAGGGGACTTCTGCTGGTCATGTGCATGTAGAGCACGGACCCAAGAGTGGCTTCTCTGTGATGTACACCATCAGAGAACAGCAGTTCCAGGTAATGTTTCTCATGTGTAGTTCCAAATGGGTTTTATGTTCTTTTAAGGGAACCTTCAGATGTGTTCAGTAGACTTGCACTGAACGGGAACGGAGCTGGTTTTGCCTTTGTTGTTTGCAGTGTTCCACTGATTGGATCTCTTCAGTTGTGTTAGTCCAGAGTGACTGAGCCCATGTTTACCCCAAACTTCTTACCTAGAAATGTATGTGCTGTTACTGTTCTCACTTTTGCAGGTTTGCTCCTTATTTTCCTCTGTACTTCCTGAACTTTTCAAGCTAATGGACTGACATTCAAAGGATTTGTGACGTGGCAGTTTGTAGATTAGCTTAGTAACTAAAGCAGGTTGTTGAAGACACTGTTGGTTTTCCTCCTGTGTCTTAGCTGCTCACTTTGAAGTGCAGCTGAAGTACTCCTGGTATCACGTTTTGCCTCGCAGAAAAGGATCTGGAGAAGCATCAGAACTGTGCTTTTTATTAGTGATTCTCCTGGGGAGTTACAGCATCTCTAGACATCGCTGAGTAGCTCAGTTAATGAAGACCAAACACTCATCAGTGGTGTGTTCAGCTGATTAAAGTGCTGTGCTTAATTAGGCACTAAGGACTCCAGGAACTAAATGAGATGAGCATATTATTAGCTTGTGTTTCCTCTGTTCAGCTCAGGGATGATGCTGCACGTGATCTGGGGTTACTAGTTTTAGGGTGGGCGTTTTGCACCCACCAAATTTGTTTCAAAACCTTTGTTTCTTGTGTACTTACATCTTTTTGTTTTGGCCTCTTAGGACTGACCAACACCCTCATTTAGGAGAGGCTTCTGTTAACGGCCCTGTATGATACCCCGTGTCTGCTACCTTGGCTGGAGAACATGAACTGATATCCAGGTGGTTGAGTGTTTCTTGAGGATTTCATCTAGACCCTGTTGAAGCCAGTCACTGCTGCACTAATTTCGCAAGGGATCAGGACCAGCAACATTTATATTCTAGATTTTAAGACATTGTACAGAAATTCATAAGTGTACAAATATTGCACATTGAGAAATACCAATAATTTTTGCGTATGTTTATATTGTATTGTTCTAAATAATGGGTGGCCTGTGAAATAAGATCCTGCTACCCATGTAATGATGACAGTAGTGTTACTATAGTTGAAATGGCTGTAAGAATAGTTTTATAAAAAAGTGAATACACAAATCTAATGTATTTGAGACATAACTATTTGACGATTAGTGTGACCAAAGTATTTAGCAGTTTTCATACATTTTTCACCTTGTAAAAAGAAAAGAAAAAAAATGAATTCATGTTTCTTCTGAAACTGAAATGCCCTATAAATGTTATTTTGGTTGTTTTAGCTTACAAAAGTGATTTAAATAAGAATTTTTTGGTGTTCAACATTTTACAACAGGTTTTTTAATTGGTAATTGTTTTCCGTATTGTTCAAAACAGATCAAAAAAAAAAATGTAAGTCTATTGGTAGAGATTTTAAGTATTTATTGCTACAACTTAGTTGACAAATTGATGTTCCTGTAAAGCCATATGTTCTGTTAAGTCTTGTTTGCTTGAAACAATACCTTCCAGGTGAAACACTAGAATATTTGAAGTGCACATGGCTTGTTGTGTTTAAGTGATTCACCTGCCTTTTAACCCCTTCACCAAGATTTAGTTTGATACCCAGCAGTCTCCAATGGAACATTTCAGAACAATCTGCGTATTTCAAACGCTATAATCCTTTTTGACAAGTCAAGTAAATGAAATGCCCGTGCTGCTAATGTAATTACAGTACCTGCATTTTAAAAGTATATAGTGTTTTTAATACAAATTTTGGCAGCAGAGCATGTTAATTGTTACTTTCACTGTACTGATCTGTGTGAGGCTTTCATTTGTATGTTCTGAACCAGCTTTTTCACAGCTGGTTTGTGTATATATATATAGTGATTATGGAAACTAATTCTGTGTAATTTATAATTTTCTATGTCAGTGTAAAATTCCAACAGCCTTCTCAAACAAACAGAAGCAATATACTGTATATTGCCACATCGTCTGGTGAAAGGGTTAAAGTACTTCACCTCCTGCACTTTTAGATGCAAATCCATTTTTGTTTCTGTAATAGTTATCTTCATTTATTTTTACATCATTTGTTTTCCTGACCAGTATTTAAAGCCAAAAGGATACTCTAAACCACGGCCAATGATTTATTTTAGAAGGCATCCCAAGCAACGTGCCTAAGCATTACATTGCATACAGAAATAAAAAAAAAAAAGAAATCCAAGAAACCACATGTATAATGGCATTGCCCTTCTTGCTGCTTCTCTGGCACTTGTGACGCTTGTCATTGCAAATTGTTACAGACTGATCAGTTGTATGAAAAATCAGGGGAAAAAACACAGTATTGGTAACTATGACTGCCCTTTTAGTTGTACTTTATAAATGATGGAATCCAGTCTGTTCCTACGTTGTTTCTTCTTCCATTTAGAATTACTTCTGGATCAGCTTGACCAGAAATGTTTTGCGTATTAGCTTTAAGGTTGATAATGTCTTTCCAAAATTGCTTTTTCAATAACAGATCGGGCACTCGTTTCAACACATGAATTGCAATCCATGTAGAAATTCCAAATACAGGAGAGCAAATGTAAGTTTTGATGATTATGAGGAGTAAAACTTCTGTCCTTTCGAGTGTCCCTTGCTAACATGTTGAATTAACAAGCTATGTAGCCATAAAAAGCAAAGGAAATACTGGCAGCAAGTTGGAACTGCAGCTCAGCACAGTCTTCTAGTATGTTGACCTTCCTTCTGTTAATGAGCTGTCACATTGTCCATTATCCAGTTCATGCAGAGCTCAAACTTGAAAAGGGGGAGTATTTTACCCCCCTTTCCATCGTTCCTGGTGTAGGTTTTTGGGCAGGGGGGGATGTATGGGTGTGTACTCACACAGCTTTTACCACCACTTCATGCTGCTCATGTAGGTTTGTGAAGGTTTAAACATACTTGGAGTTCTGAACAGCTGTGATACCCAACCTGTTAAATCAAATTTGACTGGTATGCAATGGGACTTGTGAGTCTTCTTTATTAGAAGATATTTTGGTGCAGTTGTGAGATGATCTAAAGGCTAACACCTGTGTACAGACTTGTTCTGCAGTGTGTTTAGCAGCAGTCAGGATGAAAGCAGCTTGTTTTGAATGGCCTGTGCTGATTCCATGCATTGCCACATTTCACAGTGCTCTTTGTCATGGCTGGAGGCTCAGGCTGAGGGGCGGTGATGTCACCTGATATCAAAGGCAATGGATTTAACCCTCAGGACTCTTCTGGTAAAGGGTTTTACTCAAGCAGAAGTGGCTAGACCAGTGATACAGGCAATAATCTCGTTGTCTTGTCAGACCTGTGCCTGTTCCCTGTCTGACTGGGTGAATTGTGCCTCCTTCACCAGTTAAACCATTCTTTTTAAGTGTAAGCCTTGTGTTAGATTTTATAGCAAGATTATCCATCTAAGTATAAGCTGTCACCTCGACTCATGTACAGCAGTATTCACTAAGCAAGCATTCCCCTGTTCAATGATTGGCAGGCAGTTACTGAAAAGACACCAGGATAGTTGAAACAATCTTGTAGAAGCCACCCACCATGACCATGCTTTGGGGTGAAACCTGCCTTTTTCCTCCTTTTAAGCCTTTTTATCTACCTCTTGAAAGCAGTGCTGTCATCTGCATGCTCCTGGGGAAGTTTACTGTGACATTCATTCTTTGAAATCACTGAGCAGTTACAAAAGCCTCAGGAAGATGAATCAGGTTGTTACTATTGTTCATTAGTGGTCAGGCACTGGAACAGGCTGCCCAGGAAAGTGGTGGAGTCACCTTTCCTGGAGGCATTCAAAAACCATCTACATGTGGCACTTAAGGACAGGATGTAGTGGTCGTGATAGTGTTGGGTTGATGGTTGGACTTGATGACCTTAGAGGTCTTTTCCAACCTTAATGGTTCTGGTTCTATGATATAGTTACATTAAGTGGAATGATGCAGATCATCAAAAATGGTTTGGGTTTTCTTTCCCTAAAACACTCCTTACATTCCACCAGCCTTTTAATGGTAGACTGACTTAGTCCCCCTATGCTGGGGAAGGTGAAAGACCAGCTCTGTAGATATACTGGCAAATTTCTGTCTTACTAGGCAGGAGAACAATAAATGCAAATAAAATCCAAGGTATATTCTTTGAGGTTGGACAGCTGTTACGTACATAGGGGTGTGCTGCATTTCTTTCTCAGGCAGGTCAACTTGCCCCTTCCTGCTCTCCTCATCAGTTAGACCAGTAAATGAGAACTTTGTAGGATGTAAAATACCAAGTGAGGGCAAGAACCGTAAAGCTTTTAAGTGACAAAAACCATAAAGCTTTTAAATGACAAAAGGACAAAACTTCAAGCTGAGAAGGGTAAGGTGAAGGAGCAATGACAAGAAAAATGCTAAGGAATTAAGTAACTGTCCTATGATTTCTTCAAGTAGCACAATACAAATGCAGTGCCTCATTTGCATGTCAGTTCTGATCAATAATTAAAACCCCCTGAATTTAAAAGTCTGTTCCATTACTATTACTAGATTAGCTTTCCAGGGCACGATGCCATTTGTAACACTGCAAGGCACAAATTCCTTTCCACGTGCCATGGTTTTCCTTTCATTGCTGTCCCTCCTTTGTTAACAAGCTAAGTGGTTTCTCCTCATAATTAGCTGAGGTCTCACTATTATTTGTTGTGATTGCATCATCTTTTGCCATGCCTGCTCTTTTCATCTCTTTTCAGAAACCTTTTCTGTGAGTCTTATGGCAGGAAATGATCCACTGACCATGTGGTGACAGTCTACTTCTGTAACAGATAAAAGAGCATCCTTACTTCAGTCCTCAAGTCTTGGATTGTAAAGCGTTGGTGCAAGGTTCTTCTGGCCAGGCCTCCACAAGACCAGGAGTCCTAATGGTGCTCCCTGGGCAGGGGTTGTAAGTCTGAGTTCACCACATTGGGCAGAAAGGATGAACTGTCTCTAGTGGTGATGAGCCTTAAAAACAATACATGGTGCTCTTAGGTAAGAGCTTGGGACTTATTGTGGAGTTTTCACAGAAGTGAAGTGCCCAAGACACCAGGATGACCATTGCTTACAAACACAGGTACTGCTGCTGTTACAAAGGAGTTGGGTACTTGTGAAGTTTTTCAAGCTGTAAAAAATTAAAGATATCTGGAGTATTTGGACCATTTTGGCTTCTCAGAAATGGGAAGGTTTTGCCAACTAGGCCATCTAAAAGTTACAGAATATTTTCTGCAATCTAGAAGCATAGGTAAAAGTGAGCCAATGATAACTGTCCTCTGAGCTCACAAACAAGTTACTCAGCTTTTGAAGAAGCTATTATGAAGTTTGTGTTGTCACCTGATGAAATGAAAGTTCACACCTGCAATTCTAGCTGCGATTTCAAATGTATCTTTGGTTTCTACTGGATCTTTCAAAAAACCAAACCCCTTTGTGGTCTATATAGGCAAAAACAATCTTAAGAAATTGGCTCTGATTAAGAATTTGATGCTTTGATACGGGTAAGGACCAGGCTTTTTCTCTCTTTACAATTAAGTTATTTTGTGAAACTAAAGACGTCTATGGAAGAGAAGCCCGACATTATGTCATTGTACTGACTTTAATGTCACATTAACCTCAGAGGCAGGTCATTGTGATGCATATAATTCAGATGGCATTACTCAGATTCCAAAATTATGAGGATTTTTATGAGTAGATCTGGAGCGTAGTCTTAGAAAATGAATAATAATCAACGAAAGTCATGACCTGCTCATACTCTAAAATGGGATTAAAAAGAAATCACAAGCAACTAGGTAACATTTTGAGTAATGGGCTTCACCTGCAGTCTGAAGTGGAATAAGCCAGCTCTGTTGCTGTAAACCAAAAAGGGATCACCAGAGCTGCTCAGAGAGCAGATGTTCCCTTTGATCTACGTATCCTGGGATGATGTGAGAGCTCCAGGTTTTCACATAGCTGTGAGGTATGAGGCCAAGCATCAGCTGAGCATAGATCAGGAGTTCCAAGCAGCTGGATAAAGGCACAGAAGTGAAGCAAACAGAGTAACCCCCAGGACATTGTTACTCCATTCACACGGGCAAGAAGCCTCAGCTGGAGAACTTGAGAACACCTTTGTGGTTTTAGAAAATGCTCCCATTTGAACAGAGACCTTAGAAAGCCATGTGAGTTAGGTCGAGTAAACATGTAAAAATGCTCATGGAAATTACTGGTTAGCTGTCAGAAAACTGAAGGGAGAAGGAAATCTTTCAATAGGAAAAAAGGCTCCTGCAAAAGAATGTAGTAGTAAATTTTGTACTCGAAAAGCTGCGTTTTCAGCCACCAGATTATTGATGATTTTAACATTTGCCCTTTTGGATTTACACAGCAAATAATTGTTTTACTTACAGCTAAGGGCTTTCCTCTCATAAATGGTCCAAAAGCCTGGAAAGTTTGTCTTCCTGCTAAAGACTTCTTGCCATTTCCAGCACAATTGCAAAATGGATCTTTGGACTCGTCTGTTTGACTGGGAAATACAGTTTGTGGTCTAACTGGATTAGCTGAATGTTCTGCTGCAAATAATGGGCATCCTGCATAGAGGGTATCAGACTGTAGGCAAAAGGAGGAAAATGCAGATTCAGTAATTCAGCTGACATCAAGAACTTATTGCAGAATACGTGGCTTGGAAATGCTTCGTGTCTCCTTTGTTTGGGAAAGAAAATCAACTTCTCTATCATCTATTGTAGTACAAGCATCTTTGATAAGGTAATATAGGCAAGAACACCCCTGCAGACAGCAGACAAGTGATTTAAAACAGATGCGAAATTCCCTCTATGTAGGAAATTATAGGCACTGGTGATGATATTAGATGCATATGACTAATCACAGTTAATGCTTGCTGTTGCCAATTAGCTTTATTAGCACAAGCAATCTGAGCACAGGATGACATTACTTTAATTACTGTAAGCAGCTTGTTCATTTATTGAGTCGTATGCATTTAGAAGAGGATTATTCTAGCCGCAAATTAATCATAACCCTCTTTATCATGGGAAATTCAGGAGCACTGAGGGAAAAAAGACTTTACCATGCAAACAAAAAAAAATGGGTGATGAAAGTCTGGCAGCAATTTTAGTATTTTACTACTATTTTATTTTCTGATAAAAAGACAAAAGCTATTGTGTGATTTCTGCCTGAAAGCTGTACATGAGTGAGACAAAATTACTACCATTAGAGTTAGGGCAAGACATTATGACCATTAGGTGGTAGCAATGCAAAAAAAAAAATCTTGTGATGGTCTACAGCAAAAATAGGGTAAAGGTACCTAGAAAAAAAGCCACCTGGCACTGGAGGCTGCACAGGAGACACAGAACTTACAGTCTCCTTTTTATCCCGTGGGGAGATGGTTGTTGGTCTGGTTTCCCTACAACTCTGCATCTGAGAATACAACCTCCAAAGGGTGGAAGATGCATCATTTCATTAGTGAAATGCCAAAAGAGCCCTTGTGCAGGTACGTACTGAGGAGGCAGAGGTTCATACACACAGAGATGATCAGGGGGAACCTCAGGATTGAAAAAACTGGCAATTACTGATTTGTGTCTGGCTTGTCAGGTGCTTCCTGGTTGGTTTTAGGTTTGTTTTGGGGAGAGGATTTTGTTTATTTGTCTGTTGTTTGTTAAGGTCCCAGTTTGAAGGTTTCTTTGCCACTGTAGCAACCAGAGGAGTGTTACTTAAAGACCATGGTGCTTTCAGCCGCTGGGATCGCAGCATCACCCTGTGAGAACAGAATCACAAGAGTTGGGAGACAAGGATATGGTTGAAGAGAAAATGTTCTGTCTTCCTGGCTGCAGAAAGGAATTTCCATTATTCATGACTTCTTTGAATTAACTGCTACTTAGAAAAAATAAAAACAACGCTGTGTTTTAAACATCATAACGTGTTTGCATCCCAAAAGGATACCAAAAAATGCCAGGTGTATTTAGCAAAGACACATACTGAGGGGCAGTAAGTTTTCCACTGTTGTTGGTTTGGGGTTTTTGAGCAGCAACATGACAACATATCATTGCATTGACACCAAAGCAATTCTCATCTTGTTCTGGACATCTCACATTTCTGCTGGGCCATGGGGATTGTTGGGGGGAATAAAAAGGAGGACTTTGTCACCATTCTTTGAGAAGAATGAAGCAGCACTTCAGGCTCAGTAACACAGAAGCCACTTTAATGGGCAAGGGCAGCTGTTATCTGCAGAGAAAAGCTCCGTGGCTGTGTCTGCAGAGAGGGACGTGGAGCAGCACATTCCACACATGTCCTTCCCTGAGCATCACACAGCTTGGCACAACAGCTCTGAGAGGATAAACTGGTCCTGCTCTACAGAAAAATATTCCTCTCCCCACTCCCATTCTTGTGCCGTGCCACTGTCCAGAGCAATCTCACTGACAGAGGGGTTTGCAGTGTGTTAATGACAGCAGAGAAGAGCAGAACAAGTTCGAATTTAGACAAATTAATGGCAGAGAATAAAAAAATCAGTGTTATTCAATGTATAGATACACTTCTCTACTCAGGAGGTCTACATGCCACACACTGTGGTAAATGGGGGTGGTAGCACTGCACTTGTCCTGCTCTTTTTTCTCTCCCCATCCATCTGTTGCTGTCTCTCTGAGCCAGAGCAGCAGTAGATGCCTTCTTGAAAGAGGAAGCTCTGAACCAAGTCTCTGTTAAAAGGAGATATTAAAGTGCAAAACATTTCTCGTTCATTGTGTGTTAGCCATGGAAATACTGTCAGAAGCAGACTTTTGAATGCAGAAATGGAAATTTTCTACCAGCAAGTTCCAGGTCTATTAGCTGGGATGTCACCAGCAGCCCTGCAGCTCCCCCAGCGGAGGGGGCTGAGTCCCAGAACAGTCTGCCCAGTCCTGACTGGGTTTGGGGGCTGAGTCCCAGAACAGTCTGCCCAGTCCTGACTGGGTTTGGGGGCTGAGTCTCAGAGCAACCTGCCCAGTCCTTACTGGGTTTGGGGGCTGAGTTCTGGAGCAACCTGCCCAGTCCTTACTGGGTTTGGGGGCTGAGTCCCAGAACAGTCTGCCCAGTCCTTACTGGGTTTAGGGGCTGTCCCAGTGCAATCTGCCCAGTTGTTACTGGGTTTTCAGGTAGCACGTTTAGAGGGAGGAAAAGTCTCCTGGATGGAGAGGCTGACTTTGCACTCACCAAATTCATAGAATCATTTAGGTTGAAAAAGGCCTCTAGGCTCATCAAGTCCAACCTCCATCCCAACATCTCCCTGACCCCTAGACCATGTCCCAGAGCACCACATCTACTCATTTGTTGAACCCCTCCAGGGATGGGGACTCCAGCACTTCACCCCTGAGATCCAGTCCTTTTTTATGTTGGTTGATTTTGTCAACTGCAGACAAAGAAATATTTTTAGTACGAAAGTTCGAGCTTGTTAACACTTCATACCCTTTCCTTGCTTGAGCTTAAGAGCTACTTAGACCAGATCATACCATTGTGGTAGAGATCTGTGCCAAAATTTCCATAAATTGTTGTAAAAGCTGCTTTTAAAACACTCTTTCTTACCCTTAAGAAAGTTTACTGGTGCTTCATGTCCACTGAGACTCTACAAACTGGTTAGTTGAACCCCTCCAGATTACAATATACTCCTTTATAATACAGGCTGGCTTTACAGCAAACCACACAGCAAGAACCAGGTTTTTTTCCTGTTGCCAAGTCCTGTGTTAGAAAGGCACTTACACAAGGCTGCTCTTTACACAGCAATATTTTTTCTGCTTTTCTCAGTGAGTATTCCCTTTAATGTGCAAATATTTATGTTTTCATTCAATAAAAATGCTTCCTATTAAAATACTTTTTACATCTCTGTGTGATGCAACCACTATGGAAGTATTAGATATTGATGTTCCATTGACATGAACTATTTCTTTATTATTCTGAGATGTTAAGTCACCAAATATTATTATAGAGAGTACCCTGATATTCTGCTATAATTAATATTTAACTGAGTCACAGGAATGACTATAGTTTATGAAGATGAAGCCACAGAGTAGTGGAAATAATTTCCAGAAGTTTTATTTAAATATTCTATCCCTTTTCCTAAAATCCATGCCTCTGGAAAGTGTCAGCCTAGTTCCTTGATATCAATCCTACATTCAGCACATTAAAAAAACCATTCCTATTAATTAAATTGTTAACCCTCTTTTTGTGTGTGTGTTGCATTTATACAATCTGTATAACTTTCAGTGAAATCATAAATCAAAAATGTTTCCAGGAAATGGTCATTCATTAAAATGTCTAATTCTCTAGGACATAACTACAGAATAAAAGGAAAAGGTGCAGCTGTGGCTGAGAAGAAAATAGGCTGTCAAAGTAGGTATGAGAACAGGTGACAGCTACAGAAAAAGGCAAAATAAGTCAGGGAGGAAGGAAGGAAGGAAGGAAGAAGCCATTTGTATAATCTTGAAGTCAGGAGTGGTAATCTGCCAGATTCTGGCAATAACTTAAGAAAAAGAAAAGGGAAAAAGAAAAAAAGAGTACTGCTCACATCCACTCTTTTTGTTTTTCTGAAGAATTAGCCGAGCCCCAAATGCTGTCAGTTCACCCTTAAGCCAGGTGGTGGAGATACACTTATTTTCTAAACCTCTTCAAGCACTACATAGTCAGTGCTGACAGAAGGGCAGTGGACACGGCCTATGTACCAGTCCTAGAGAACCCAACCAGAGGAGCCAGGCCCCTGGGTCCCCGAGCAGCCCCTGGTTCTCTGGGCCCAGTTCTGCTAAAAGAGGTTAATAGCAACTGCTAGTGAAAAGCTGCAGCAGCAATTAGGTTGCTAAGCATTTGAGAACTGTCTGGGGTTGGGGGGGGTGGAGGTGATGCTGAAAATCAGCTCTACATCACACAGGGTCTCCAACTGGAGCAAAGAGTCTCACCAGACTTCTCCAAAATACCAGGGTTGGAAGGAGATTAAACACCACGGAGCCACCAATGGGAAGGAAATGATCAGAGCTGATCCTTCACTGGGCAACCACTCCTCTGGCACTTGGGATCAAAGCCACGAGCATTTTCTCTAATTGCATAAGCCAAGCACCAGGCATGGCACGAACTGGGGGGTGCTGAGCAGGGAATAATTGTGTTTCCATGTCTGCCTGGATGGAGCTGGGAATAGGCACTGGGCTGGAGGGCTGGGGACTGCCCATGAAGGTACCTTGTTGTTTAAAAATATTTAAATAATAAGGAAGCTTGGTGGTTAACACCTCCACATACATTCTTTGGCAGAAGGGTGAAGGTTATTTAAAAAGAAGCAGGACAACAGTTCCACCCCTCCCAGTCCTTACCAGGGTTGGTACAGACTTAAGACAAGTCCTGCTCGATTCCCTCAAGCTCTAGGAACAGTTTCATTGGAAGAGTGGTCGGGGAGCGGAGAGGGAAAAGTTCAGACCAAAGAAAAGAGAAAGAAAAAGGCAAAGCGTGAGGATTATTTCAGCAAAATTCAATATGAAGAATATCCAAGGAACCAGGCTGAGCAATAAAACAGTATCTGAGAGACAGAGTGATGAGGATCCGTGGACATGCACACAAAGGAATGTAGCTCACGTTGCTTACAGTGGAATTATTTTGCCAAGGAGAGGACTATTTCACTATTTAATGTTTTCTGAATAGTCTATGAATTAGTACTTTGTTTTAATAATGCTCTCTTGGGAAAAGATGAGTCTGCTCCTTAATAGAGCAGAATGACTCACAAGGCTGCATGGCTGACACCAATTGCATTTTAAAGGTCCTCGTTTACAGAAGTCCAATAAAAAATACTTTAGAAGCCTCTAAATATTGAAATAGCTTTCAAAGCATTGAAATTTCCCTAAATGTCACATACATTCTTCAAATAGGAGTTAATGCAGAAATAAAATGCAAATAAGATAAGCGAGCTAACCATAAATATACATAAAATGAGTAAATTTCATTTCTATAAACCATGAACGTCATTTTCTAAGTGAAGGCCAGGCAGTGATAACTGAGAGGACAATGTGATGCTCTTCACAGAGAGGGTAACAACTTCTGAAATCAAGAATAAAATCTCTGTGGTGACAGAAATCATGGAAAAGACAATGATGGAGCTATTCCTAATACCCTTGGTCAGATCAGAGAGAAGTGTAACTGCCACTTCCAAGGGTCATTTTTTTCTTAGCCTTCAAAAATTGCAGTAATTTCTAGTATTATGCACACAGCATCTATAGGACCTTTGTAATAAAAGAAACTAGCTGAAATAGGAGGCAAGTTGTGCTGTTTGATGCAGTCAGTGAATCTGCCAGCACATTTTTTTAAAATTATCTGACTTTTCCATACCTGTGTTACAAGTGAAACAGGAAAACATCACATCTTAACAAGCACAGCTTGAAATTTGAAGCCACGTTCATGAACTGAAAAACTGGAACAATACCATGAAACCTTAGGACAACACAAAATGAGCTTTTTCAACTTCATGGTTAGTATTTTTTTGTTAACAAGGCTGAAGTCTGTAACAGAAACAGGATTTAATCAGCAGTAAATTCCTCAGGATCACTCTGCAAAGGTTTTCCTTATTGGTGCAGTTCTCTTGCATGGTGAATGAATAAAATAAGGAAAAAATGATAACTCATAGTGTCAAAGCAAAGACATACAGGACATTTAACAGGCAGGACAGTTAAACCTGGAGTGACCTAACTCCAAACTGAGGCACCTCGGCTTGTCTGAAGGGAGGGAATGAGAAGCATGTGTCTCATCTTGACCTTGCAGCAAGGTCAGAGAAAGTTCCCCAGTACATTCAGGAGGTGTCTGCTGCTAGACAAGGCACCAAAAGGAATTGGCATTTTTTCCCCCCACACTATACAATGAAATCTTCCACCCTCTCATGCTCCGAGTTCAGCTCTTAAAATATCAAGGATTCCAGATTCACAGAATTACCTGGATTGGGAAAGACCTCTAAGATCATTGAGTCCAATCATTAACCTCACATTGACAAGTCCTCAAGTAAACCACATCCCAAAGTCTAAATCCCTCCAGGGATGGGGACTCCACCACTGGCCTGGACAACCCGTTCCAATGCCTGAGAACCCTTTCAGTCAAGAAATTTCTTCCTAATATCCAAGCTACACTTCCCTTGGAGCAACTTGAGGCCATTTCCTCTTGTCCCATCACTTGTTCCTTTGTTAAACAGACCAACCCCCATCTCTCTACAACCTCCTTTCAGGGAGTTGTTGGGAGCCTGTCTCCCCTGAGCCTCCTTTTCTCCAGGCTCAACACCCCCAGCTCCCTCAGCTGCTCCCCACAAGATTTGTTCTCTAGACCCTTCCCCAGCTTCGTTGCCCTTCTCTGGACATGCTCCAGACCCTCAAGGTCCTTCTTGTTGTGAGTGACCCAAAGTTACCCCCAGTATTTGAGATGCAGCCTTGCCAGCACTGAATATAGGGGTAAAAAATCACTTCCCTGGTCCCCCTAGCCACATGCTAATACACACAACTTGAAAGATTATAAGCTAAATTGTGAAAATATCCTTTTCAGATTTCTTATTTCATTGCTTTTCATCTGTTGTCTTTCTCAACACGGAGCTGGAGCCCAATGTCACCTCAGGCTTCACTTCATCAGCGAGGATGAATGACTGTGAAACACAGAGTGTCCTTCCTAGAGCAGATGGCTGCTGTGCTCATCCCACTCACGAGGGTGAGGATGTTCCCAACAGGACCAGAATTGCAATTACCAGCAGAAACCTTTTGAGAGGAGGCTACATTTATGTGAACTAACCAAACTTTCTGGCAGCCACTCAGGCAGCCAATGCAGACAGGCTGCCACACCAGTCAGGTATTAAGAATATGGAAATATAATGAGCATATATTGAAGCTGGGGGCAGCTGTCCTGGCTCTGTCCCCTCCCAGCTCCTTGCAGAGCCCTGAGAACTAAAGCAAGCCTTGATGCTGTGCAAGCTCTGCTCAGCAATAGCTGTACCATGGGGGTGCTACCAACCATATGAGCTGCTATGAAGAAAATTAAGCCTATCCCAGCCAAAACCAGCACGTCTATCAAGGTGAAAACAAGTCAGAGTAGACAAGTGAAAGCTGATGGAGCTCAAGAGTCAGCATATAAAGAAGCATAATATTCTCATTTTCCATAAAGTAATTAGATGTGGCAGGTTGCAAGACACAGTTTTGACCACTTGGCAAGTAATTAACCTTCTGTGTCCACAGTGGAGGTGTTTAGGTAAGAACGGGTTGTTCAGGTGCCATTATAGTTGAAAGGCAGCTCATCTATGGGGTCCAGAAGGTGACCCAGCTCACCTTAGAGCACACAGTTATCTACAGCTGGAGGTATTTGCACTCTATGTTCCATATTGGGAGGTCTCCTAACTCTACTGGAGCTGAGACAACTGACTAGCTCAGCCACTGCTGCATAAAAGTAGATGGGTGAAATAAACCACAGCCCCATTTTTCCCATATATTTTGACAAAGGACCTTTTAAAATGTATTTTTCTTTAGCCTCAAGCGATGTCTACAACCAAAAAGACTTTTTTCCCCTGAATCCACCTTTCCTCAGCTACCTGCTGTTCCTAATTTAAAATTCTCAGTGAAGTAGAACCTACTATTGGGGAAACCTTCTCCTCTCCCAGGATATCACCTTGTCACTGAGATATCTGTCAAAATATGTAGTTTTAAGGTATTGTGTTGGGGCTTTGATGATGAAACCCTTCCTTTGAACCCACCAGAGCCTCTATTTGTGCCTTTCAAGGACTAGATGAAGCCTTTTTAATCAGCAAATGGCAGCTGGGCAAGCAAGGAGCCACCCCTGCTAATCCATTTGTTTGTTCCATGACAGATTCTGCAGCTACTGATAGAAAGTCTTTTCACAAAGACGTATTAATGGCACATGGGACATATGAAGGAAAATAAACTGGAAACAGAATAAGCATAATTATTCCTATTTTTATCATGCTAAGCAGAATTTACTTTTCCACAAGTGTTTGTTACAGAAACATTGATGAAATTGCTTGTTTTCTTCTTGAAGTGCTAATTCACCTTCTCAAGGCAGTAGATACCTAATGAAAACCAGGCATCAGTATTTTAACAGTCTATAATATTTCTTGGTTTTTTCAGTATACACAAAGCTTATTTGATAAATATTATTCAATTACACAAGAAAACTAGTAAGCTAGCTGTCTGCCAGGCATATTTCTGCTTTTTTCTGGTTTATTTAATTTGCTTTATTTGATTATTTAGGGAAAATGGAGCCTGTAAATTTTCAGTAGTAATTGAACTGCTGTGCAGAAAGAAAAGAAAGAGCACACAAAGAAGTATCTAACCATTGAACTAACCTGAGGAAAAACTATTCATTTGCTTTACCTCAGCATATTTCACATTTAGAGATACAAAATTTCAGCTAAAAATTCGGAATTGACTTTTTATAGTCTTTGTAAAAGTAAAAAAAGTCCAATCTTACTTTGGCTGGCTTATCAGGTCAGGCTTTTGTGGCTCAAGTTCTGAAGAACAAACCTATACTTTTGTAAAACATTTCAATCTTTTTTTTTTTTCCTGGACTTCTAGGTAATGTAGGCAAGTGTAATTGGGTTTTTTTTTAATAAAGAGACATTCACACCATCTACCTTTAGCACCTAAGACACTTAAGGCAAGGTCTTAGCTGCTCATGTTTTCAGTAGAGAGAGAAATTGCTAAAAAATATTCAGCATCACTTTCTTGAGACCTCATTGATTTCTAATTTAGGTTCTTCTAAACCTGCCTGAAGTTAGGTGGTGGCAAAGTCACTCCCTGAAAAATGCAGTGTTATGGTTCTGAACACAGCCATCAAGACATCAGCAATGATGTCTTCTTGGGCCCATAAATAGCTTGAAATATTAGATCAAAAAAAGGTATGAATCAGTCTTATTTTGGTTTTATTGTGAAATTAATATAATCATAGACTAGGATGGGAATAATTCTACTCTGAGTTGCCCCCAAACTTCTGATGGTGTTCTTACACCCACAATAAAGAGGTTAAAGTTGAGATAAAATATGCCCATAGGCCAGTACTACTAAACTTGACAGTCCAGCTGAAGTGTTCAAACATTCATGATTTTCTCTATCATCTGGCAGATAGAGTAAATATTTCTTTCCCCCATGCAAAAACAAAAAATCCCCAAGTATAGAATCATAGAATGGTTTGGGTTGGAAGGGACCTTAAAGATCACCTAGTTCCAACCCCCCTGCCATGGGCAGGGACACCTCCCACTAGATCAGTTGCTCACAGCCCCATCCAGCCTGGCCTTCAAAATGTCCAGGGATGAGGCTTTCACCACCTCTCTGGGCAACCTGTGCCAGTGTCTCCCCACCCTCATGGGGAAGAACTTCCTAACATCTCATCTGAATCTCCCCACCTCTAGTTTTGATTCATTCCCCCCAGTCCTACCACTACCTGACAGCCTAAAAAGTCCCTCCCCAGCTGTCTTGTAGCCCCCTTAAGATACTGGAAGGCCACAATAAGGTCCCCTCAGAGCCTTCTCTTCTCCAGCCTGAACAACCCCAACTCTCTCAGTCTGTCCTTGTAGGAGAGGTGCTCCAGCCTCTGATCATCCTTGTGGCCCTCCTAAGTAACTCCTATGAAACACCGAATGAAGATGGCAAACAGAAATATGGTAACATATTGACATCAGGTGACATCAGGGGAGGTTTAGGTTGGCCATCAGGAGAAACTTCTATACCCAAAGGGTTATCAAAGACTGGAAGAGGCTGCCCAGGGCAGCGGTTGAATCTCCATCCCTGGATGTATTTAAAAGCTGTCTAGATAAGGTCTAGAAGTGGGCCTGGTAGAGACAGGTAAGGTTTGGACTTGATGATCTTAAAGGTCTTTTCCAGCCATAGTGGTTTGTCTTGACCACCAAGCTTTTGGCAGCTTCAAAGCCCTACCTAAGAAGCCCTTCTAATTCCCTGGAGGCCTCAAGCTGCTGAGCAGCCATCCCCAGTGCCCATGGGGGCTGTGGGTGAGCAGAGCAGACAGAGCCCCAGGAGCAGCACAGGAACTGTCGCTCTCTAATCTAATGTTCAGTTTAATCCATTTAAATCTGTATGTGAAAATGCAGTTTAAGAAAACGTGTGGTAATTATTTATATTTTGCAGGCTTCATTCACCCAGTGATGCTGGTGAGCCCATTGTTGTGTTTGCAGAATGTTGGTTTCACTCTGATTTGAATGCAAAGCTGTAATTTCATAATGGGAACCTTGCACATCGTGCCTCATAAACACATTTTAAATGCTTTCAAAGCCACTGCAGAAATTCTAATTGAGTTATAATGATTTGAAGGAACTAATACTCTTTTTAACATAGGCAGGATTTTTAAGAGCAGTGAATCTTAGGATCACTGAATGCTTTGAGTTGGAAGGAACCTTTAAAGGTCACCTAGTCCAACCCCTCTGCACTGAGCAGGGACATCTGCAGCTAGAGCAGGTTGCTCAGAGCCTCACCTGCAATGGTTCCAGGGATGGGGCAGAGACCACCTCTCTGGGCAACCTGGGACAGGTCTCACCAGCCTCAGGGTAAAAAATTCCCTCCTTATGTCTAGTCCAAATAGCCCCTCTTCAGATTGTTTAACATCAAAATGCACAAAACATACAAAGATGATTTCATATGACGTAGAAAAATATATTGTACAGCACAATGCATCTGTAGAGCTACTCACACGTGTACCCACCTCTCTGGAAATGAGAAACATCAATATAAGTGTATGAGTTCACACTGAGACAAGATCCTTCAGCTCTGTTGCCTCTAAATTGGAAAAGCTCCTCAACTTCTGGTGACCTTGGAAGTTGCTCACCAGGAGACAGCTGTTCCTCACAGCATTGCTCAGCAGTGAGTAGGCAGCAATTCCTCCTGAGCTCTTACAGGGGCAGAAACAGCTCCCTTGTGCTTGGTAGGTGTGAGCTTCCACCAAATTTACTGTTGGGAGGAGGAGGAAGTCATTGGTGAGGTAGGAATTAAATGGAAACTTAAGCCCAGAACTAAGCTCCTTCAGGCAAGCATTGGCACTAGAACTTGGAAAGGAGCCTCTGCACCTAGAGCTGCTGCCTCCCAAAAGGCTGAGCTCTAACCTTAGCAGGGCTGAGTGACAAGCTCTGGTGCCTCTCACAGAGCTGAGAAGCTGTACTTGCTCCTGAGAGAAGCAGTGGCTTGATCAGGAATCAAGACCAAGTGTTTTTTATAATTTCTAAGTACTATTGATGTGTATAGCAACTAAATTTCAGAGTTTTTTTCTCTGAAGCTTTTATTCTATCTTTTTTTTGTATACACAATCCTGATTCCTTGATTCCTGATTCATAAAACTTTCAGGAGAATGATGTGTCTGTCTTATCTGGTTAAAAGCAGCCAATAGGTTGAAATCTATTTTGAACCTAAAATCAATGTGCTTCTTGAACCAAAAATGATTTTAAAAAGATATAAGATGACTTAACAAGTGGTAGTCACAGTTATATATGTCGTGTGAATAATAGCTCTGGTAGCACACTGGCTGAGGTAATAACTGGAAATTATTAGTTGATATCAGTGTAATTGAGAAGAGAAAACAGCCCTTCATTCAGAAGGAATCTATAATATTTAGTTCGATTTGACACTGAGCTGCAGGTAGTAAAATGGGCAAAAAATTGCCCACATTTTACAGAAATTACAAAATTGGAAAATGGGAATAAAATAATAGCAAAGGCTTTGCAAGAATGGACAAAATCACTCTTCTCCTATTACTACATTTTAAATAACCCCCCCATTTTCTCTGTTCTACAGCCATTAAAGAAGAAACAAGTTCTACACATGAGGGGAAAAAAACAAAAAAATAGAGGTTTCTTGAAGACTCAAAGAGCAAACTGTTTTCAAAATGATAGTTTGCATATTGTCATCTTCAGATAAAAGGAAACTGTCATCTCAACTTATCTATTCCTGGGTTAACAATGAGCAGCTGAGACGCAAGTGTTGAAGGAGGAGTAATGCTGTTGAACAGAAAAAAACCCCTCTAAATAACTTTTCAGCTCTGTGACAGTGTGTGCTCATTTACCACCAAAATAGTATTACATCTTTAGGTCACTGAAGCAGTTGGCAACTGGGACTCCTCGTTGCTCCTGGACACCCTGCCAGTGTCCGCGCTCTGTGATAAGGAGTTTGTGCCTTTCTGGCTCAGATTTAGCCCCAGAAAGCCTCGTTTTTGTCACCTCCATGCTCAGTTGTGGTAAAACTCTGGATTCAGGGTCAAAACACTGATCTCAAATATCTAAAATTGTTTCCAATGCAGAAAAAAACCAGTAGCACAAGTTGCTGGTGTCCCTGCATGTTAGTGGTGCCCTGGTAAATACTGAATTAGATTCAAAGACAGACATCTTCCAACTTCTGCCAAGAGGCATTTAGCTGCATGAGGACACTCCCTCCGAATCTCATTTACTTTCTATTTCTTCATGGGAGACAATTTTTCTTGGTAACTTGTCTCCCAAGCCTGGAATTCCCTGCCCCTGCTCACAGCACATTAGAGATACTGTCTGCATACCTGAGGATGGGCTTAATATGGTCCCACGTGATGTCACCTCAGGAAAAACTTCACTCACTTTTCATGCTGTGAATGCAGTGGGGTTTAATATTTGATGTGAATATTCAGTGGTGAGTTGCTGAAACCAAGCCTGGCTATTACAACTGCAACACAGAAATAGAAGACACACTTTTTCCTGCTCCATTCATTCTCTCTCAGGAAGCTTGGCAGTGAAGGGAGCCCCTGCAACTCCAGATCCTTCCAAATATACTGCAAAATCCACTTTTATTCAGTGGGTTTTTTTCTATTATACAAAGTAGCCATTCTTGAAAGTTCATGGGTTTTGTTAATTAAAAATAAAATGTCATCCTACCTTATCAATTGCATGTCAAGGAAATTTTTACTGCTTGGAACTTACCACTTGTTCTCAAAACGGTGACAAAAATGCAATTTTTTTTTTTTCCCCAAGCCAAACATTTCAGTAATCTCATTTGTTTAATCCATATTATCATTTCCTTCAAAAAATCAAAGCTGAAAACGGTATTCTCCCCTGTGGTTTTCATTTAACTACTATGAAATGCAGTCACAACCACAGAAGAGGGTGCACGCAGTAATCCTGCCTCTCATGTATCAATTCAGAGGCTTTAGAGACAGTTTTGTTATCAATGCTTATTTTTCTATTGACTTGAGTAAATTTTAGATGAGCCTCTCTGTGGGTTTCTCTGATGATGAGGACGAGGCACAACCCAACAGCTGCTGCAAATCTCATCGAGCCTTTACAACCAACCAAGCAACAAATAAATCAGGGGAGGAATTAGCATCTTTAAGGGCCACCTCGCTGAGAAAATAAACCATGTAGGGACGGGGAAGGTCATTTTTCAAGCTAAGCTAGAAAGGCAGGCTTCAAATTCTAGCTCTAATTCTTTTGACTGAGCAGTGAGATTTAAAGTTCCAATGAAATAAAGAAAAACTAATAGCAAAATTGAGGGAATGAGAACATCAGTTGTAGGAATGACTGATAAAATTATTTAATTGACATTAACTTAAAGATAGATTTAGGCAAAATGTATGATGGGCAAGTGATGGATTAAGGCTTTGAATATACCAAGTGTCTTTCTATTGCATCTGACTCCACTGGAGAGCAGTAATTTGACAAGAAGATGCAAGTACTGTGATGAAAAATCGGACTAAAAATTACAGGCTCAAAGACATTGTTTCAAATACTTTTTACAGGAGCTTGAAGAACAATCTGTAGTCAAAGACAACGAAGTTAACAAGTTTTTGTAATAGTACTTGAATACAAATTTTGACACCTCTTGATATAACTGTGGATTTATTCACATAACACAAAGAAAACATTTTGTGTCATGGAGAAGCTTCAAGTTCCACAGAGAATTTGAGGGGAGTTAACAGTTAAAAGCTAGGAAATTCCAGCCAGAAGTGCATTTTTTATAAGGTAAAGGAAAACAACACTTGGCCAAAAGATAAGTGCTATTTTCCAGGTCGATACAGTGTGAATTGTGAGGATCAGGCAATGGTTGACAGAACATCCTCAGCAATGATAAAAAGCATCAAATGAAATCTGCAAAACTGAGCTTCCCCTTTACATACGTTACCATTTAAGAATTGTATAAAATAAACTTTATTCAAGCAGTTTTAGATGAGAGATGTAATGACAGCTGGAGTAGTGCAACCTTACTGCTCCTGAAAAAAGAGGGTAGGAAACAGAACTACAAGACACAGCTTCTGCTTCTAGCCTGGATTATATGCCACATTTTAGTTCAAAAAATGGTTTGTTTTTAAACTCGTGAGCAATAGGTGTATTACCTTGTTTGATACCCATCCTGGCTCCTCACTTAAGTTCACACACGTGCTGTGGAAGAGTTTGCAGGGAATCTTAAGCATCTTCAGAAAAAGGAACTGGAAGTAGAACTTACCCTGTGCAAAATCCGTGCTGCTTTTCTTACTGAAAGGTGAATTTGAGGGACTTGTGGTGAACAAACTCAACCGTCGCAGAAAAAACACAATTTGGCAGGGGAGAAAAAAGGAAGCTAACTTTGGCATCTCTGCCTTGTAATTTGATTTTGCACATCCCAATGCCAGCTGTAACCGCAACTAGGATAAGCCAACTGGTGAAGCTTCATTGGTTGTAAATTAGCAAGATTTAATCACTGGAGAAAGCTACATGCCCAGCCGTTCACATAGAACCCTACAAAAAAAGGACCATAAAAAGGGCAGAAGTGATATCTTGGATACAAAGCGGTGAGAAAGAACAGGAACAGTTTTGATGCAGCTCCTTTTGCAAAGGGCATGAGCTAAAGGCTTTGAAGGGCCCACCAGTGCTTTGGGGCACAGGGAGCTCCGGGGATTGCAGGCAGAGCAGAGGGGTGAAGTTTTAGATTGAACATTCAGAAGTTCTTTACTGAGAGAGTGGTCAGGCACTGGACCAGGCTGCCCAGGGAGGTGGTGGAGTCACCATCCCTGGAGGGGTTCAACAAACGAGTAGATGTGGTGCTTTGGGACATGATCTAGGGGTCCGGGAGATGCTGGACAAAGGCTGGACTTGATGATCCTAGAGGTCTTTTCCAACCTGAATGATTCTAAGTCCTCGCTATTCCCGAACCAAAGTCACACACTTTGCACCTTGCTGGGCAGCACCACCCGCAGACAGAGCGCTGAGCTCTGCTGCCGCACCTGAGCCTCTGAGAAGCGATTCGGACGCACTTTATGGCCCCTGATCCCCACCGCCCTGCAAGCCCCTGGGGAGGCACAGCCCGCGCCGCGCTTCCCAGCGCCGCTGATTGACTCGCCCTAATTGTTGCCCTTCCTGATGCAGCGGGTTGGCGGGGGGGGACCCACGGGAGGGGCGTGGGCAGCTCCCGGCCCCCCCCACCCCCTGAGGATGCTCCTCCCGTAGCCCATAAAGAGCGGAGGGTGCGCGGCTGGTTCCGCGCCCGCGGCCATGCGCTGAGAACCGCGGCGGGACCCGAGACGCTGCGAGGAGAGCCCGCCGCGCCCCCTCAAGGTACCCCCCTCCCGGGACACCCCTCCTGGGTTTCCCCCGGGGGAGCTGGGGGCGCCGGAGCCCTGCGGGGAGGGGGCTCGGCCCCGCTGTTCGCCCAGGGCACTCACTCACCCCGCCGCGGTCTCTTTCCAGATGCAGAGGTGCGCCGGTGTCCTGCTCCTGGCTCTGGTCCTCTGTGCCGCCCTGTCGGAAACACTCGGGCTGGTGTTCTCTGTAAGTACTAATTTCACTCTTGGGGGTCTCATCCATCGGGGAGGGTCTTATCTTAGCCATATCTCTGTATACGCTGTGGTTAGATAGTGGGGTTGGGCAAGAGGCAGCACTCAACAACAGTTTGGGCAGTAAACAGGGTTTTAGTTCAGAATTTGGGGCTTTTGAATGGCAGCTCCCTTGGAATAAATAATGTGACTAAAGGGGGAAGAAGAGTGTCTGGTTTATAGACCAAAATTGAACGAATCTGACTCAGAAAAGGGTGTGTACCTATGGACTTTTTTAATAAAGAGGCTGTCATAGAAATCCAAACAATTAAAAGCAGACTTTGCTGTGTGTTAAGGTGATTGCCAGGTGTTAATGCAAACTTGGGGTATAAAGTCAGTGCCTGCCTCTCAGGTGAGATCTGCAGCTCCACTTCCATGGTGTGAAACCTGCACACCACAGGGATGGCACCAGCACAACTACTGACTTGGATGGGGAGTAGGCAGGAGCTCCCCCAGGAAGGTTTGCTTCAATATTATTAGCTTTTTAAAGCAGTAGTTCTTGATGTCAAGCCTCCAGAAGACACTCCCTGCTAAAAGGATGGCCCTTTGGGTGCTGGTTGCTTTGCCTTCAGAAAGCACCATGTAGCTCAGGCAATAACATGCTCACATTTCTTTCTTTAAGGCAAAAGAAAAAAGAGGCTGGACTTTGAATAGTGCTGGTTACCTACTCGGGCCACGTAAGTCAAACACTCTTTTTTGCATTGCTTTAAAATGCAGAAGGTTTTTTTCTTGTGAACTAACTTGCTGTAGTGTGCTACTCACTGTTCTGATGAACACACTAAATTTGTCTAAACCTCCAAGTCTGAAGAAACTCATTTGGGAGAATACTTGTTCAGATGCTTGTTACATGCCCATTCTAGAATTGTTTTGTGTTAGGCAAATCTGTTTTTTTTCTAAAATACAGATGTGCTGTGAGGATTTATATCCTGACACGTCTGGTCAGTCTTTATAATTCTGAACTGTAATTTTCATAGGACAAACTTTCTCCTCCCCCTGAAGTGTTACAAAATCTTATAGCATCTTGGACATCACATTTTGTGACTCTGCCCTTGATACTTAGGGACTTCTCAATATATTTCAGATGTTACCTTTAAATCTATTTGAAAATGACTTTGCTACCTGCCTTTATTATATTACTTTTGTGGGTTTTTTTTCAATTAAAGCAAAACAAATCAAAATAATAGCACACAAACTCATGACTGTAAATATTAACAGTTCAGTATGTGGAAAATATATAAAAAATACAAATGTAAAATACAGAAAAACACTGGTTTACAAAGAGAATCAGAGATGTAGATTGCAAGAAATTGTAGATTATTATAAAATGCAGTGCTAAGCTGTCTTAAATATGTCCTTTTACTGTTATCCCTTGTTAACATAACACCACTCATTACCAATGCTTCTGTATTTTCAGCCCCAGTAATACACAACAAATGCTGCAGATGCTTACTATGACTCTCAATTCTTTTAAACTCACCTGAAGGATACTTGAAAAAAAGGATTAATGCATCTTAAATGCATTAACTGAGTCTGTAAATGTCTGGAAGTATATTTGCCCTGAAGCACATCTAACCCAATTGGCAAATATACTCATCCAAGTGCCATTTATCTAAGACTGGATAATAGGAATCATCCTTTGTTGCAGGTCGTATTGATCAGCTTTTACTGATCAAGGACATGCCCATTGCAAGGGGGAGAGAAGAGGCACCAGGGCCATGTAAGATAGTTTATATGAATAACCTTCAAAAACCAGCCGCAGTTTTCTTTTAAGCAAACTTATTGGCAATATTTTCTAAAAATAGAGGGAAAAGTAGAAAAAGCAACTTCCCAAATTACCTGTGAATGTGCCAACTTGTGTTTTCTTTGCAACTTCCTCTGAATTTAACTACAAGCATGTAGTACAGGGCTGGGTCTGTAAATGGTACAAAACATAAGCACAAATTCAGGAGAAAAGTTATTTTATTGACACATTAATTGCTGCTTTGTCATTTTGTACATCAAAAGTACCCATCGTGACCTTTTCTTTGAAATCCATGCAGAGCAAGCAATACAGTAAAGATTATGAAGTCAATTAACTCTTCTGATTTTCTTTGATTTATTTATCAGATGCAGTAGATAACCACAGATCTTTTAATGACAAACATGGTTTCACTGGTAAACGTGAAATACAGCCTGAGGAGGACATTAAAGCAGGTAATCAAATTCTGAAAGTCAATATTATTGATTTGTCTTTTGTTTAGTGATTTATTTACAGTTACAGTTAAGTAGTTAACAATAAAGTAGTTAACCTAGATACAAGACTATTGCTTCACTTTAGCAAATGTCCTAATAAACATTTAAAGGAAGAAAACTGAAATTTGTCCACTCAGTGTGCTCTTGGTCATGGTTTAAAATATCTCGGTGCCCAGGGAAAAGTACCATAATTGTGTTGCTTTCAAAGTAGAATAGATTATATTACTTTGAATAAACCTAGATTTTTCTTTTATATGTTCCAAGAAGTATTTCAAATATCACCCTAGACACTCAAGAGTTTTGGGGGTTTTCTTTCAGCAAAGAAGTGAGCCCATAAAGGAATCTCTAAGTAGGGAAAGCTATAAAAATGGCAAATATATTTATTTCTTTTGTTATTCTGATACTCCAGAGCTGAACTGGACCTCAGAACTGTAGGGCATCTTTCATGCAGTAAGCCTTCACTATTAAAAGGAAAAATTCTTAAGTTTCAAAATATTTCCTATATTTTAAGCAAGATGTATTACCTTCACTAAAAGATTGAGAACCTGGTCAAAATGGAGGTTAAGTCAACATATTGTTCTGAGGATGCATGTGTCAGAATTTAGTAAATGGCAAGGAAAAGGATGCAGCCTTGGTCTGGATTCATCATCCAAAGCTGGACCCCTGCAATATATGTCTAGACTCCCTTTATGAGGAGAAGGGGACACTTCTGGGGTTTATTTTGAAACCTACCTCATGATAAGACATAGAAACTTCTAGAAAACCTCATTTCTCTCTGCTGAGGAGAAGCTGTGCTGCAGACATAGAGGTGGGCTGGGCTGATCCTCAGCTTTAGACAGGCAAAGTCCCAGCCCCAGGCTATTTAAAATAGTCTCCCAGGCTATTTTAAATCCCCAAACACTAAATAAGCTCATACCTAAAGGAAATGTGCTTAATGACCATTTCACGGGCATAATTGCTTTGTGAATAGAAGACTTAATACATGTCTTAACTGTTACACTCTCAGAATGACTGCCAGTTCTGGGGTTTGTATTTTTGTTTTCTTTGCTGGTTGGTTTATTTTTGAGGGGGGAAAAAAAGAGGTCAAGGGAAGAAGAGAGTGGGAAAGGAAGAGTTTACTTCCTCATACTAGTGTAAAAATATTTAGCCAGTCAGCAGTAATGTGGAAGGCAGGCATTTAGTCTGACAATGCAGCCAACATGCTGCTGTTTGTGGGTGCTCCTTCACAGAAGTAAGATCTCTAAGAGTTCTGGAACTCTTTTGCATCTCCTCAATTACAAATAAACCCTCCTCAACTTGTCTGGGTGGGAGCTGAGACTTATCAAACTGCCTCTGTTAAGAGTTTTGGGTTTTTTCTCTCATCAAAAATGTCCTTTGAAACTGAAGTTTGTTATAGAGTTCCTACCCAAAGGAGATTGAAAAAATGGGTAAGGTAGTCAGAATTCTTATTTTAATTGACTAAAAAATGCCTTCATTTTCAAATTCTGCTGATTTATTTACAGAACTATGTTAAAAAGGCGATATACATACACATTATTACTGTGAAAAGCCATGCAAAGGACTGCTCAGGCTCCTTGAAGGAGCACTGCAAAATCCACAGGTTTTCCAGATAACCTAGAAGAACTCATAAGCTGTATTAATTATGTTTTACTAGGTCCAGGAAAAAAAAAATCTGTGAGCATAATTAAGAAAATCTTTAAATTCCAAGAGCAGAATTGTTTCTTTACTACAGCCTGCAACTAATTTGCTGTATGGATTTAAGGTCAATAGTAGAGTATATAGAAATGTACTCAATACACTCAAGTCACTAAAGAAAAATCTTTATCCAATAAATATCACATTGGTAATCAGATCTGGGTCAATAAACTGCTAATATGATAATGATTAATCATATCAAAAATTCATAATGGGTTAGGTGGGAATAAAAATTAATAATGCTTGCATTATTTGAAGTTTTCCTTAATGTGAGGAGTAACAACACCTTTGTGTCAGTTCAAAGGCTGGAAGGCAAGACTTTTAGAAGGAAATTTCTTAAATGCTATCTCTCTATATATTTCAGAAACCTCTGCCCCTTGCAGCTCCCCACTGGTATTTTAATTTGTGCCAGAGTTCAGTCTACCTTCTGGTCTGTATGGCACTTGAGGTAGAACTCTTCTATCATAGAAATCTCCTCTTCTGTCATAGAAAAGCTTCTCCTAACATTCACCTGCTGCAAAGTCAGTCTTTCAGACTCTTGAGATTAAACACACCCCCTGTGATACCATCAAGGGACAGCATTTTCAGGGATGTAATAATGGACTGTCAGCTACTGGTACTCATCTGTTCTGTATGCAGAGAGCTGAAAATCTTAGGGAAATTACCTAGGATTTGTTCTCTAATATAGAACAATTCTACATCTTGTTGAAAAAAGGTAAGATTCTTTTTTTAATAGACACAGAGTCTACTCCTCAGCATCCCAAGGTGCAGTAAGAGCATAATTAAGAGCTTGTTAAACGGGGTGATTGAAAAAGCATCAAAAGGTTTATTTCCACAAGATCAGAGGGGACTATATGGCATCAGATGCATATGCAAAACCATATCTTTCTGGGCTTTTCATAAAGTCCCAGCTCTAGCTTTTGGGCTACAACTTCTAGAGCACTTGAGTGGCTTATTGGGAACAGTCAGGCTACGTGAAGAACTTCTGTTTTGCAAAGCTGATGAACTTGTTTGCTAAATTTGCCTGTCCCTTCAATCTCAAGCTAGTGGCACCAAGGAAAGAGTTGAGAACAGAGGAGAACTCTCTTCTGCAGGAGAACTCATAAGGCTTTAAAGCCCATGGCCAGTAAGGTGTCAAATCCTCTCCCATGCAGCAATAGCACACAAAGCAGGGCAGTTTGGATTCTGAGAACAGCAGTTATTTACCTTAAAGTGGCTTTGCTCTTCCATGAATGTTTCCAGTAACGACTGTAAGGAAAAAGAAATTTCAGATAGCTTTTTTTCCCCCTTGGTGCTCATAAGCCTAACCACAATGTCACATCTTTGTATCGTGCTAACATGAAGTAATAATCACCTTGTTTTATAGGAAACCTTGGAAGACCACTGGCTGATGAAAACATTGTGCGCACAATAATTGAATTTTTGACTTACTTGCACCTTAAAGGTTAGTGAATTATTTCTCTTTCACAGTTTCTGGTGTGGAATTTCCTGAGAAGATAGGGCTATGCTAGAGCATACAAGACTTTGCACAGCATCTCTGGTGGTGCAGAGGAACCATCAAGTCCAGTTTGGTGCACTTAGACCTGGCTTAGAGAGTGCAGGTAGTCCTGCCAAGCTGCAGGTCAATGAATACCCAACAGAGCAGGCTTCTAATACCTTTGGATTACTCTGGGCACTGTGAAAATAATAACAGCTACTACCCAGCTTTTAGAAGAGTTGAAAACAAACAAAACCAAGTCTGATTACCTTGGGTTTAGTATAAAACAGGTCAACAGCAAATTCAATAAGACCTCAGTTTAATGCCAAGAACAGTTGATTGAAACTCTGAAACACTTGTTAGTGACAAAAGAAAGACATCTCCCCTTCTGCATGTGTTCTACAGTAAAGTCACATCATGGAATTGCAACACCACCAAGCTGGATGTTGGCAAACAGCTCAAACTGTTGCTGGTAAAAATTCTGTGGAGTCTTAGAATTGTGCCAGGAGTTGTAAAACTGAGCTTAGGGCGGATTCTAGTCAAATGGCAACTGCATAATAGGTGAAGAAGAAAGCTGGATGCTTCTGAGTGCTCATTAGTTTTCTTTCTTTACAAAAACAAGCACAATTCTAAGCTTTTAAAAACATATCCAGTCCCTCTGAAACTGTCTACAAAATGTAACATATACTTGTGAAGAAAACAATAGGAAGGCAAAAGGTTATTTTCACTGTAAATGTTTGGGGACTTCTCTGTCTCAGCAGATAATTCAATTTTTGTAGCAAGTTTATGCTGTGGAATAGCAACAAAGAACTGTGTGTTCCATTTGTATTTTAATCTCTAAGAGACTTTTGAGAGATCTGTTCCTTTTCTGTGTATCCAGGAGACAAAATTCTAGACCTCTTTGGCATCATTTTCTAGATGATTTGTATCCACCCAAGCAAAATAATTCTCACTACTGAAAATATCAACCCAGTGTATACTGAATCAACTTTGTATTTGAAACAAACTCTTTATGGTTAATACTAAGGGCCTGAGATAATTCAAATCTATACATTTAAATAGATTAGTAGCACATATATTTACTGTGGACAAAGCAGTAGCTTTTTTGTTGTGCCACTGTGGAGGAGCCCCAAACACTCCTGCTTGGCTCTGAGAGCCTAGGAAGTAATGTTGACCTCAAGCATAAGAGCTGCTAAGTTGGGCAAGAAAATAAAATGCATCTCATAGAAATACAAATTACTTCTTCCCTGGCCTGAATGAGCAAAGCCAGGCTGTATTTTCACCTAAGTAACAATTCCTTGCTTAGAATAGTGATGGCAACTTTTTATTGAGAACAGATGGTATTAGTATTGTCTGTTCTCATTAAAGGAATCTTCAGACCACATAAAATGGGTTTTCTTTGAGGTAGTTCTTATATTCCCAGGTTTCAAAGGCACAGAAAGTTATTATATTATCTCTTAACCATATTTATCGACAAGACCTAGTACCAACTCTTGCACAAAATCAGACCTGTAGATTTAGGAGGTGATAACCACACTTTATTATGGTAGAAGCATTCGTTTCTGTTCAAATGAAACTTTACCACATTAAATACACTGGGTTGATCTGTTTGGGAGGAGGAGGAAAACTCCCACTGATAGGCTTCAGATTCAGGGAATGGTTGTTCAGACTAGACACACACTTTGATCTGTGAGATAAAGTGAATATTTTAAGTGTTGAGAAGTATCTCCAATAACTAGAAGTGGCCTTGAACTCTTCCTCTTGAAAATTGCTGCCTCCAGCTTTAAAGGCTTCCCATCTAGAGCTGGTTGTAGGATGGCAGCCACAATTGAATAATAGTATTAAAAACTTTTGAGATGCTGGGATCCAGCAATAACAACTGACATAATAAAATTGATGCAATTTCACTGTCATCCTGTCACTGCTGTTTCTAAGAAGGTGACATTATAGCAGGAAGATATTAACATTCAAAAGGAAAAACCAAGAATTTATAAATTAAAATATGAAAAGTTCAAAGGTTTTCCTCTTAGAGTTGAGAAAAGAACAATATAAAAATGTATACTACTGAAATTACATCTCATTATTTAATTGCTAAGATTAATATGCTACTTACATGTATTAAATCTTTTTTTTTCTTCTTCTTTCAGAGGTGGGAGCACTTGACAAACTGCCTTCACCAGAGGAAACAAACCAGTCTTGAAGAATGCATTCATGCATTTTTATTTTATTGTTGTGTAGTTTTAGATTGAACTCCAAAAAAAAGCTCCCAATGACCTGAAGATGAGAAGTATTGTTTGCATTGATCTGATAAATGCATTCTGCCCTCTGTTTGTATTTTTTCATTTGCTTTTTTCCCCTCTCCTGTGATGTTAAAGTGTAAAGTTTTGCCTTGGTAAGATTTTTCTGTAGGTAAATGATAAAATAAAAATAAAGAGCAACTATATTGTTTCATTTTAAAATTAAATGCATACCAGCACACAATATAGCATATACAAAGCCCAGGTTAAATTCTAAGATTATACTGCATCTACACTCTTCAAAATTACAGTAAAATAAAAGATAAATATTATACACTGGGGGCTTTAGATAACTCAGAAAAAGAAGAATAGTGACTTCAAACCTCTGCCACACAGAGTCTCTTTAGGTCACAGCTCTACATGTACTTCTGTACTTCATGGAAACCTTATTCCCTGTTTGTATTTTCATAGACATGAAATATATGAAATTTGAAATGAACATTAGTTTTATTCAGCTATAATCCACCAGCCTGTTGACCTTCACACAATACAAATTTACCTGTTCTGGACAGGTTTTTACCCAAATCCTGTGTGTAGGATCTCTGTGTAATCAAGAATACTGGATATGCACTCTTTAATGAAGAAACTCTCCTGTATACCCCAAGATCAAAGAAAAATAACATCATATTTTATGAGATGCTCTAGTCTGAGTCTAGCAATAGGTGCTTAATCCTTGTGAAAGAGCTTTGCTGTACTGGGAGCAGAATGCTCAGCCCATGGACAATAAATGTCATACCAAGAATGAGGGAAAGCTTGAGAGGGTGCAGACTCTTGGAAAGGTTTTTCCCATTCAGCTGACTTTGTCTGTCTGCACAGTGCAGTGAAATACCATCCTTTCAAAACACTGCTGCACAGGCTGACAGAAATTTTGCAGAACACTCATACATAATCTGTTTTTCACTTTAGCACAGCAGAACACCTTCTAAATGCCAAGCCACTGCTGTCTACCCTGAACCCACCCAGCCTCTGAGCTGATGATCTTTTTATCAGATCCAACAAGCTTCTGAGCAGTCCCTTCAGACAATGTTTTACTGGTTTATTCTTTAAAGAAAGACTAATTTAAAAGTATACATGCTGCTATTGCAACATTATTTGGTAAATTGACGGGCTTCCAAAAATGTGAAAAGAAAAAGAATAGAGTGAAATTTCACATCTATATTTTGGTATAGTCCTGTCACTCCCAACTAATTTTCACTAGTAATGTCCACATTTCCCATCATAAACTTGAAGCAGAGCTCACTAAAATCAAGAGGAGTTCTTTTCATTGACTTCCACAGACTTTGGTTCATTGACAGCTAAGGACCAGCCTCTGTTTACAGAACTCAATCTCCAGCCACCTCTCTGTGGTAAAGCAGCTGAATCCATGATCAAATAAACAGAACGTCATCTTGGCATTGAATTTCTTTTCCTTCCAAACAGGATAAGAAATTGAGTTTAAAATTAGAAAACGGTTATTACTTAAATCAAATTAGCATAGAGTCAGCTCGTTCAGGTTGGAATGGTCTTGTTAGAATCTTTATTTGAAATTCTGAAATGTGAGATTACCTGAAATGCTGCAAAACTCACAGCATCAAGTTCCTTGGCAGATTTACATCACTGGCTAGGCAGAGAGGTCTGTGAGCTCTTCTCCATTGTGCCTCACTCCTATATGCAAATATTATTAAATATTATTATTTATATTAATAAGAATAATTATTAATTATCCACAAAGGAGCATTATAATCTAATTACCCAAAGCAGTCCATATACTTTCACTTAATAATTACTGCATTCAAACACATACTGGTAATAATACAGAGAGTGATAAAATTTTCAGACTGTTTCTTTACTTTTTACAGCTTTTAGCTTTGCAGACACAAAAGAGCAAAAAACCAATAAAGAGGCACTTTGCTGAGTCAATTTCAGTAACATTATGATTTTAACATTTATTCTTAATTTATTTAAAGCATGTCTTACATTGCTACATCTCAGCCCTAAATTCTGCATATATTTGGGATGACATCTCCACAACCAACCCCTCAGACAAACATCTGAGAAAAGATGGGCTTTAAATGAGAATCTGAAAGCAATTCTTCTCAATAGGACAAAAGAGACAATAAAAAGATGTGACAAGTTTCTGTATAAAATAAATAAATCCATAACTATTTCCTCATTTCATTTATTATTTGCTGTAGCCCACTTTCATGTAGGGTTAGATCAAACACATACTTGCACTAAAGACAAAAGCCAAAGTCTAAAAAAAAAATGACTAAAACTTTGTTGTAATGTTTGCCAGCACTGTGATATTACCCAGCATGCAGATTTACCTCTGACAATGAACAGAAGGCTTGTGTGATGCTGAATGACTGGGCAATAAAATGGCAGATGAAATTAAATGCTGATGCAAGCAAAGTAATGTACAGAGAAAAACAACTCTAATTTTGCATACACATAATTATGGTCTAAATTATCTCCGGAAAAATAGCTTAGAGTCATTGTACATGGTCCTCTAAAAATGTCATTTTAAACCTCAGCAGCTGTTAAAAAGGCAAATGGAATGTTAGGAATTATAATGAAAGTAGCCAACACCAAACCAGAAAACATCATTAGGGCACCATTTCCAACTTTGACATCAGCTGCAGTTCTGCCCAAATGAAAAAAAAGCACTGTAGGACCAGAAAAGCTCTAGAGAAAAGGGACTGATATCTTCAGCAATAGATAACAAGTTTTATACACTGAGAGAGTAAATAGATTGTGACTTTAGCTAGAGAAAGAGACCAATAAGGAGAGAGATGGCAATCAAATATCATGGTAAAAGTGCTCAGTGAATTCACTTCTTCTTGAAACTCTGGATTTAATGATTACCCGATAAAATGATCAAGTCATAACTTCAAGCCCCAGTCCCAGAAAAAGAAGGTTTTTTCCATACATGTCATGAAGAAATTGGGGTAGTGAGAGGCACAGGACATCGTGGAGGCCAGAGGTACTGAAAGGAAACAGTTACATTCACAGAAGAAAAGTCCTTCAAGGTTCAAATGAAATCACTACCTCAAAAAACCTAATCATAGAAGTGTCAGGGTTGGAAGGGACCTTAAAGATCATCTAGTTCCATCCCCACTGCCATGGGCAGGGACACCTCCCACTAGATCAGGTTGCTCAGAGCCCCATCCAGCCTGGCCTTGAACACCTCCAGGGATGGGGCTTCCAGCACCTCTCTGGGCAACCTGTGCCAGTGTCTCCCCACCCCCAATTTGTTTCTTAGAACACATAATGGACAAGTGTGCACAGAGCTCTACACCAACCCTTAGGCTGTAGCCCCTAATTCAAAGATTCATTAAACAGGGTTTCTTCATCTGCACAGCATCTGGTGCCCCGTTACAAAGGAACCGGGGGAATGACACATGTTGGGCTAGGGATTCTGCAGCAGTGAATACCATCAATAAACAAAGAGGTATCATTTTTTACCCTGCCAGGTATCCTCACCAAGGCTCTCTCAGCTCAGCTCAGCCAGGGCACGATCTGCCAGCTGGGCTCAGGAAGCCCTCGGCCGCTGACAGGATCCAGGCGTTTTCCCTCCTGGCTCCTCATCTAAAGGTCAGGCTGCAAAATTAGCACAGAAAAATTAGACAGGACTCAGAATTCTGCGGCTGGTTTAGGGGGCTCAATACCAGGGTTGACATTATTCTGCTTTCAAGTTAATGTCACCATGGTTAAAACCACATTACAGCTTTTCTTGCCTGACTAGGATAACACCAGACTTTTTACCCGAGAAACTTGGTGTGCATGAGTTTATAAAAGATCCTGACATTTTCTCAGCTGTTCTTTTGCCTTCCAAACAAGATGAGGAGTATGTAAAGCAACATATTAACATCTCACAGAAAAAGTACTTTTACATTCTGTTAGAATATGTGATACAAAAAAAGCAAGAAGTTAGAAAGGGGCACCAGGAGATACTTTGTCTAGGATATAAATTACCTCAGGAGATTTCTAAGGTGGGTATGAGGATTAAAATAGATTTCTAAGGTGGATATGAGGTTTAAATTAGAGTGTTATTAGCAGAACAAATGATTTTTTACCGATTAGCAAAGGGCAGTACTTCTATCACTATTTTGCATTTTGTTTTAAATAAATGCAAGTAATAATTCTGATATTTAACTTTGTGAGGACTGAGCGTGACACCACAGAAAACTGCAGCTCACAGACGTCTCTACTGCTCAGGTCCAGTAGCTGGGTATACAAATGTCAGCTGCTAAGACTTTTAACACCTCAGAGTGCAGGGTATCCAGCAATTCACATGCAACACTCAGCACCTCCCAGAAACCAGCCTTAAGAAGCCAGAATTGAGCTGCAGATGAGAATTGCTTTATGTCCTTGCTTGTAAAGCATTACATTTTTCCCAAATACTCAATTAAATCCCAATGAGATTTAACTCATATGTTCCATCATGTAGTATTTCTAATTGAATAGATCTCCACAGATTTTCCATTAATTAAGTACCTATAAATTATAGAGCCTTTCTGAGTACTGGGAGGCATGAGTCCCCTATGTGAAGGGAAATTTTAAAATACCAAAATACAATCTATTGCAAATCAGGATAAAATATTACCATTGTTTGCATCTTTCTTTTTTCCTCTGGTGCAGTTTCTAATACAAATGTTTATTATTCATTATATTATATTATTCATATAATAAGAATATGATATGATATGTAAATTATCACTTACAGGCACTTTGATAATTAATTCAGAATGGATGGCTTCTATAATTTCTCCTTCAGAATGTTTATGAGATCATATGTTTCCTTGTAATGATTCGATTTCATTAAAAATAATCCTATCAGAAAATAATTTATGAACATGATGGCTATTATTTACATTTATCAATGTTAATGGTGGTATTTCTTGAGAAGATTTAGAACAGGCTCTGATTATTTAGGTCCCTGCTTCCTGAGCTCTTGCTGCAGTTTCACGGGTCTGTAGCCCTCATCTAAAAGATGGTAGATTGAGGACTCGTGGTCTTTCTGGGGGTTTTCACATCTACTCTTCCCTGCAGCTCTTAAAAACCTACTCAAAGTAGTCTCCAAAGATTTGCCCAAGAATTTTATGCATCTCTTCTGCAAATTAGTGTTTGGGAAACTTATATTGGGTAACTGACCCTTCCTAGGAGCTTTGGGCACTTGGGCTAAAGACGGTTGCTCTGCTAAGTGAAGATCTGAGTCACCTTCTGCCCTGCTGGCCAGAGCGTGAGCCCTGGCTCTGAATCCAGAGGAACCTCTTGAATCAGATATTTTGATTTGCTGCTTGAAATGAAGCAGAATGAGCCCAGCCCCCAGACTGCGAGACCCAGCAGGAGCAGACAGGACAAATAACCCTGTTTTCACAGCTAACTTACATTTTTTGTACTACTTTCCAAAACGCCCTTTTTACAAATTGTCCCTGCTTGGTTTTCATGCTGGTTACCCACTTAGTCACTATTGAAAAATACAGCTCTTCAAAGGCATCACATGAGGGCCAAATCCTGACCTGGGAAACTCAGCACAGTGGCACTGGCTGTGGTGGAAAGGGACTAGACTGCAAGGCACAAGCAAACCATCCATTTGAGCCNCTACAACAATCCTTGCAGCATGCTGAATATTCCCTTACCCCTCCTGGGGAGGGCTCTCAGCCCCAGAAAAGTGACCTTGGCCGGTGTCCTGACCAAGGGGAAGGGTCTCCATACAGGCCAGATGCAGCTTTGGGGAGGGGACTCCCAATTTTTAGCCTCCCAAAAACCCCAGAGTGTTATCCCCTGGTTCATGTGGTTGCAGGCAAGGCTTGTCCTGAGTGGGTTTTTGTTCCATCTTATACCCTTTTCAGTGCATATTCTAGACAGTATTTTCTCTCTCACCATAGAGCTCAAACATTTGTTTCCAAACCTCAGTCTGATGAGACATAATAGTTTTGCTGTGGTAATCATTATTTTAGTATTCTTCTCCTTGCTCTAGCTATCTATTAGCATAAACCCCAGTAATTACCAATCATACTTGTGACAGTGCTGACAAGCCACGTTATTCTTGGCTGGGGAAAGCAAAGTCAAGGTAATAAATATTTTCCCTCTATGATCTGAGTAGATATTAAACATATGCTTTATTCTTTGCCTCAGCCCAATAGAAAGGAGACTTTCCTTTTGGGGGGGAAAAATAATTTAAAATCCTTTTTACCACACTTCCTTTTGGGAATTCAAAGCAGAATATCTGTGGATAGTCTAGAGATATATTTTTCAGAAGAATGAAAGCAATGAAGGATTCTAATCCCCTGTTTTCAAAAGTGATTTAAGGATGGATTTTTTTGAGGCATTAATTTATTTTGAGATGCAGAAACACACTTGACTGGATTTATGGGAACATGCAAAGAGGTCAGTTATTGAACTACCAACAAGATTTGAAATTTTAGTTATTGATGTGCAATTTGAACCATTATGAAAGCAAGCACTTGTGTACACTTATAAATCCAACTTGATACTAATGGGGATTAGCAATAGGACAAGAGGAGGTGTCCAGAATGCCTAAGGGTTGAATGGTACAAACTGAGATAACTTGTGGATTTTAGGGAAAAAACCTGGATTTATACCAGTTGAAAAGTTGAATTCTAGAGAAAGCTTTTTTGTATTCAGAAGCCAGTTCATACATGACAAGAAATTATTCTCCCATTGTATCCTTTCCTAACGTAAATAAATAAACAACCAAGCCAAGCAAGCTACCAAGGAAATGCCAGGAATTCCTCACAGAGGGACTTCTTTTCCCACTTGCAAGTGCAATAATTCTTCAGCTTGTAAAGCTGTTGGGCAGGAAAGCCATGCAAGAGGTCATCTAAATTATTCACTAGTTCACAGCAAGATCAGCTGCCCATAAAGAGCATCTAAAGGTGCTGGTGCTCCTACAGACCTCCAGTGTTCAAGTCTCCACAATCCCTCCAACAAATCAGTGGACTAGGGACTGCTCTCACTGTCCTTTACTATTAGAAAGCATCTCCTGATATAGAACTGAAATTTTCTTTCTGTGTTTTCTGCCAAGCACCTATTTTATTGACCACAGACACGGGAATTTATTTTCCCTTTACTATTACTAAGCCACTATGTTCCAAGATAGTTACTATTCCTTCTCTCACAATCCTTTGGGACTCCTCCTAAAGGTAAATGACCACAACTTGCTAAACTTCAAGGGATACTTGGGAAGAGTTTCCAGAAGAAGAGGTTCAAGTATTTATAGGATCAAGATTTATAGCTTTTTTTCTTTTAAAGAAATGGTTTTGATTTTAAAATATCACACAGAACATGTTAGGGTTGGTTGTTCTTAGTTCTCTGGGTGGAAGCAAAGGACAGCTATAAAGCAGAGAAGGCTGCCAGGTTAGAAGACAGCAATATACATAAGTCCTATTCTTCTGGGTGTAATAATAGATGGTGTAAATGGCCACAAGGTGGTAACAGTGCTCTACATGAAAAAGCTCCAGTGTATTTAACAGAACAGTTTTCAATCAATACAAATGTCTGATTTACCTAGAATTGTAATTACCAAGAGCTCTCGTGCCTTCAGAAACAAGCAAGTGAAAACAACTCCTAAAACACTTTGTTTTATTAGTAGTGCATATCTACTTCATGCAAAATAAAACCTATGGCACATGCAAAGTGACAGTTTAATCATGCAGCTCAGCAATTAGTATGTGGGGAAACACTTATTATTAGGTTTTACTGACTAGAAGCTTATATTGGAATATAAAATTTGCTTCAGACCAATGGACACAAGCATGTGGGAATTTGGATCTGTAACTCTCCTCCCATCCCACCCAACCACTGCCAGCACACAGTGCTCTGCATGGGCTGCTCTGGGTGAAACAAAGGGAAAAGGATTAATTTAAATTTCACCAGTGTGAATCATTCATCACTTCTGGGTCTAGACTTGGAAGTCATCCCCTGTAAAATCAAGGCACTACTTGCACAATTAGACATTACCTCCCCTGAAAGTATCAGAATCAACTGAAGTAGAATGATTGCATCAGTTGTCTGTGATAATTAGGTGATTTAATCATGTGAGTAATAGTTTGTTCATCTTCTAGTTATCTAATTCATGGTTAATGAGTGCTCTTCATGCGCTCTTCATCATAAGGACTCAACTCAAAAATCACTCCCTATTTATGTGGGAGTTCAGTCTGATGAAATAGAGTATGTAATGATGTGATTTTGAGGCTTGTGTGGAAAAAAAAGATAAATCATACCACCTTGCCCCACAGCAATCTGCTTTTGTCTTGGTACAAAGAGGTTCTTGCTTAAGTATATAATAGGAGAGAAGCTTGGCTACTTTTCTACTTTTTTCCTCTTCTCTTCAAAAAGAACCCATATATGCTGTTTCTCTTCAATAATACATTTCTTTCTTAAGATTTAATTATCATTCTGTAAATTTGTGGTTTTCCTTCTGCCGACCTCATTGACCAATTTAAAGCTCCTGGGTTTAACCACTCTAAGGTTTGTAATACCTCTTCCTGTAACAGAGGAAAAAAGCCTCTCAGCAGGGGAACAGGGAGAAACTGTGTTACCTGTGGGGTGCCCAGCAACTGGGCTTGAACTCCATGGCTGGTCCTCAGAACAGCAGCCTCTAGTTCTCACCAGAGCCAGCTGCAGCAAGAATAAACAGCAGTGAAGGCAGAGTCAGAGACCAGTGCTAGGCAAGGGGCATGCAGAACTGCACAGCAAGGTTAATTTACCTCCAGGGACAGCAGAAAACACAAACCTCTTGGCCCACCGACTTCAGTCCTTTGCTATTGCTGGCAACCACTTTATATAAACCCTTCCCTACATAGTAAATTATTGCTAATGAGATGGATTTGTTCCTAAGCCTATGGACACGCTGCCAGGGCAGGGAAAATCCTCACTTTTGTCATATTGCAAATCATTCACTTTCCAAGAGCTCTGTGACAGGGAGCAGCAAGAGTAATCTAAGGTAAGGTAATCTAAGAAGGGTAAAAACAATCACAGAGTTCACTCTTAAAATGAAAGGAAGCCAAAGACCATCAGAATAATGGTACTGGACTTCAGCAGTGCCTGGGGTCTGGCAAGTGGAGTCCCTTGAGAATATTATTTAAGGTAGAAAGGGCATAAGGTGAGCAGTAATAGACACTGCATTAAATACTCAAGGACAAATTAGTCCAAGATGGAGAAAGTTCTTCATACAGCAAAAGACCATTCTTGCTACTTCATTAGTTCCTGAAGTGCCTGAATTTTTAAAAAGAATTGTTCAAGAAGCAAGGAAAAGGCCATGCCATTGAAGTGAAGTACAGATAAATAACACTAGCATGTAGAGATCATTATGACAGCAGCTGCAGTGAAAGAGTTCACAGATAGCAAAAACCAGAAAAGCCAAAAAGAGAAGGTACTTCTGTGTTTACAGAGAAAGACAAAGAAAAGTCCATGGCTAAATGGAAATAAAGGAGACAGCTAATGCAGAGTGAACCATGAGCTATTCTACCTTCCAGGAGTTGTCAGCCTTGAAATAAAATAAAAAATAAAATTGTCAATCTTAATCAAAAGTGATTGTTGAGAGAACACATTGAGTTATGCATTCTAATATCTTCTCCACAATCATGAAAGTTAAAAGCTTCCTTTAAAAAGATACATCAAAACATTTCCCCCAGGCAGATGCTTCCATAGACAAGACTTCATGGGCAATTATGAAAGCTGGCAAAATCAGTGCTGCTTGCTCAGGTCAAAAACAAGGCCAGTGAAAAACTCAGTGAATTCTGTGAGGTCTGAGTTCAGGCAGGATGAAGAGCAAATGGTCTTGTCCAGCTTTGGTTCAACTTTTAGCAAAGCAGAACATGGACAGTTGAAGTATTTCATTGCTTTGAGAAAGCTACTTGAGTTAATAGAGAGTTAAAAATCTCCATAGCTGTAAATTGAGTGTAGTTTTAATGACCCAGCTCAAAGCAGATTTATGCAGATTATCTTCCTGTGATTCTGGCTTACAACACGAGTAACAGCTGCTTCCAAACTCACATTAATTCTCCCTTAAGAACCAGCTGAGTGCTTAACAAGCTACCTACAAATCTTCCTTTTATCACCCACGTTACAGGAAAGACTTGTCAGAGTCCAAACCCCATCTCTCCAAGGACTGGTTCATGAAATACCATCCCAGGTGAGTTCCATAAAGAGCTGTTCAGCAGCCACAATGACCTTCTACACAACGGAACTGGGGCAGCCTGTTTATGTTCTCCCCAACTCCTGGAACTCTGTCATTTGTTCTAGTTGTTAAAATGAACCAGCATTTCCCTCAGGGATATGGGTTTTTTCTCTTACAAATTTTATGAATTCATATTGTCACCAAGCACGGGCAGACAAAGTTGGGAAAAAATAAATTCTTCTCATTTTCAGAACACTGCTGTGGTATTTTGGGGAGGAAGATATTCCTGTCTTCCCCTCATCTTGCATTTGTTACCTTTTCTCTGTTAACAGGTCTCACAGCAAGGAAATAAAAATGCAAGCTACACTGAATTCCACAGTTAAAGCACAGAAAATGATCCAATTTTCACTACACCTTTTGCACATCAGAGCACATCCCCCCTGAACCACCGCCCTGAGAGCCCTGCACTGCCAGTGTGGTTCACATCAGTGAACTTCTGTAAGCAGGGAGAGGTCCCCCCTAACCCTTGTGAGCAGCATGTGTCAGCCACTCCTCCCAGGTTTGTGTCATCAGCAAACTTGCTGAGGGTTCACTCACACATTAATATGCAGATTTAACATATTAATATGCAGTTCTTAAGACCTTTGGAAATTATTATTTGGAAAAGAATGGAGGGGGACTAAAAAAAAATAAATCTTTGTGGCATTGTGGTCATCTCTGATGTCCTTATGGTCTGGTCACCTCATCTACCAAAGGACACAGTGGAGGCAGAACAGGGACTGAGAAGAACACATATGGAATAGGTTCCATTGGAAAGATAAATGAATAATAGAATAAATGTCTTCTGTTTAGAAGAAAGATGGATTACTAGAAGTTGGCATAGGTCTACAAAATCACAAATGGGGACAGAAGATTCTTGTGATGCAGAAGTTGAGAAAGGCAAGATAGACTCAAGCCACTGGGGAAAAACCTGATGACACAGCACATCACAAAACTAGTTACCCCAAGAGACTGCAACGAATGTGTAAGTGGATTAAAATGTAATTAGACAGACTCCATCAGGGATTAATAAATGTGCTTATCTAGATGCATTCTCTAACTCTGGTGATCTCCTGAGGCTTAAAGGATAGAGGGAAGTCTCGTTCCATAAATGTTTTTATTTCCTTGCACAGTTTCCCATAAATATGTGCAACTAGCCATCAAAACCCACATGCAGGATGACAGAATGGCTGTCCAAGAACAGAGTCGAAATTTTGCATGAAATAGAAGAGCAGCTTGGATATGTTCAGCCACTTGCATATCTTTAAAATAGTACTTGTAATTGCAAAGAAAAACACCTTAACTTACATATCTTTAAAATTTTCAAGCAAGAGATGATGCCAATTAGATCTTTTCTAATTAAACCATTGATTTGAAGTGGTAAATAGTTGTAAAACCCTGCACACTTGTCTTGGAACAGTTTGAATAAGTTATTTATCACAGTGGATAATAACTCTCTGAGGCTGTAATTGAAGACATGTAATAAAGCCAATTATTTGGTTAAAGCCTAAAAAGCACTGTAATTACTTGTACACAAAAATAACATCAGTTAAACTATTACCAGTTTGAGAATGAAAGAACACAGGTATTGATACATTTAGCCTTCAAACAGATACAGGTTTGAAACTAACACTTCCTTGCCTCACCACAAGAGATGATGTTGAAGCTGGGTTTGTGCTGCATGGGGATGTGAATGCCTGGGCTTTCTGCACCTGGAGAAGAGCTGAGGAGAAAAGGAAGAGGAGCAGACAGCTAGCTCAGCTCCACAGCACAGCAGAGTCTCCATGCAGGGCTTCAAGGATGTTCTTGGGTGCTAAACACAAGTTCTGGGGTAGTTTGCTGACTTTGAGCCAGGTCACATGGACACAGAAGCCACTGGCCCAGCTGCAGAGTGGGGGCACAGTTGGTTTTGGGTTGTCACATCTCTGCATGCAACTGTGGTAGAACTGGAAGAGGGGAGATTTAGATTGGAAATTAAAAAGAAATTCTTTATCCTGAGGGTGATGAGACCCTGGCACAGGTTGCCCAGGGGGGTTGTGGATGCTCCATCCCTGGAGGTGTTCAAGGCCAGGTTGGATGGGGCTTTGAGCAACCTGGTCTAGTGGGAGGTGTCCCTGCCATGGCAGGGGGGGGTGGAACTAGAAGATCTCTGAGGTCCTTTCCAACCCAAACCATTTGATGATTCTGTGAACTCTACTTGCTGAACATATTTACCTCATCTCTCTCCCACTCATTGTGCTGAGCAATGGGATCCAACAGAGGCCACAGGCAGCTCTGAGCAGAGAAATGCCTAAATGCCACACACACTGAGACCTGCTGTAATTTCTCTGTCTGTACCTAGTCACAAACACAGTGAATCTCTAAGTTCACTGCTTGATGAGCCACTGCTTAGTAACAGAGCTTCTGAGACCCTAGGGCTCTATCTCAGTGTTGGTTTGCACAAGATATAAAATTGGTTACTTCAATACTGTACAAGTTAAAATTCAGAGAAAAAATTGGCCTATCTTCTCTTTAATCTTTCAGGTCTTTCCTAAATTCCATTTAACTACAACAGGAACCTTCATCTGATAAATGAGACACAAAATCAGTTTCTATCTTCTTCGTCTCCAAGTACAAACCTGATAATGTTGCCTGCATCTTTTCCTGCCGTCTAAGATCATGGGTTAGTTCTGAAGAACCAGACAATTAAATAGCACCAGTAAATAGGCTGTATTTACATATTAATGCACAAACAGTGGTTATATAAGAGAACCCATTCAGCCACAATTTTAGCTTCTCTTTACAAGCCTGATGATGATTAATTACTTCATTATCATAAAATAGCCATATGACAAAAGAAATAATATGCTCACTATCTTCCTCCAAAGGATCAGCAGCTTAAGATCTCTATAAGCTTATATAAATCTTACCTTGCCTGAGACTATGGAAGCTGCAGACTTGCCTCTCATATATGCTTTCTAGCCCAATAATTGTATATTTTCACACCTGTAGCAGTAAACAGCTCATGATGCCTCCTACTCCCCTACAAGGTACTACCTCACATATTCACACAATTAAATCAACTCAGAGGAATAAAATCACAACTACAAAGCTGATAGTTCCCCTTATAATTTTCATAGTTGTCTGTAGGAAGCATCAGTATTCAGAACATCAGATAAACATTTCTTTGCTGTCCTCCAAGAGCTTCTTTCCAAAATCTGTCACATGCAATGCTACAATATTCATTCAGCTCCAGGAATTACATTCAGCTCCTCTCTGGGCCTGGGTCTTTCACTCTCATATTGTAGGTTGCTAAAGAGCATGAGACGTGTCCAGCTAGACACAGTCTTTGTGATTCTCACAACATAGGAAATGCCAAATATCTTCTACAACACAATACGTGCAAGTGATCACATTGTCTTTAAAGAGAAGTCTATCCCTCATTCAGCTAATTGCCAGAAACAGTAATAAACAGATATAAGCTTCCTCTGTTACTATTTCAGATATTTTAATTCAATTAAACTTGCAGTGTTTGCTTTCTGTTACAACAGAGCCCAGAGGTCTGAACGGATGTTGTTGCTGCCAGTTTCATGAGTCTCCCTAAAATATATTCTGGATTCTTGTATATTACCTGGAAAAAATAACAGCATCTCACAAGCAAGTGGCTTCTGATCTTTTCTGTGCAAATGTGAAATGTTGTTAATTAACCCCTGAAAAGCTGCCTCAGCTGCTCAGCCATCATACTGACACAAGACAGCTTCTATGTTCACTTCCATTTAAAAAAATAAAATTGTTTATGTTGCTGTGATCTGGCATCAGTTCTGGTCTGTGTTTGGGTATGAAGATGATAGAAGTTTCAAACACTGACCTGAGCTCTGCTCTCTCTGTGACCATTTCTCTACTGCAGAGCTGACAGGAGTTTACAATGTTCTTTAGTCAGCTCTTTTTGGTCTAGTTTTCCATTTACCACAATGGGATTTTGATGGAATTTCTGCTGTTGAAGAGAGTCCTAGTCCTGCACCATTAAAAGAGTCCTAGGCCCAATGGTAACATGACTAAAAGTGAAATCCATGTGCCCTAGTCTAGGTTTAATGTATTATAATTGTAATGAATTGCAATAATTTTCACCCCCTCTACATAGTTTCTAGTTGAAGGAGTCATCTAGGATTGCATAGATCCTTTTCCTTCCTGATAAATACCAAATAGCTCTCTCAATTTTGCATTCAGTGAAGTTTGCTGCCACTTTTACCAGACACCTTTTCTATCTTCTGTGCTCTAGCAAATCAGGAAAAATTACTGGAGTGGCTTTTTCACTCCTTGTTTTAGCGAAGCTAAAGGAAACAGGAATGCCACTGCCAAAGAAAGCGTTTCCACTGTGCAAAGCTCAAAAAAAATCCTTTCTTAAATGAAGCAAAAATGTAAAAACATAAAAGTGACCAAAAAAAGAGAGATGAATGCCTACTCATGTCCACTGAAGAAAAAAACCCCAAAGTGTGTACACACATATTCACTTCCAGGGGGAAGCCTGTCCTGTAGCCTCCTGCCTATCTCAAGTTTTCTCAGTACTCAGTAAGTGCACCACCAGAAAACTGCAAAACTGGGTTTCTCAGGGTCACTCTATGGAGCCAAACACAGTTTGATACTTAGTGCTCTAAACTGAAAAGTTGCTTGAAACTTCAAAACTTCCCAGTCTGCAATAATAGATCTGAAAACATCCCAGCACTTACCATACCCCTCTCATTCACAGCAGGGAGCTGGAACACTGCAGTGAGGCTTTCTCCTGCTGCGTTAGTACAATGGTCCCAATTCCAACACGCACTGGAATAAGGAATAATGATTATCAAGAACACAGACTTACCCCCAGAGACACAGGAGCACGTATGCATTCCACTTGATTAAAAACAAACAAATAACAAAACAGATAAATACTAATGATAATAACCAATACTAAATTTACTCTGAGGGTGTTGAGACTCTGGCACAGGTTGCCCAGGGGGGTTGTGGATGCTCCATCCCTGGAGGTGTTCAAGACCAGGTTGGATGGGGCTTGGAGCAACCTGGTGTAGGGGGCGGTGGCCCTGCCATGGCTGAGAGGTTGGGACCAGATGATCTTTGAGTACGGACATCAGGAGCACATTTGCATCAGATCACATCTGTGGAGCAACCTGGTGTAGGGGGCGGTGGCCCTGCCATGGCTGAGAGCGTGCATGGCCAAGTATCCCCTCTATCCAGAGACACCTTCTGTCTATGAATTTTGACACTGCATCACAGCTGAGAAGAGACTGGCTTTGCAGCATCCCTTCTAGACTATTTGGGATTGAACTCAGCTAGATTTACAGTGGCTGCTCTGTCTGTTCTTCCTCAGCTGTTACATTAAGCACCTAATAATGTATTAAAGAAAATGTGAAATGCCAGGTTTCCCTCAAAGACACAAAGAAAGGTGAAAATTAAAAAACAAATTAAATTCTATAGCATGCAAGCTAATTAGAAACTGACCCCAGTATTCAGGAGGCTTGCCATAGGAACAAATTAATAGCTATTTTACTTCAGTATAAAAATAAATCCCTATCAGCTTCTCTGGACAATTCATTTAAAAAAAAAATGCACCTTTTACATAATAAATCTACTTCAAAGACAGACATCTACTACTTTCAAAGTAGAGAACACAAACTCATTCACATAGTTCAAACACATTTCCTCCATGCTTGCTAAGGAACCTAAGTGCAAAAGATCTTTTTCCCCCCTTTTTCGACTAAGAATTTTTAGCTTCAAATAATAATTTTTGTTTCCATGCTCCTTTCAGATAAGAAAGCTTCCCCTACTCCACATCAATAATATAATTATGCCTTAATGCTTCTCTTGTTACAAAGAATGAAGTATTATGCTGCCTTTTCCCAGCTTCCTTGCTAGGACAGAATACAGAGGGATGTGTTTCTAGCTACAGTAATTACCTTAATTTTGTAGGAACATAAGATTGCTGTGTAATCGACTATTACTAATGCAATTACTCTGAAGAAATGGCTCACAAAGAGATGTGTCAGGGGTGCTTCTACATCAGCACAGATTGAAGTAATTGAATAATGAGTCACATTTGGTCTCTGAAGTGGGTAATGCTGAATGGCAAATATCCACACTCTAATGAAGATTTGTAAAAGCATTGTTTTGGGGGGTGCTTATAGGACAGCTACTGGGGTTTGCAAATTCACCACAAACCTCACAGAATCACAGACTGGGTTGGGTTGGAAGGGACCTCTAAAGCTCATCTAGTCCAGCCCCCCTGCAGGGAGCAGGGACATCTGCAACTAGAGCAGGTTGCTCAGAGCCTCGGCCAACCTCCCCTGCAATGGTTCCAGGGATGGGGCAGCCACCACCTCTCTGGGCAACCTGGGACGGGGGCTCACAACTCTCAGCATCAAAAAATTCGTCCTTATATCTAGTCTAAACCTCCCTGTTTTAGTTTCAAACCATCACCTCTTGTCCTGTCCCAACAGACCCTGCTAAAAAGTCTGTCCCCATCTTTCTGACAGGCTCCTTTAAGTTCAGAAAGGCCCCAAGAAGGTCCCCCTAGACCCTTCTCTTCTCCAGGCTGAACAACCCCAACTCTCCCAGCCTGGCCTCCCAGCACAGGGTTCTAGTCCTCCCAGCATTGCTGGGGCCTCCTCTGGCCCCGCTCCCCCAGCTCCATGGCTCTGCTGTGCTGAGGGCTCCAGAGCTGCCCCAGCACTGCAGGGGGGTGTCCCCAGGTTGGAGCAGAGGGGCAGGATCCCCTCCCTGCCCTGCTGCCCACACTGCTGGGGAGCAGCCCAGGATGTGGTTGGCCCTCTTGTACAGGCACATTGCCTGTGCAGCATGTCCAGTTTTTCACCCACCAGCACCTCCAAGTTCTTCTCCGCAGGGCTGCTCTCCAGCCCTTCATCTCCAGACTGTATTGATACTGGGAATTGCCCCGACTGAGGTGCAGCACCTTGCACTTGACCTTCTTGAACCTGATGAGGTTCACACAGGCCCATTTCTCCAGCTTGTCCAGGTCCCTCTGGCCAGTATCCCATCCCCTTGGTGTGCCAACTGCACCACTCAGCTTGTCATCTATCTGCAAACTTGATCCCACTGTCTATGTCATTGATGAAGATACTAAACACCACTGGTCCCAGTATGGATCCCTGAGGGACATCACTTGTCACTGATCTCCATCTGGACATTGAGCTGTTGACCACTATCCTCTGGATGCAACCATCCAACCAGTTCCTTATCCACCAAACACTACCCATCCAACTTCACCTCTTCTTTCCCCAAACATCCCAAACCAAGGCCATGAAAATTCAGTGAGTCTCTCAAGACCAGCCAGGAAATGTGTAGCAGAGCTAAGAAGGGAACTCAGGTGTCCAGGGTTCCTCTTTATCTCCTTAGCCACAAACCACATCATTTCTGTAAACAGAGCTCTGTGGTATGCAATTAATTAGTAAATTTGTTAACTATTAGCACCTCTCAAAAGGCTTATCTGACACAGCTTAATTAGTTATTGACTCTGGTTGTAAAAGAGAACCATAATGAAGAAGAACATGCAGTATGCCACAGCAGGCTGCCATGCTGCAACTGGGAATGGAGACCAGTTGTGAGCAGTTGCTCATGTGCTCTATTGATTGGTTACAAGTAAGTCTACAGAACCAGCTGATTTACCATTGCTTCAGTGCAGAGGTAGAAATACAGATGTGCCCAAAACACCAAGCACACATAGAACTGTCCCTACAACAGGTACAGTCATTCTTCCCCCCCATACATCTTTTTTTTTGTTGTTATTCCTGCAACTGAAAAATGTAAACCAAAATCACCCAAACACAGGGATTAAATGAGGACACTAGAGCTTTATCACCCAATAAGAAAGGACTGCCACCACTATCAGTGCAGGGAGATAGAATACAATGAATATAATGATTTTATATCAGCGCAAAGTTCATCACTTTCACTATAGTCATTAATTGTGAAGTTATTCAGACAGAAGGCCAGACCTGGCCAGGGTTAACCCAATAGGGTGTGAGAAATTGTCAAATATTGCAGACAGTGGAAAGGGAAAAATCAGCTGGCCAAACATAACCTGGGGCTAAATTAATAGGACAGTAACAGTAGAAATGTCTAGATATAAAGTACTGAAAAGGGAGTATCCAGAACTCTCTTTGGGCGATGGATGAAAAGATAGCAAGAAGGTTTGTGTTGATTTACTGGGATCACTGACAAAGGCTGAAACCATCAAGCAAGGATGCACCCCCCACTCCTCAAACAGAAAAAAACAACAAACCCAAACCCCAAATCCTAATAAAACAGGGAACAATGTTAGAAGCACAAAATGAGGACAAGCTGTTTATGTGGGAGGGACAAAAAGGGGTACCTGCCTTACAGGTCTCTATCTAGTCAGCAGAACCTGGAGCAGCACAGTTCTGACCCTACCCTCAGGACCCCAATGCACCAACAGATTCTGCCACCTCCTCCCCTCCGAGGCACTTGGCTGCCTGTGCTGGAGCCAGTTCTGGGATGGGATCAGCCTGGGGTGAGAAAGAGCTGCAAGGAGCCTTGCTGGGGACTGCCCCCCTCACTCAGGAGCTGATTAGAGCTCTGGCCTTCGCCCTTCCTGAGTTACTCACAGATCCATCTGTGCCTGGTGACACACCCTGCTGATCCTCACCCACTGATCTGAAGCCCAAGTTTGACATCAGATTTACCTCATCACTGAGGACTGCCTACAAGCAGGCTGCAGGCTGCTCTTACTACAATCACCAGAGCTCTCCTGCTCCTATTGCTCAGGTACCACGCACTCTGGAGCTGTGGAATTGGATCTTCCAACCCAGCTCTTTGTTGATGATAAGCAATGTCTGTGTCCAGCTTAGAAGGAACCACAGAACACCTGTTTCACATTCCCCAGGCACTTTCCAGCACTTTCTTGTGTTTCACAGAGGAATCAGGAGATTCAAAACAATACTGTGCTACAGAAAGAATCAGAAACCAAGAGCATCAGCATGAAGAAAATCTTGGAATTGGCAGAACATTAAAAACCATAGATGGTCCTCATAGAGGACCCTAAAAAACTCCCTATCTCATGCAGCTGAAAATTCTTTCACGATCCCAAAGTAAGTTTGTTCAACCCACACCTGGGAGAATTTAATGTCTCTGTGAAGGTGAACACACCCTGTCTGCACCTCTCCTCAGCAGCTGCTAGTGTTCAGTGCTTAGAGCTTCTAAGAATGACCTATCAAGGAGAAGAAATATTTTTCTGGGTGCCATAGGTGACTAGCAAAAGCCCTGAAGTGTGAGGTTCATGCAAGGGAAATACTGCATCATCTACTGTCTTTCCTTTCAAAATCCCCCAAATACGCCAATATAGAGACACCTAAAGTCTTGCACCACAGACACAAGTTATTGTCTCCAGGAAATCTGTTTTAATTACGAGATTTTTGAAAGCCCATTTTAAATAGTTTGGGTTCCTGGCTCACACTATTCTGTCAGGAAGACCATTTCAGAACCTTACTCTTTGAGTGGTTAGGAAAACACTTTCCATTCTTAATTTAAGTGATTATCCTTCATCTTTAACAGCTTCTATCCCTCTTTGATATTTCTCCCCTGAATTTATTTATAAAGAATTCCATTCCCTCATTCATCCCAGGAGCCATTCTGAGAACTGCAGCTGTTCCAAATTAAGTTTATCTTCCCTGAGCACAGATGACCAGCACTGTACACAGGATTCCAAATGAAGATTTAGCAGCATTTTATAAAATAATACAAACATTTTCCTCTCTCTACTAAAAACATATTTTCTAATATTCCCTAGAACAGTATTAAGCTTTTCATAGCTGCATGAAAGGAATGAGTACTGGTAGCTTAGAGTCACCTTTTGATTCACCACATAATTCACATCTTTCTTTTTTCCTCCCCTTGCCTCAAACTGATGCAAAATAAATATAGAATTAGAAGCTATTTCTCACACCCCAGCACTTTGTCCAGCTGACATTTTCTGAGGTGTCTCTCATCCTCCATTTGCTCTCCTTTGCATCCTGCTCTCTATTAAAACTGAGCCTCTTTTGACATCTACCCTTTTGTTCTGTCCATCCATGTATGGACTCAGTAGTCTAAAAAGGGGACTCCTGTCAGAATGTGTTACAATTTTTTTAATCTGCACATTGAAAGGGAAAAATTTAATCCCTAAAATACTTAAGAAGAGTTGACTAAATTTGATGACACCTGCCCTAATCAAACCAGGACAACCCCCAAACCTAACTAATAGAGGGCAACTTCACATTTTTATGTAAATATCTCATGGAGTGGATCATATCGTGGTTTACTTCTCTCATCTTATGTATGTATATATATATATGAGAAATTCAGTCCCCTACTTAATTTTTATTCTGTACCAATCCGTACCTCTAAATAAGATCTCACACCACATGGACACCATCCTTCAGCTGAACCACATGATAATGAGACAAGAGAGACCTCTCAGAAGTGTCTCAGCTTCTGAATTTCAGAGACCTTGCTGAAACAAGCACTGAAGATCTTGACAACAGTTTACCAAGCCTGATACACCCGTATATAGGGCAAAAAGGGAAATAGGGAAAAAAAGAAACAGAAAAAGACATTTGATGAGAACATTTGCTTTAAGTAACTGCCAACTTAACCATCAAAATAATCTCTATCCTTACCTATTTTAAAAAGATGAATATTTCTTATTATTTTCAGATGAAACCGACACATTGCCAGTTTCAAAAAGGTCTTTAGGTTTTCTCTTGTATGGAGGGTTTTAGTGTCACTTTCAGCCAACAACCTTGTGTACCCAGAGGGGATAATCCACTCAGGCATAGTCTAGCCCATAGTCACACAAACCAGGGGATAAAACCCTAAGGTTGGGGTTAGGAATTGGGAGTCCCCTACCCAAAGCTGCATCTGGCCTATATGGAGACCCTTCCCCTTGGTCAGGACACTGGCCAAGGTCACTTTTCTGGGACTGAGAGCCCTCCCCAGGAGGGGTAAGGGAATATTCAGCATGCTTTAAGTTTGTAACCGTGGGTGACTTCGCACTTCTTAGATTGTTGTAGTGTATTTTTGCTTTTAAGCTGTGGCAATGCCATTGTACCTGTGAAAACCTGCACTAGTGGTGTATGGAACCTGGGAGTGGGGCTCAAATGAAGTGTTTGCTTGAGCCTTGCAGCTAAACCTGGGAGTGGAGCTGAAATGGATGGTTTGCTTGAGCCTTGCAGCCTAGCCCCTTTCTGCCACGGTTCTATCTGCAAGGTTAGAAGGGGAGCAGTTCATGGAGTTAGGAATCCATGGGCTTGCTTGGTTTTTAACTCCTGCCTGTTTCCTCAGAAACATCCACATCGTATAGTTCTGACATATCATGATTTCATATTCAGAAATGGAACAACTTCTAAAATACCATCAAAAGACAAGAAGATGCATTACCAAGAGCAGCACAAGGGCTGCTATAGAGAGCTAGACGTGCCTCATCTCTTGGCTCTTTTTCTGTTTTGTTTATTTGCTGGGGTCAGGGTTTCTTTTGCAAGACAAAGCAGCAGTGAGTGAAGACAATCCTGCTCGGTTCTTGTTCACGTAAAGCCCTTTGTAGAGGTTCCATTCATTAGTATCTCATTTCCAAGATCCTTGTATGGAACAGAAAGGCAAATTATCAACTTCTTTGAAAAGCCATTTTCCCCCTAATAAAGTAGTACCTATTGGTTCCCAGTCTATTCAAGTCACGTTTTTCTTCTCAGTCTTTTCTGTACAGCTCTACAGCAACCCCTTGACCTACTCAGCAGTGGATTTGTGGCTCCCTGTTCCCCAAGACAGTTTTCACCTCTGTTATGAAACCCAAGTTTTCTCTAGAACAAAAGCCCCACACTTTGGTAAGAAAACTGGTACATGTTCCTACCTGACTGTTCCTGGAAGAAGTCTGTGGCTGTGTCAATTTTTTCTCAAATAATTTCACCCTTGACTGCAAGAAGTATTACTTGTAAGAGCACAAAGTTAGTTTTAGCTGTACATATTGAATATATAACCCCCCCATCAGAGTTTTTTTGTTTGTTAACAATTACAGACATTGTTTCTGTCAGGCCTGTCCATTATGTTATACATTATCAACAACTGCTTTGCATTTATTTTTTGTTTTCATCATATAATTGCAACCCTAGTCACCACAGAGCCTAGAGCATCTTTATAGGCTGAGTTTATAGCATCTGTAATATAAAAAAAATATTAAATTAAGATGTTTTTTCCTCTCTGTAATGAAAAAGATAATTTCAGCTTCTTAGATCTAGTAGTTGTTTCTAGTAGTTTTAAATCCTTACACATTCTAGTGTCTTATATTTTTAATGATCAAATTGACACTAATTTCATTTATGCCCATCTCATAAAGCAGCTCAATAACCAGCTCTTTTAATATTAAGGCATCACCTCCTGCTGTGTGTGTTCGAGTTACGATGTATCTGAACATGAGACAGTATTACACTAAATTCAGTTTCTCCAGGATTCTAACAGCTTGTCCTGGTTTTGGCTGGGATAGAATTAATTCTCTTTCTAGTAGCTGGTATCGTGCTGTGTTTTGGATGTAGCATGAGAATCATGTTGCTAACACACTGATATTTTAAGTTGTGGCTACGTAGTGTTTACACTAAGCCAAGGACTCCTCAGCTTCCCACCCTGCCCTGCCAGTGAGAAGCTGGAGGGGCACAAGCAGTGGGGGACTCCCAATAATTTTTAACTTTATTTTGCATTTCTACTCCTAATTGCTGCATACTTATATCACTAATCCTAACCCTAGGTTATGTTTAGTAGTATTAATCCCACTAAACCTCACCTTCCCTGGCAGTTTCAGTGAGCTGATATCAGAGATCTGATTTCAAGGCATGATTTAGCAATACAGGCTGATCTTTTCTCCATGCTTTGCTTCCTTATGGAGTGTCTATTTCCTCCACAGCACTTGTGTGTGCTTCTGATTTTAACTCTGAGGACAAATACTTTTTAAGGTGATGTCTTTATGTAGGTATTAATTCCAAAATCAAGAGAAATCGTCTTAGGAAGTGAAGGGCCCAGGAAGAGGTGAAGTGTGCAGAAGGTGCCAGATCACTTAGGGAGCACTTGGAGAATCCATTTTCTCCTGTGACCTTCAGCAATCTCCAGCTGCCGTTGGTAAAAACAAAGACACAAAATCCAATCTGTTCACATGTCAACCAGCACTAATAAAAAAGCCCTCCCTCTTATTAAACAACATTTTAAAATAGTGTGCAGTCTCACCTGCTCTCCTGGAAAGAAATTTTCATGAACCAACATGACATGGAGAATATCTTTATTCTTTTTAAGCATAAATGCAAAAAAAATCTAAGCATATATTATTAACTTAGTATAAAATGTCTAAAGCCAAAAAGCATTAATTTTTATACAACCTGTCAATTCATTTAGATGACAATTAATTTTTTTTTTTCTTTTCCAGAAACATGGCAGCAAATAGCTTACTCCTGTTAGAGAAAATGAAATGTACTCTTATCCTAACAGAAAGAATGAAAAGAGGCAGAAATGTCACAGAGAATGTGTCCACATAGGAAAAATGAGTAATTTAACAACAGCTATTCCAAGCTTTAAGGGAAACTGGATTGCAAATGTAGGATTCAGCAGATTTCCATCCTAAATGCTATGTACATAAAAGCTGTTCCCATCACAAACTCTTGTACTTTACAACAGGAGTAACAAGCAGGTCATCTTCCTCCTATTCTTGGCAAGGCTCATCTGTGTAACAAGTGTAATGTTGAACAAAGTCTGGTGTGTGGTGGTTTTCCAACAGTAAATAGCAAACCTACTGACAACATTGTTCTGTTTTCCAAAAAGAGCACAGCAGAAACAAGGTGCCAAAACAGAGAAGACTCAAAGCTAGACTTAGCTATCACTGGAAATGGAATCATTCCACAATTCATAAATAACCAACTAAGAGAGCAAATTCTTTCTCAGTTTCTACTGCATCTCTGCTCACATAAGCATCCAATAAGGTAATTTTAAGTTAAACTTACTTTTAATAAAAGCCTAAGCAAAGACTGAAGAATTGGCTCAGAAAGCCCTAACTACAGAGAAACTCTGGTTTAGGAGAAAATATAATAAGCTTTCTATAGTATTAAGTTATTTGGAAAAATGCTGGATGTGGTGCTGGTTTCACTTCCACCAGCATAATTCAGAAAGAATTCAGCTGAAGTCAATGAAATTATTCCTATGAAAGACTAAAGTAAGATCATTAAGCAGCAAAATTGAGGAGACTATGGAAACAATATTAATACTTATTTGCTTTATAGTACATTGAAGGTTATTCAGCTTCCAGTCCTTTAGGTTTTAATTTTGCATGTAGGATTTGGGATAAATATCTCCCAAATTCCTCCATGATCATCTGCTCAGCTAGATAGAGAGAGTAACCTCTTTTTTCTGCCTCTTCAGCTTGCATCAGGAGACAAGCACATAGCACTTTCACTTCTTCCCAAGATATACACGCAGCTGGTTGCCTGAGAGGGGAGAAGAAACTAGTATGAAATTTCTCCATTTTAAATACGCAAAATAATTTGAAAGACAAACTGCAGAACCATGGTAGGATTTGGAATGCACAGAGCTGAGGAGCTGCACTGTTATGGTAAGACACATTCTGGTGGGAATTTCACTTTTCTACACTGAAGAGCTTCTGCTTCTAACAGATTGCTTCTGAGTTTTTCTTATATAGTACCTAGAAGACTGTGTTCACAGTTGTTTTGCCAATTGCCAGGGCCAACAGAAAGAACACAGACACCCACAAAAAGCTCAAGCTTATTTTATTGTCTATGTCAAGGTGATACAGAAATTAAATGAGGATTTGGGGAACCTGTCCTGGCACTTGGGAAGTCCTACACAAGGGTATCCACTTGTAGGTGAGGCATCCCCAGTTGCTGCAAGAGGGTCCAGCTTTCATAGAGTCAAATAAACCACCTTAGTTGAATAAACGACCTTCAGAACTTCAAATGTGGAACATCTGGTGTTATCCTCCCCATTGGATTCCACCCCATGCCTGTGCAGGGCCTGAGGAGGAACCCAAAGGAGCATCTCTGTCTGATTTGGTCTTGGCCACATCTCTCCCAGCAAGGCTGGGCGTCGGGTCCCAGGGCACTGCAGCAACTTCCAGACAGAGACAAATCCTCTGCTGGTTACTGCTACACAATATATTGTTTGGATGTGGGTTTTCTAGATATGCTCTGAAAAATTCTTTTAGCTTCCCTGTTTTTTTTTCATCCTTTGGATTATATCGAGTCATCCACACCTCTGTACCAAATTCTGAGTTTGTGTGATACTGGTTTACATCAATGGTGGCTCTTTCTCACTCAGTACCAAATGGGTAATTTTGGACACATATGTACTGTTTATTTTAAAGCACACATTTCTTCTTGTAGGTTTGTTCTTTCATCTATATGCTGTTATGAGCATTTATTAAATGTTGATAAACAATTACTTACAATTTTCTGCAGTTATATGGTTCCCTAGATTTTGTACCACCTGAACCAAAAGGTAAGCTACACAGGTTGAAAAAGGGGAAAAAAAAAAACCAGAAAAAATACACAACTACAATGAAAACTAATTATTCTATAGTTTTGAAACAAAAAAATTACTGATTTTATTTTTTAAAACCAATATTGGTGCTGCTTAATAAGTGTGATCTCAGAGTGTGCAAGAAGAGAATAAGCAACTTGTCATCTCCCTCTACCCACCAGCTGGCACTGCATGGGCTGGGCCTGCCCTTAGTCATACAACCTAGTCCTGGGTGTGCAACTGCAAAGCTCTCCCACCTTTCACAGTGGGGCTGCATCTGCCTCATTGACAAATGACCTGCAATTAAATCCTGGCTGTGAGGATGTCGTGGGAGACAGTGTCGAAAGCCCTGCTCAAGATCTAGCTTGCCTTCAGCAAGGCTTTGACACTGTCTCCCACGACATCCTCAGAGCCAAGCTTAAGGGTGGATTGGGAGCTTGGGCAGTGAGGTGGATTGGGAGCTGGCTGCAGGACAGAGCCCAGACAGTTGTGGTCAGTGGAGCGGAGTCTAGCTGGAGGCCTGAGGCTAGTGATGTTCCCCAGGGGTCAGTGCTGGGTCCAGTCCTGTTCAATATATTCATCAATGACCTGGATGAAGGGATGGAGTGGGCCCTCAGCAAGTTTGCTGATGATTCAAAATTGGGAGGAGTGTCTGACACATCAGAGAGATCTGGACAGGCTGGAGAGCTGGGCAGGGAGAAACTCAATGAAATTCAACAAGAGCAAGTGTAGAGTCCTGCGTCTGGGGAGGAACAACCCCATGTATCAGTACAGGTTGGGGGCTGACCTGTTGGAGAGCAGCTCTGTAGGAAAAGACCTGGAAGTGCTGGTGGCCAGCAGGCTGGCCATGAGCCAACAATGTGGCCTCGTGGCCAAGAAGGCCAATGGTGTCCTGGAATGCATTGAGATGAATGTGGCCAGCAGG
>VYZX01021359.1:414083-461839 GCA_013401335.1 Brachypteracias leptosomus | reverse complement strand
CAGAAAAAATACACAACTACAATGAAAACTAATTATTCTATAGTTTTGAAACAAAAAAATTACTGATTTTATTTTTTAAAACCAATATTGGTGCTGCTTAATAAGTGTGATCTCAGAGTGTGCAAGAAGAGAATAAGCAACTTGTCATCTCCCTCTACCCACCAGCTGGCACTGCATGGGCTGGGCCTGCCCTTAGTCATACAACCTAGTCCTGGGTGTGCAACTGCAAAGCTCTCCCACCTTTCACAGTGGGGCTGCATCTGCCTCATTGACAAATGACCTGCAATTAAATCCTGGCTGTGAGGATGTCGTGGGAGACAGTGTCGAAAGCCCTGCTCAAGATCTAGCTTGCNACAAGGGACAATGGTCACAAACTGGTAAACAGGAGGTTCAACCTAAACACAAGGAAATATTCCTTTACTGTGAGGGTAACAGAACACTGGAACAGGCTGCCCAGAGAGGTGGTGAAATCTCCATCTCTGGAGACATTCAAAACCCAATCAGGACATGATCCTGCGTGATCTACCCTAGGATCCTGGCAGGGGTGATGGACTAGATGATCTTCAGAGGTCCCTTCCAACCCCTACATCTTGTGATTCTTAAAAGAATTCCATTATGATCAGAAATACAGGCTAAACACATGCTAATTAGACTTGGAAACACATTAATTAACTTAGAAAATGAAATGTTTTTTCAGGCAAATGAGCAGTATAATTGGACTGATCCTAAGAAAACCAAAACCACGCTACATAGTCTAGACTAGCAGCAACTGGCATCATGGACACCAAGATACAGACACAAAGTATTCTCACAGAGCTGCATTTTTGTTACAAGAGAGACAGAGCTCTGCAACATGAGAATGTCCAGGAGTTGTAGCTAGTTTGAAATTCAAAAATCACCATGGATGTGAGAAGTTTCATGCATCTTACCCCTCTGAGGTCACTTTCACTGTCCCGTGCTGATCTGATTCTGGATGAAATGTGCTAGTGCTGGCTACTGGTTGTAAAGGTTCATTTTCAAACTGTTCAAGATAAAATGTACATCCCGTGTTTAGGTTAACCTTTAAAAAAATACTCTTGTAAGTTTACAGAGAAAAAGTAACACAAAGAAAATGCTTCAGGGATAATTGGATTGCCAAGGTTACTGATAACAACTCCCAGAAGTAGAGAGTCATGGAAGTGGCATGCATCTCCTCCTGGAAAGCACTCAGTATGGCAGGAATCATTTCTCCCAATGAACACCCTCAGTGCTGTGGTGTTGGCACATTATTTTCAATTTACTTGCCTTTAATTCCAGTAGTCAATTGAAACTGGCTAGTGACTTGATGATTTACATTATGTTCAGCTGCAATATGACATCTAATTGGTTGAAGACTAAGCAAAATTTAGAAAAAGAATCATCTCAGAGGGCAAGAAAACACACTGAGGATCTGGTGTTTCTTCAGATGTGACTATTAAAGGTGTGGTAATAGAGACAAGGGAAGAACAATTAGGATTATGCTGGTATTATTGGTAATGCAGAGATAGTGAATAATTGTGAATTACTGTTGTTTCAATAGGTGATTAATCTAGCTGACTATAATGAAGAGGAAAATGAATTTATTTAAAGCAAGAGAAATCTAAGAAATAACTAATGTGGGATAAAGTCAGAGAACAATTATCTGCAGCACTGCTCCAGTATATTTAGCCACCAATTTGCAGATATACCACCTTTAGTGATTAAGGACTCCCTAGATCATTGCTCAGTCTGACCCTTGGATTTCTACTTCCCTCTTCTGTGACAGTAGCTGCTATCCACAACACACAAATTAAAAATTTGCAGTGATTTTTGCTACCTGCTCTGCTGGAAGTAACACATGAGAAGCTGAACACCTGCAAAGATTTTTAGTCTTCTGCTCAATTTTCATCATTAAAAAAAAAAAAAAAAATCAACAAAAATTGTAAAGACTTAATGACTGATAAGTCTTAACCAAGAGAAAAGAGTGCAAAAAATCCTACTGGAAGAAAATATTCCCCTTCTTCTGGTGCAAGTCAATGTGCTTTCCTTCACCTAAAAGAGTCTTCGAATGGTTCTCAGAAATAACATCACCTATATAATACCAAATTCAAGGTTTCAAAATTCATTTTTCTCATGGAAAACTGTATTTTTCATTCTGGTATTACTTCTAGAAAATGTCAAAATCAGAAACCTTTATCTGTAGAAAGTATATTGAGCACAGAACTAACCTGTCCCAACTAGCTAATCTGTCTTTAGAAAACACATGCAACTGTTATTCCCCAACACCAACCCACTTTAAGAAAAGGAAAGAGTGTATATTATACTTCCTAAGTTAAAGGATAAAGCTTCTTTACCTCTTGTTCATTCAGAAGCAGTTCAGTAGGAACAGGCAGAAGCTGCCCGAATACAGCTGTTACTGGGTTGTCCACATCTGAAAAGCAGGTATTTACCTGAAGGCAGCAGAACTACAAGTACAAAATTCCATTGATGTATATTTTTTTAATTAAGCATACAGAAAAATTGGTATCTTCAACTACTTTTGTTAATAAAAAGTATTACCTGAGGCTGTCTGTCCTCTGTTAGCATGTTCTCCTACAACTCAGTTTTGAATCCAAACTTATTCTGCAATAAATAGTTTCAATGAAGGACCTAAAACTTTTCTCTCCAGAAGTGCTTTGCTCATCATGAAAAAACAGGAATAAAAACCTGATCACATAAAAATACCCCTGGCAGAAGAACCTACCACGAATTTGTCAGCTAGGAATGTGAGCATAAGATGTTTTTACTCTATGCCATCAAGTAGATTTAAATTCAAATGCCATAGACTTAAAATATTTTGATAAGAAAAATGTCAGAAACAATTAAATATACATATCCTGGCAAATTTCCAGAGTTCTGAGAGAGCATCTGGAACAGAGGTCATTAGCTTATGCAAAAAATTACTGAAAACCCATGGAGAAAACCATAGCTGTAATAGTAAGGCTTTGTGTAAGCCCTGATGAAGAACTGCATGTAAATACATGAGCATCCTGGTCTGGGCAGAAAAAAGCAAACAGCTGTCAGAGTAAGGTTACAAGATCTATCTTATGCCTGTATGTAGTATCTGTACCTTCCTTCTGTAGAAAGTAAAAAAAGTGGAAGTCAAAGGGCAGCTTAATTCAGAAATTGAGGAGATTGGCCCATAGAAACTTCTAGATCTAATTTCTGGACCTAATTCTTTTACTTGCTGTCAAGGTGAATAAAACAGAAGGAGGTTCAAGCAAATAAAAACCAAAAGAGCATAAGCCAGTGCACTTCTCTGTTTTTCTTCCCTACCATTACAACAAATGAATGAGAGCTTGATTTTTAGAAAGGAATGTGACCTGGTTTATACTTCTGATGGCTTCTGACAAATGTAGGTTAACAGGCTCCAGACCTGGAGCACCTGCTGAGAGACACTCACACTGGTACCTATTGATATTGAGAGCAATATTTGTGCTTGTATGGTGCCTAACATGAAAAGGCTTTGGTTTTGCATTGCTATCGAAATGCACCACTGTAATAAAATTATAGTAACAAATAATGCAATGAACCATGTTAATGATGTTTTTGAGGAAACTATATTTAGGTAAAGAATTAGTTATTTCAATTAAACCTAAACTGCACTCAACTACTTAGTTGTTGCTCGGATGAAAATGTGTAACTCCGTCCAAAGAGCATTCGCTTTAGAAGCTTGGAAACCACCGTCTTTAAAAACAGGCAGCATTTCGGGTTCGCAGAATTGTGTAAACATTAGTAAGACATTCTGAATCCAAAGGCTGAAGTGAACCCACAGAGCTCAGCGCTGCTCCTCATTCCTACAGAAACAGCGTCGCCTGGTGGCCAGCTCGGGTAGCTGCAAGTGCCTGCAGGTGCTTGTGCCAAGGGGGCTTTATGTCGAGAGTAATTTCTATGTTAAAAGCCTGTAATAAATTCGACACATGCATTACCTTATTCTTATCACACTAAAGCGCCCAGCAATTTTTCAGTTGCAAAATAAAGTAAAATAATAACGGGTGACAGCTACATTAGCTTTGGCTCCTCTCCCCCAAACAGCTGCAGTTGCACAGCAATAATCCAGGATATACATCTGGCAGCTGAGAGATCATTGACATTTCTATCGTACCTGACTGAAGGCCGTGCTGTTGCTTCTGATAGTCAGCAATTAGATGAACTGCTTCTAGTTCTGGGGTGCCATAACAGAGCATCTGAACACCTCCTTCCAACTGGCACATAACCTGGAGTGAATAACTAATGATGAGCTGTCATTTAAGGAACTGTAGTTCTAAGCATATAGATAAATAGGTTTTCATAAGAGTACCACCTGTCCTGTAACACTTCATAATCAGACCAGAATCTCTCAAATGGGTCATTAGGCATTACAATGTTTGCTTTTTGACCCTTAATTTTACTTTATTTTTGAAAGAGCTATGATGATCTAACACTGCAGCTCCCCAGCCCAGGTGATATGGATCCCTGGGGCTCTGAACTGCTCCGTGGGGCTCTGCAGAGCATATTCTGGCTGTGCTGCCTTTAGATTCAGCTCCCTAACCAGAACACTCCATTCTAAGTGTTCATGTTTCATGTCATTTATTCAGCTGTAGTTTTACATCAAGACTTTTCCTTCAGATGAAGCTGCACATTGTTTTTTTGAAAAAATGTTTTTATATATGTATATAAATTAGCATTACCTAGATAAAACTTAGACTGTGAGTCCAAGGAATGGCCTGCCTAATTAATCTTGATAGAGCAATTACTAAGTGGGAATTCTTGATGCTTGTGTGGTACAAGTAAGTTAATTTTCTCTAGCATATAACTTTACAGGATATAATTACCACAGGGTTGGAATCACTTCTGTATGAACATCTGGGTTCCTCTGCTACACTGTGCAATGCTAATAACGTGCAGCCAGACTCGTCAACATTTGAGCTCTGAAAAATTGCTCTGTCCTGGTGATTCTCAGTAACATAAGTAACTGTCTCTCCTACCTCAGCCTGAAATAGAAAGGTTTAAATCTTAACAAGCATGCTTTAAATTCCAAGCAAATACAATAAATTAAAAAAAATAAATCTGCATAAATAATGTATTTTAAAGCAACAACTGTATCCAAATGTAATACTAAGAATAGTTAATTCCCTTGTCAATGCCAGAATGATTTTTGCTTATATTTCAAATTAAAATATTCCTGATGAGTAACAATGAACAATAACATACTTCACAGCAACAATGTTAATTTTCAGAAGTCTCCCTTCCATGAAATACCTGAATTTCTATAGATTATCTTGCACATATTTAGGAAATTATATTTGAAAAATTCATAGAATCATAGAATGGTTTGGGTTGGAAGGGACCTCAAAGATCATTCAGTTCCAACCCCCCTGCCATGGCAGGGACACCTCCCACTAGAGCAGGTTGCTCAAGCACCCGGCATTTTAAGAGGATAACTAAGTCGCAAAGAGCAGCTCCCCACAGGCAGGGGACGCTGACGTTAAAGCCAGGTTCTCACCCTCAGCGCTGTCCCACCTCCCACCGCTCAAACGCTCCTCAGCTGCCCAGGGGTATGCGGCAGAGTCCCACCAGGCAGCTGGTGTTCAGGTGGCCTGAGGAGAAGCTCCCTCCCTAACTGGCCTGAACTGAAATCAAAACGTGCAAGCAGCAGACGGAACCCAGCGAGACTTGAGCCAATAGCAACGGAAACAGGAGAAAACTCCAGGTGCAATTCCTTCCTCCACAATGCAGCAGTAGGGAACCTAGGGAGCAACGTCTTTCTTTTGTGAGCAGATCAGATAGAACAGTGCTTGAGAGAACCTTTTATTCTCTGGCACTTAGAATAAATCCAATTTTAGATATTAAACACCCAGACAAATTCTTCCAATAATAATCTTGCCTACATACTTACTGATTCACTATAGGCAGAAGCACTAGTCTGAGGTAAACCACAGGTATCACTGGAGCATTCTAGTACATAAAATAAAACAAGTTCTGTTTACAAACAGATCAGTGTTTTATACCATGAATTCCTTTACAGCAGCAATAAAAGAGGTTTTGATGTCACCACAGCATTACATTCTTGTAAAATAATATTTAGCATTCTTTTGTAACAGACTTGCTGGGAAGAACAAACTTCCTGATGTCTTTCAAAGGCTCAGGGTGCCCATTTGGTAAAACTCAGGTTCAGGATAAACCACCTTGTGAGATCAAATCCAGTCCAATCCTGAGCAGGACTGTGACAGGTTATGGGCAGAACACACCAATCAACTGCAGTTTGCCAAATGAGAAGTTCGTTTAGTTAGATATTTAAATCCTTCCCTAAGCTTATAAAAAGAGGAGAAAAAAAAAATCCCCCTCGGTCACTTGGGGCACTTACCACTGAAGCAATTGGTCGGGTTTTATAACTGCATTGTATTGTTTGGGATTCCTTTAAATTGACCATAACAAAAACATTTATTCTCACCTGGAGCTGGAGCTATGAATGACCTGAACACCTGAAGAAAAGAATGGTTTATTTATAACTATTTGATGCATTAAATGATTCATCTTTAAAAAGCCAAATGAATAAACAAAAAAACCTGACTTGACTTTGCAAATTGGATATTATTTACATTTTCATGGCATAATTAAGCACATAAATGTGGCAACCTATTCAGCATTACTAGATCTCACTATATACCTTGAATATTATCTGCTTTTTCTGCTCAACACACAGTTATGGTTCCAATCTACAACTATAATAGGGTTATACTTAATACCTACATTTGTATATTCAAAACCCAATCAAATAACAACAGAAACCAAGTATTTTCTAGGCTTCTAGCAGCCTTTGAATCTTATGAATGGTTCAAAAGCTTCAAGGTCTCGATTATTAAAGAACTACTGATAACACTGAGTGTGTGTGTAAACAACCTGCCAAGCCAGAGAAACTTTTAAACTGTAACTGTAACCTGAAAGAAAACCAAAGGGGTCATGTAGACCTCAAGCATCTCAGGGTGAAGTGTCACTGAGAAGCACAGGGGCTGGGTAGAGCCAGCAGTGACCTCTGGACAGGAGCTGTCCCGCCCAGACAGCCCCGCAGCAGCCACCCAGCTTCAGCCTGGTACCTGAGTGGGACACCTCGTGTTCAACCAAGTGATTACTGGGAGGTTTGAGGGGGGGGGGGGTTAAATGCTTTTGATGATGGAATCTGAGAGCAGCACCATTTGGCCAAATATTTGCATGGAAAAAAAATTAAAAAGTCAATGGTGTGCTTAATTATTTCAAGATAGCTTCTCAAAGGAAGCCTGTGTCCCTCCAGAAGCAGCCAGAGTGCAAACATCCAATGTGGAGGTTTCTTCAGATGATGTTTGACAGCCATAGACAAGGATACAAGGACACTCTGGTATTCTACATGTGAACAGTCTGCATTAAGGAGATGGGTTTGGTCCTGTGAGCATCACGAGCAGTTCTATGCTGCATACCTTTCTAGAGAGTAATTGATTCAGTGTAAAACCAAAGCTGCCAACTACACAGAGAAACTGCCCCATGCAGTGAGCAAAGGGAGACCCCTCTCCTACAAAACCACCTTCCCTGTGGGGATTTAACAATACAGGCTACAGTTTACTGCTGCAAATAAATTACTTTTTAACTCACTTGGACTATAAAGCTTGTCACCTGTTGAACTAAAAGTTAATACCCTATCTGTGCCTTGTACAATTATTTAATAGTTGCTAATACAGATGGCAATATGTAAAAGAAAGTGGGTATATTTGTGGCATAGGAAGATTTTTTTAATGAGCAAAACTACCCAGCCACTTAAAAATATGGCTTGTAACATGAACAAAACAGAAGAGCAGTCAGAACTCTGTCCACACTGGGCACTATTTCCAGCAATACAAAACAGACACTTATTTCTGTATTTACTACTAAATTTGCTCTAGTATAGGTTTATGACATAACTTTAAACATTATGTGGATCCCATAACAGTTTTAATGTGGCAATTCCCCACAAATAAGCATGAATATATATATATAAAAATTCCTATTTTACTTAATCTTACTGCTATCATTCTGACATTTTGATTGACTGCTCCTTCTGGAGAAAAAATGCTTGAGGTTGGAACACTGCAATTTTTATGCTGCATGGCTACAGAAGAAAGGAAGTGGACATCATCTGAAGGCAGGTAAGGTGAAGGCATATGTTCAGCTTCTGGAAGATTTATTTCCTTGTATTTCTCAAGATCTTCATCATGACAGCTGTTGTTCCCAAGTGGATGCACTTCAACTTTGACTATGGTTTTTTGATTTTCAATGGTAAGTGGATAATTGAAGTGATCTAACAAAGCCTCTCCCACGTTTACAGTGTACAAATCATTATCTTGACTAGCGAGCAATCCTTCTTCAGTGGGATTATTAATTACTGTCGTTGCTAGATCAAAGTTTTCATCACAAACAGGACTATTGTGAGTAAATATTTCAGTTACAAGTCCACTGTCTATTAATGATGTTATATCAAGCAATATCTGGTTCTCCATCATCGTGCACAGACTGCCAACTAGTTCATATTTATTTTTTTCATTGAAGATAGATTTTCTATTTCAGTATTCTTCTGAAGAGTTTTTCTATCTAGAAGTAAACAAAATATTCTTAACCATGCAACATACATGTATAATACTGAACATTAACCCAATTAACATGTAACTGTGAAATTTATAACGCTGGAAGAGTTTGTTGGGGTTCTGAATGTAGCTTTCAGAAAACACCAACAACCACACCAACAACCACACCAACACAAACAAGCTGCTTTTACCGTTAAGAACACACTTTATACCTTTTGAGCACACTAAGGGTAGTAAAATCAGGGTTTTATTACTTGGCTTTAGTAGGCAGCACAAATCAATCCGATTAGACGTAGAGCACTTGCAGAGCTGTGGCAGCACTGGTTTCTTTCTGGGCCATTAAGCAGCACGTTCAGGCCCCCTTTACCTGTCCCCTCACTATGGCCATGGACAGACAGCGCCAGGCAAGCGCCCCCTGCGCTGGCATCGCTCCTGTTTCTGGGTTTGGGCAGAGTCAAGTCACCCGGGGTGGGGCAGGGCAGCCCCCGGGGCGGGGCAGGACGGGGCAGCTCTCTGAAGGCCCAGGTCTCTCTGACCCGCTTGCATCAACTCCCACCAGTCCCGGCACACTGCGGGGTGGGGGGGGGGCAGACCGGCCGTGCCCGGGCCCCCCCGTCGGTTTGCAGGGCAGAGGGGAAGGGCCGTGTCCCGCCGCCGCCCCGGGCCCTTCACCCTCCCCTCACAGCGCAGCGGGTAACGGCTGCCACGCGCCCGACCGTTAACGGCGAGAGGCACGTGCCGCGCCCCGCCCCCGGCCTCGCGCCCCGCCCTGGCCGCAGCGGGAGCGCTGCGGGGAGGCCGCGCTGGGTGGGGTGTGAAGGCAGGAGGGACGGGGAGGTGCTGGTGAGGGGCCCGAAGGGGCAAGGAGGGGAGGGGACTGGAGCATCGCTCCTGGGAGGAGAGGCTGAGAGGGCTGAGCCTGGAGGGACAACAGGGACGGGAGGATGCAAAGATGGGGCCAGGCTCTTTTCCTTTTGACAGGACAAGAGGCACAAACTGAAACAAACTGAAACACTTTATCACTGGCAGAGGTTGCCCAAGGAGGCTGTGGAGCCTCCATCCTTGGAGATACTCAAGAAGCCACCTAGAGGTCCCTTCCAACCTCAGTCACCCTGCGATTCTGTGAAATAAGCTTCCAGCTCCTGCTCTTAGAGCCCTTTCTACAAGTCACTATGTACACCTTGGAATTGTCACGCAAGTGCCATAAAGGTTTTCAGGACACTCCCACCCTCCCAGGCCCCTACCTATGACCACATTTAACCTAATTTTGAAATTGAACCTGAACTTCTCATTTTATGTATGTCTTCATTTTTAGGAAATGGTGTGTTGAAAAACCAACCATAAGCACCCAAAGCAACTTCAAGCTGCCTTTCATCTGTAAGGCACCATACAACTAATTCAAGATGAAACCAGAATCGTTTTTTCCTTATGCTTTTGATCACAAACTCCCACCCTGCCAGCCCTAGGTCTGCTACCACAACGTTAGGGAAAACCAGAACAAATCAAGGGAACTCCACGCTTTCCCCTCCCCTCTCATCTAACAGTTCAGTGTTTTATTCTGGTACTTCCCAAAAGGAGTTTATTAATCTCTGCCAGATCCAATTAATCTCATGCAGCATGTACAATTACAACATTTTCTAAGACAGATGTTAGACTTACCACCCAGAAAAGCAGGCAAAGGGAAGGGGAGAACCAACCAAAACCCCCATCATTTTAACAATGGTAACTTTCTGTGCCTGAACTAGTTCTCCACTGTCTTACCCCTCCTATTTTACAGGTAAATACCAAACCAGTACCACCCACTCGCAGTTTCATTGAAACATTCCAGTAGTTACTGGGATCTAATGAAAAAACCATCTACAGCAAGACCTGTGTTGCTTCCTCTTTTTACTGAACACAAAAAAAAAATTTCTTTATCAACACATTCCCTATTAACCTGCAAGACATGTATAAATCACTGCTAAAATAAACTGAATAATCTGCTACTACCCTTCCTAACTGGATTTAATAGCAATTATTCCACAAGTTCAGAAACAGCAGCAAGGGAGCTGGGAAGAAGATTAAAAAAAGGATATTGAACATTGTATTTAGTGGTAATTGTGAAATTTTATTTTTTGAAGTCGCAGAAGAGTAGGAAATAGGGACAAAATGTTGGATGTAAATAACCATTGGTGAACAAGATAAAAAAAAGCTAGCTTAAATTAATATATTTTATAGAGCAAACAATTGGTACAAAGGTAGAATTAGAGTCATGATTTTCAAGGTCAGGCACACGCTTCCCTAGTCCCTCAAAACACACAACCCTTAAAAGAAGATTTCATTTGGAATGGGGTTAAACCTGGACAATGGTGGCCTCTAAATGCACTTAATGCTCTCCTAATTTCTGGCATGAAATAACCAAAAGAAGTTTGGGAAATGCACATTGGAGGTATTCCACAATTCCACACTGCTGTTCAAGGAACAGGTCAACTTATTACCATCCAACTTAACTTTCACCACCTACTCAAGCCTAACTTGCAGCTCTTAAATTACTCCTTGTGAAAAAGTGATTCAAGGTTTTAGTAACAGATTAATAGTTTTTCTGGAATATTAACATTTTCTTCATAATCAAGTACACTGTACCAGAAGGTCCATTCAAATCTAGGTAATTTCAGTTACATTCCTATGGCTTTGAGCAAAAAAGCAAGCAGCTCTGCTGTATGTACACAGTATGATTGGCAAGATTTAAATTATTAATAACCTACATTCACTGGGCATTTCTAAGATTTACATCCCCAAAGCATATTTTATTTACATGCTGTTGACATTTTAAAGAAGAAGAAATAAAATCTTAATCTGTTTAGGAATTATGATCTATCCCAAATTAAAAAAAAAAAAGGATACATTTAACACTACAAAACGTTTAAAACATTTACAGTAAAAACCAGCTTTCTGTGCCAGTTACACTTACTCTAAGTATGTAAAATTGCATTGATAACTGCACTAACTACAATTAGACTTGCAACATTTAAAACCTGAGTCAAATCTAAATGTTTGTTTGTTTTAATAATGAAAATCCTACAAGCAAATATGCCCTAATGTTAATTTAAGCCAAGATTGGTCAGTGGTCAATAGAAATAAACAGTGCATTATTTCTGCAGCTCCAAGAGAAGAGATTGCTAGAAAACTGCTGCAGCAGTTTGACAAATGCCAGGCCTGCCAGCTGCGGGAGGGCTTATTTCAAAGTGCCCCTTCCCACATACTGGACCCTAATTAAATAATGAGCATCTTTGGCCAAGTCCTGCGGGGGTTCCTACATTTCTGTAAGCACACGTTTGTTTCAGTATGCAGCTGGGAGCTTGGAGGTTTCCCTCCTCAAACATCCACACACAGGTGTTTTAATAGCTAGATCAGAGTGAAAACAAAAACATACCAAACATGAAGAGGGATAGAAAGTTAGAAATACTGGCCAGAAAACATTCAGTCTAATGAGAAGTTTTGTATCAACTCCAAAGGCCTTTTACAACCAGCACAGCTCTGGAGTATCATTCACTGCACTACCAAACACCACGTATGTTACACTTAAAAAAATGAAAATCAATCGTGCTAACAGGTCCACTTTAGTGCACTGCAGGTTGAAAAAAGACCCAGCCCTCTAAGGGCTGGGGGAGAGCAGCACCATGCACCACCTTACTCTGTTCTGTAGTAGCCGTTTTATTTCTGTGCCTGGAAACATGATGCTCCTTTTCGAGTGGAAGAGCTTTCCCCTCCCTCCTGGGATCCTTCAGGAGGGGCTTGAGGAGACCAGGATTTCCCCATTCTGGAGCAATTTTCCACAGCTTTAACAGTTTGCTCTTCTCCTGCAGGGGGTTGGCAATGGAGTGGTGGCCCTTGCAGGCTGTGCCCCACCAGCCCCTGCAGGCAGCCTTGCTGTGCAGACTGCCTAACAGGCTGGGTTTAACTCATCTGACCTGCCCTGGGACTCAGTCTTACCTTAAATGACCACCAACACCACTCACCAAGAGACACACGAGTATCTGTAGCTCTGCACAGTCACTCCTGTGTATTAGAGGGTCTGTTCTTTGCCATTTAAGATGGAAGCATTTAATTGGAGCTTTAAACCTAACTTAAATATCCAAGCCTACTTATGCCACATCAATCTAACTGAGAAATTGAAAGCTAGATCTGCCTTACTACTACTTTGCCACCTTCACCACTGAGACAATGTAAAACCAATTTTTCCCTGGGTTTGGGAACTTTTTTGAAGGCACTTGCAGGAACAAGCACACAGGTCCATTGATTGACATGGAAATAAAAATCAAGGATGTGGCAAACAGGCTGGTAAATAAGAAAAATGTGGTACCTGCTAATTAGGTGACACATTTTAGTACCTAAATGTAGCACTACCCAATGTTTGGGGTTTTTTTTCCAAACCCTCCAAATTTCTACAACCTGGTATGTTACAGTGGGTTATATCAGGGATCATCTTTTTATGTGTTTTTACAGAATTATCTTAAAAAACAAAACAAAAAACCAAACCAAAACCCAATGAATGGCAAAACTTGCAGCTGTTTACCTTCATTGACATAAAGCAGCAGATACACTGAAGAACATTCTGCTATTAATACATAGCAAATTAAACTTTTTCTAGTATTTAAGACAGTGTTTTATCCCTTTGATTCTGGAATACAAGTACGAGTAATTTTAAGTTAAAAAAGAGCAAGTGTATACAAATGAAGAGAAAACTGCAGGAGTTAGAATATACATGACTTCATGCAATGAGACTATACTTCATCCCTAGAAACGGACAAGATTTCAAAAGTCATCCTTTGTGGAAAGAAACTCTTCCAAACTACTGAAAAAAAAATAAAAAAATGAAACATTGGATGTACTGCTAAGGTTTTCCAAGGTGATCAAGAGGTTGTTGACTCAGTTTCTTCAGCAGCTACTGCTGGACAAACCTTGCTCTCATTCACCACGTGGAAGAGACTGTTCACCGTGAGGAGGTCGCTTGGCCTCAATAAGGCAAATCACTTGGTACAGTTTTTACTAAGGTTAAATAAACCCATGATGTCAACCATTGCTTTTTGGATGTTTTTTCCAAAACGGTGAGAATCCTTTAAAAACAAACAAAGAACTGTCAGTCAGCAGTTACCTTTCAGGGGAAAGAAGGGACCTTTTAACATTTTGTCACTCACAGAATTAGAGCACGTATTTTACCATAAAAATGGGGAATTTAAACCACAAAAATGTTAAAGCTATACATTAATCCAGTTTTATGCCATTACAGAGTAACAAGTTCATTATGCTTTTACTTCCCTACTGACAGAACTGAAATCAGATGCATCTATAGCTTTTATGACTTTAAAATAGCTGGGATTTGGCATTGTTTTATTAGACAAGCTTTTGCAAAAGCTCATTTTCAGAAGACAAAAGAATCTTCGGAAGATCTGTGACTAATGACCTGGAAGTACTGAAAGAGCAGAAAAACATTCTGTATTTCAGTTCCTATCAGAATTCTGAATCATTTGCCATTGAAAAATTACATGAAGTATTGAAAAAGAAATGTCTAGTTTACATTTAGACATTTGAGAACTTGTTCTGTTTATTCCAAGTGTTAGATTGATTGTACAAGGAAGAAATTAAGATTACAAATATAAATTATTAGCTACATTACAAGATCAACTACAAAGACCTTACTAATATCAACACCACACACATGAAATGCTGCCTTTTCTGCATGGACCTTTGACTTGACTGATAAGTAAAAAAAATACAGGGAAATTTAAAGTACAAGCCAACAGGCATCTGAAAAACAATCTGAGCTATAAAAAAACCAAATTTGTATTTCCTAATCTTTAATGATTAACCAAAGGCACCAAGATTTCTAGGACAAGTTAAGGTCAAAAGAGGAAAACTAGTTCAGCTGCAATCCTGGACAAACTCAATGTATTTATTAGAGTCATAAAAATCTAAAGGGGAAGGATGAATTGCAGCTCATCCAAAGCAGGATTCCGCAGCAGCAAGATATTGAATAGATTACATCTACTACATTCTAATAATGGGTGTTTCCTAATAATTTTTTGATTATTTATGTTTCTCAAGCATAGATTACAATTTCTGGGCCAGCATCTTTCAGGATTATTTAAACCAAGAATATTTAAAGAATAGGGAGCATATATTTTATTCTGTTTTCACAACTGCAGCCAGAGACAAAGCAAAGCAAAAAAAACCAGGAGACACTCCTCTGTTTATGGGACAGATATGAGTCATTTTAAATGAATTTCAGGGAACTACACATGTGTAAAGATGACCTTGGGTCACATGCTTTCTTATGCTTTATAGCCTTATGAACCAAGGAAACCATATTCTATTATATGTATAGAAGTGGAGACAAAAAAAACCCCCTACCAACAAAACAATGTGTGTTGAAAAAGAAAAAACATTTTAACTCTATGTTGTAAGTCCTACTAATTTTCTTTTTAGACAATGAGTAGAAGAGTTTTATATATCAGAATAGATTTATGAAGCCATCAAAAAGGACTAACTTACCGTCTCAGAACAAGAGGTTTTGCTGGAGACGTGGAAATGGATGAAATTTTCACCCAAGATAATGTAAGAAACACCATAACCATCATCAGCCACCTAGGGGAAGAAAGGAGAAAAAAAACAAGTTCTAAACTTTATATATAATTACGCAGTTTTTACTGTACAGTTTTTAAAATAATTTTAAAATGCAATTTCTCCTCAAGCAAATATTAAGCTTCCACACTTAATGCATCATTTCTGAAGACTGATTCCACTGAAGGAAACAGTTCTAGGCTCAGCTGAAGTGTACATAATTGACGTTCTGAATATACATCCAGAATATTTCCCGGCTTTGGGATTTTGAAATAGAACACTTGTTCAAAGACCTTCTCCTTTCAAGGTCTGGTCCTGAGCAGGCACACAGCTTCAGTGCTTGTGCAGAAAGGAATAAACTAGTTCATTTGTATACCCAGACATCCCATTTCACGGGATCACTCTGCAGATGTGAACAAATACGGTCTATTACTATGGAGTACACCAGCCTTGTATTATGAGAACTTGCCCAAAGGCAAAGTCACCTTACCAAGCAAAGGCAGGGTTCTGAACACCCAGACCATGAGCAGAGCTCTGGACCAGTTCCAACATTAACTGTTCCAAGTCTCAGCCTGGTGCTATATTTAAAGTATGCCTAGTCAGGCTGCCCCGCTGCCACTCTCCTTCCTCTTCCCTAAGTCCAAGGATCACAATATTGAAGCTAGTAAGAAGGGAGCAGCTAATGTAACATTATCAAAAAAGGAAAAAAAGCGTCAGAAATTCCTGCAGCCAAAAGCCTCCTTTATTGCCCCTCCACACCTTTTGGGGGATTCCCAACACTGACTTTATATCATCTGCTGGAGCAAGCCCGTTTCTCATGAATGAGCAGCACTGCAGTAACTGGGATTCCTTGATACTGCAATTTACACTCCTTCCAACCTCAAGAACTACTGAAAGCTGAAACTTTAATAAATAAATCTCCACCAGAAAAAAAACCCAAAACACCCAAACAAACAACTTTCAGCTTGACAAATCAGCCAAAATACACCCTACTTGTCCTCCTAATTTCTGCGTGGCACAGAGCAGTCCTGTGATCCCTCTCATTGTTCCTTCAATAGAAATGCTTTCTGAAAGCAGATTAATCTAGTCTGTAGCCCGTAAAGTCTGCCAAACAGACCTCGTTAACAACACTATCACCAGTGGTCACGTTCAAATCCCAGTAAAACATTACAAGTCAGAAGCTTGTAAAAAAAATCTCTAACAATGCACTCGTTTCTTGAAAGCCTGCAGAAACTGCAGAACATGGTTTAATCACTGATTTGGCCACCATTCATACTTAGGAGGGCAAGCAGAAGGTCTCATGCTCTTGTGAGACCCCACCCTGGAGTCTGGAGCCCTCATCACAAGGAGGGCTTGTTGGAGTGGGTTCAGAAGAGGGCTAATGAAGATGATCAGTGGGCTGGAGCACTTCTCCTACAAGGACAAGCTGAGAGAACTGGGCTTGTTCAGCCTGGAGAAGAGAAGGCTCCAGGAAGACCTCCTTGCAGCCTTCCAGTATCTGAAAGGGGCCAACAAGACGGCTCAGAAGGGCCTTTTTACAAAGGCCTGTAGTGATAGGATGAGGGGTAATGGTCTGAAACTGGAAGAAGATAGATTTAGATTGGAAATTAGGAAGAAATGCTTCATTCTGAGAGTGGTGAGACACTGACACAGGTTGCCCAGGGGGGTTGTGGATGCTCCATCACTGGAAGTATTCAAGGCCAGGTTGGACAGGGCCTTGTGCAACCTGGTCTAGTGGGAGGTGTCCCTGTCCATGGCAGGGGGGTTGGAACCAGACGACCTTTGAGGTCACTTCCAACCCAAGCCATTCTATGCATTTAAAAGCATGTGTTGTACCTTTAATGCACAACATGAAGGTATTACAGATCTGAAATGTTTAGATTGCTACGTTAAGAATAAAACTGTTTTTAAAGGAGTACTTGTATTTAGCAAACATACCGGACCAAATCCTCCACCACAGGATAACATCTCAGGGTTCTTCTTTAGATCAATGTGTTGCTGCGGCGTCTGACTCGTTGACAGCCTCCAAGGCTCTGACAAAACCTTTATTAGAGAGCAAAGAGATGCAAACAGGTATAATGCACTGTTTAAGAAGATGCAGTTTTCTCAAAACTAGTCAAGATAAATTAGAAAGCATTCAATAAAGCAATATTACGGATAACTCCAGTTCCCATTTCAATGGGATGAACAATTAAGAAGGTTAAAATGGCTAAACTTGCCCTGATAAGCAAAACATTAACATATGAGGCCATGACGTCAACTGGTCAAAGATTAAAAAAGTTTTTTGTAGAAATGCTAATTCAAGAGATTAATCTAGTAAATTCAGCATAACAGATCTTGTTAACAAGATCATTAATGGAAGCTTGTAACATCTTTAACAATACATATGTATCTTGAAAGTCTGTGGAAGCCATAGGAACCTTTTTAATCCTTGACTTAGTCACTTACTCACTTTTAGGAGGGCAGGAAAACAAGTGTGAGTAGCTTAATTTGGAGGCAAGCAGGAACATGTTTTTTATTCATCAGGAAAACATGAACAAGTGCAATATAATTACTTTTACAAAACCCAACCTTAAATCTAGTTTAAGTAATAAAGCATTTGTCACTGTAATAAACAGTGTCATTAATGAAATAAACTGTGATACAGAGCTCATTTAAATCACAGTAACTTAAATGAAAGTGATTTTGTCCCAGTTGCAAAAGAACATTCCCATTCTGTTGTTCTGCCTTGAAAATATATAAAACCTATAAACAGCCAGTATTTTTTTTTGTAATACCGACTATATCTTTCTTGCAATCCTTAATAAATATTATACTACAAAGCCCTCAGAAACCATTACTAAAGGTCTATTAGGAAGTGTATACACAAAACAAAATGAAACTTCATTTGGGATCTACCAGCAGATGTTAAGCAATGCTACCTAAACTCCTACCTTTTTTCTTAGGAAAAACAGGGTTCTATAAAGTATGTAAGCAGATAACACACAGAACTAGTAAAGAAAGGACTATTTATGGTGACGAATAGTGATCAGTAAAAGTCAGTCACCTCCTTAAGGAAAGGAGAGTCTACAGCAAGGTACTTGGAGACGACGTAGAGGCAGAAGAGGTGGCGGTCGATGCCCGCGCCGGTCATGGCGAGGCGGTACAAGAGCTGGTGTTTGGCAGCAGCCAGCCGGAAGCACTTCAGCTTCTTCTCATTCTAACCAGGGAAAAAGGATGAAGACAAATCAGCTAAGTCATGTGCTTTACGGATTGTATAAGGCACCATCACCATGAACTTACACTTTCAGTTGGGTCTTCCATGGTCTGAACAAAGTTACTGGATTCAACAGTGCAGGAGCGAACGGTTTCTGTCCGGCCCTCTCTGAACAAGCGCGTCATGGAGGCTTCGTACGTTAAAGAGAACTTCCCCATGTCCTTGAAAAGGGAAAAAACAAGAACTTAAAGGTTTAGTCAGACTTAGCCCCTCTTTCTTAATCAACAGTTTAATGTAAGCACACAGGATATGAATCACTCCACAAACTAAGATCAATGTTAAGTTTTTAGTAGCCCACCATTAGCAGTCCTACCTAAAGATAATAAAGGCAAAAGTAAAATCAGTAGCAGGATTTGATAAACACTAATAGCACAACCAAACAAGGAAAGACTACCCTCTGTGTTCTATATTCAGTCTTCTTCAGCTTATAACAGAAGCTGATTGAAAGGCTCTCAAAAGCCTGTTTGAAAATTTGGTGGCTTCCTAATTAACACAGCTTTGCTAAGTAATACAGAAAACTGTAATATCCTTAAAAGTATTTTCAGTTAAAATTTAATAGCATGGAGATTCATGCCAGCATGGGGATCTTTGAGAACGTGAGACCTGAAAACAGTCTACAGAGTGCAGGAGGTGTGGCTTCCCTATTTCCTGTAGATGTGCACAGATATTTTCATCTACAGGTTAAAAGCTGCCAAATGATAGAGAAGTTTATCTAACACACGTTAGCAACTCTACCCGTCTAAAATTTTCATGATCTGTTCTGATGGATGTCCGTTCAGTTTTAGACTAAGAGGATGAGTGTTCAAAATAGAAGAGGTGGGTGGGTAATCAAACTATTTGCTGTGTAGCTACCCTAACCAGTGGTACGAAGGGCTGTAAGTGGTGATAGCAGCCAGGAAATCTGGATGCTTCAAAAAACCATTTGGAGTTACTTAAAAATAAAATAATAATATTTTTTAAAAAAAGAACAGTATCTCAATAGTGATGACTAGAAAGCAAAATGAAAACCATGTCTGTTGCTACACTGGTGTTTTTCTGAAAGAACATTATAGAAAAGGTGAATGAACAAAAGCAAACACCAGGGGGATCCTGTTGTGGAGCGTCCATGACTACTGAATTAACAGTGACTCTTAGTTATAAGATGTGTGACGTGGTCTAGAGTGTGACCATAACTACTAGAAGTTTCATATCTACTTCTTTCAAGTTCAAAATGCTTAGGGATAAACCAACTACCTAGTTGGTCAAGCAGAAGAGAAAGGTTTGCATGAGTGTCAACACACCAACCTGTGGACAATTAATTTCCAGCTAGTAATCTGTTCATGGAAATTGGTACAAACCCTGAAATGTCTTTAATAACCTTGCACAAGCAGTGCACGATTACTCTGAAGTACTTTAAACAGCCGAGTTTTCATCACAAACATGCTCTGGCAAATGCAGTGACACTCTGTAAGGCAGAGCCCAGGCTGTTCTTACCCGGTAGTGAGCGAGCTGCAGGGCGAGCTGCACGAAGGCATCGGGGCTGGTTTTGGCTTTCTTTATTAGCCCCTTCCCAAAAGGATCAAAGAAAAATGAATAGAAGTCCACGTCATCTGCCAGAGCTACAGCTGTGCTCAGAGACCTCTCAATCACTTCTTGACACTGAAATGAATAAATAAATAAATAAAATGTGCACATGCATGCATTTGATAGCATTTGAGAGAACTGTTGAGTAAGTGGAGGTATTTTGAACTGATAAGTAAGAAATGCTGCCTTTGTGTGTGCCAGAAACATCATCTCAAAATAATCTCTCTTTGAAGAAAGACGAGAAGCCACCTTTGACAAAAGTTAAAGCTCAGAAAGCTAATAAAAAGTAAAGTTTTAAGCCAATAAACATCTAGAGTCCAAAAATTACACTTTCAGAAGATCCCACCAGCATTAAGACTGTACAGATCCCAGGACCATAAACAAATGGCCAGGAGAGAGAAAGGCAGTAGCTGTGGGGCTTCCAGTGTGCCATACTTGCTTAATTAAACACATCACCAATCATGACCTTTTTATTCAAAATTCAAATCCAAATAGGTGGTGGCAGTTTGTCCTGAACTCAGGAGGGGGGAATAAATCAATAGATCAAACCTTATTAGGCAAGTATGCAGAATTTAGAATGCAAAAAAAGGCAGCTAATCTCAAGAAACTATTACACAAGAACATTTGTTGTGACAATAGCAAAGAACCTCAGCAACTTAAGCTTCATTTACTACAGTTAATATTTAAAATAGTTGGCTGCTTATTTTTGACGTTGCCAACCAAGAAAGGTTCTGGTAAAAAGTTGGCATTTCCTGGTTAGGATTTTCAGAGTGATGTTAATATCCCCTGGTACTTTTTTAAGCAAATTGAGTAGTGTCCACATATGAAATACACATCTTACAGGACTCATGGGAATCTAAAGCTGATTTACAGAGTTACCAGGAATTACTTAAATAATTTGACTGCTCAGGAAAAGAGAAGCTTCTTCCTCAAACCAGCAGCTGTTCTGTACTTACCTCTTCTGGAATCTCCCACTGTAGCTTGGTAGGAATAGGAATATTTTGATTGGTGTCTCCTTTGCAATGCCCATCTTCTGAATAGCCCAGTTCAAGGTACTCTGTTGCCATTACATTCTGCAAAGAACAAGACTTCTTCAGAACTGCAGTACTTCACATGCTGCTCTGAAACCTGCATTTCACTGTGAAATCAATACAACCCATTCCCAGTACTTACTGAGTTCTCAGTACACTTATAGTGAAACCCCCTGTTTTACCTCTTAATTAAACACATTTTTACTTGTGTTCCAAGGGGGAAGAATAACAGATGTGCACAAGCACCTATTCAGTGACCTTGGTGCATGTTCTCAGATGCTACTGAATTAAACATGAGCCAGCCTGTGCCCAGGTGATCAACAAGGCCACCAGCATCTAGTGCTTGTATCAGCACTAGTGTGGTCAGCAGGACTAGGGCAGGGATTGTTCCCCTGGACTGGGCACTGGGGAGGCTGCACCTCAAGTCCTGGGGTCAGTTTCGGGCCTCTCAATACAAGAAAGACATTGAGGGGCTGGAGCAGGTCCAGAGAAGGGCAACAAAGCTGGTGAAGGGCCTGGAGAACAAGTTTTATGAGGAGCAGTTGAGGGAACTGCAGCTGTTTAGTCTAAAGAGGAAGCTGAGAGGAAACCTCGCTCTCTACAACTGCCTTAAAGGAGGTTGTAGAGAAGTGGGTGTTGGTCTCTTACTCCAAGGAAGAAGTGATAGGCCAAGTGGAAACAGCCTCAAGTTGTACCAGGGGAGGTTTAGGTTGGATATTAGGAAAGATTTTTTCACTGAAAGGATTGTCAAGACCTGGCCCAGGCTGCCCAAGGCAGTGGTTGAATCACCATCCCTGGAAGGGTTCAAAAGCCGCGGAGATGTGGTGCTGAGGGACATGCCTTAGCAGTGGACTTGTAGAGTAGGGTTATGGCAGGACTGGATGATCTTAAAGCTCTTTTCCAACCTAAATCATTCTATGAAAATGTTTCAATTAAAACCTTCAAATTTACTAGAAGCAAAAAGTCAGTCTTAGATTTCACAACTTTTGTTCAATTTAAATTCTAGAGAATTTCTGCAAGGTTGCTCTCTGTAAAAATTTGTTCATCAAGACACAATTTCTTTCACAGCAAGTGAATATCCCTGCAAGAATTCAACCATTTAGGATTTGCATCTCACTCAACATTGTAGTTTATTTTATATGTGCACTGGAATCTTGGGTGGAAAATTAAAATGTTTCCAAGATAAACACCACAGCTGGAACAACAGAGATTGTCTTACAAGACTTCAAACATCCTCAATGTAAATAAATAAATACATACAGAATTATCAATAGATTTGAATCTGCTCAATATGGAAAGAAAAAGCTAAACATCTATTGCACATTCTAAATATATATTTATAATATCTTAATTTAATTTTCTCACTTAATGGTCAGAACATGCCAACTATGAAATAAAGCTTAGCCCATTCTATTCTAAAAATAGACAATCTATGAAGAGCTAATAACAGACAACTTTTTAGGAAATTAAATCCTACTTAGTTTATTTTAGTCATCTTACTTGTTAGGAGAAAATGAACGAATGAACCACTAGTAAATAAAGAGATATGAACTAAAGCATATACCATGACTCATTAAAAGAAAAAGGGGCTCTTTTCCATGGAACCAGTCTACACTGCCCCATCAAGGGAATCTCAAAGCCCTTTGGCCTCCTTTCTTCCCTGTTTACAGAATGCAACGGGGACTTTTTGTTCTTACATCCAGGGAAATGCTCATTTAATCAAATTAGCAAATTAGTTGGGGCGCCAGCCAGACCTGAGCCCCCTTTGCACAAATACCTAATGAAATCAGAATTAGCTCATGTTTGTGAAATAGTTTTTAGTGACTGAGTCATGGAACTGCTTATGGGCTTAAGCTTCAAAAAGAAAAAAAGTCAAATAGGATTTCAAGTAATAAACTCAGCTTATGATGAACAGGCCTGACAAAAAGTGCATTTATTCCAATCACTGCAAATAAAAACAAGAGGTAATTTCAACAGCACATTAATCTGCAGCTCACCAAACAATAGCTGAGGGGAAAAGTTAAACTGCACCATTTCTTTACATTTTGAAAGTAAACATGGGATTTTTATAGCACAAGAAAGCTGAAGCATGTATATACACCAAATACAATGTCAAAGAGGCAACCATCTATTGATTTCAACTATTATAAACAAGTTAGATGGGGAGCTCTATCACTTTGCTATGAAGACATCTCTGCTCATTAAAATGCAATAAAGACAATTAATCTAAAGGACAGCAACCTTTTCTTTTAAGCAAGGTTGGTTTTTTTAATCCTACGGTTGCTGTAGACACAGGCCCATCAGCACCCAGCCACAGGAATACAAGGGATGGGAAGTAACCACTGATCTCCAGGACTGTTACGTGGACCATATCACATTGTCTTCTGCATTAACATCTTGTATTCAGCACCTACCTCCCACAGGTGTCCAACAATAGGAGCATCTGCCCAAGAGTGCTCTGCATTCAGACCCATTTTGCCATTTTTGAATACTATCAGTGTGAATGTTTTATCAAACCACCTACAAAAAAAGTTAAAAGATTCCCTTATGGTTTTGCACAATTCAAAAGCATTTTTACAGTGTAACTTCATCTCTCTACAAAATTAATTCAAATGCACTAGTTCTTGACTTTTTTTTAATAATAATAGTTTATTTAAATAAACAGACATGAATTTGAACCTTATGAAGCTCAACAAGGACAGTGCAAGACCCTCCACCTGGGTCAGGGCAATCTCAATAGACTAGGAGATGAAGGGATGGAGAAGTCCTGCAGAGGAGCACTTGGGGATAGCAGTGGATGAAAAACTGGATGTGAACCAGCAACGTGTGCTCACAGCCCAGAAAACCAACCATGTCCTGAGCTCCAGAAGGAGCTGTGTGGCTGACAGGTCAAGGGAAGCTATTGTCATCTCTACTCTGCTCTTGTGAGACCTCACCTGGAGTACTGCACCCAGCTCTGGGGCACCCAGTACAAGAGAGACATGGACCTGCTGGAGTGGGGCCAGGGGAGGCCATGAAAATGGTCAGAGCACCTCTCCCATGAAGAAAAGCTGAGAACTGAGGTTGTTCAGCCTGGAGAACAGAAGACTCTGGGACACCTTCCCAGCTTAAGAGAAAAACTGAGACTTTTCACTATGGCGTGTAGTGACAGAATAAGGGGCAATGGTTAAGAATGGAAAGAGGGTAGATCTAGATTCATCCTAAGGGAGAATTTTTAATTTATTTTTCTTTCCTTTGAGGGTGATGAGGCACTGGGACAGGTTTCCTAAAGAAGCTGTGGATGTCTCATCATTGGAAGAGTTCAAGGTCAGGTTGGACAGGGCTTTGAGCAACGTGATGTGGTGAAAGTCATCCCAGCCTGTGGAAAGGGGGGTGGGCTAGATGATATTTTTTAAAAGTCCCTTCCAATCCAAACCACTCTGTGATTCTGTGCAATGTATTAGCTTGTAGGTCACAAATTCATATGTATTAGCCACATGATCTAGAAAAGAGAAGGGGTTTTCCACAGAGTCAATATTGTACCTGTCATAACATCTGCCGTGTATTAAGGACTTGGCATAGGCATCCAGTGACCCCACAGGATCTTCTTTCCTGTATCCTTGCTCGGCGTCATCCAATGTCACAAAAAATGCTGCTTTTTCAACAGCATCTAAGGACTGTTTGTTCTTGCCACGGCTAAAATAAGCCTGCCGAGCTTCAGCCCATGGTACTCTGCACAAAGAATTTGGTTTATTGCCAGATTACGTGTATATGTCAATGTTTTATCACCCTTAAGATCACCATTAGACATTTTTCCCTTACTATTTTCAAATCTGAAGTATTTAGACTATACCAGCAGTGAAAACTTCTGGAAATATATATACAATGTAACCCTAGGAACCAATTCAACATATCATTGTAACCATGCAAAGCCTTATCCTCAGAAATTCAACATTTCCATGCAATACATATAACATGGAACAATGTTTATAACTAAAAAAAAATATATCTACTATCTGGAAGAAGAAAATAGTAATAATAATGAAAACAATCAACAGAAGTTAATATCCATTGTTGTAACACCTAAATCTAAGAGTTGGACAGTTGCCAATAAAAGGTTCCATGGTAAATACCCAAAGGAGATCTGAAGTTAAGGAAGTTCTGAACAATGTAATTTCTGTATGGTTGCGCCAAATTTATTTATAAACCTGTGTGATCTTCCCAATGAAAAAAATATTTCAGTTTGGTTTAAATTGAAAGTGAGAAAAAGGACTCCTAGTAAAAGTATATTAAAATCCACAGCTCCTTCTCTCCCTTGTCCATAAAGAACCAGACAGATTTAACTAAGTTTGTCACAATTCAATTGAATTCAGTGATCTTGCCCCTAGAACCAACCTGCTGCTGTATTTTGTAGGGGCAGGTCATGCACAAGGAGTAACAGTTACTGAATTCACATTCTCAATCTTAAAGATACTTGTTAAAATGCCAGTGAGCCCCAGAGTAGATATAAAACTCAAGCAGTTCAATACGTGTTATACTGTAAAGCTTCCAATCACCACACTTATAACCACAACTAAATCAAACTTCTCCAGCTAACTATGGGTAATCTGTATTATTACTGCCAAATCACTTTTAACTCCATGTACTTAAAAATGCCTGAAGTGCTGCTACATTTAGACAATACACAAAACCAGGGATCAAGGTATAACCAACTGACTGCAGCCTAATTTCAAATACCAAACTCAATATTCAATGAGTGCGTCATGCAAGGATTTCTAAATATTCAAATTAATTTACAAAATCATCTCCACCATACCTATCTCCTGCAGTAAGAGCAGCCAGTTTCTCTTCCCCAGGCTGAGGCTCTGAATCATCATCAAGAATCCTCTGCATCTGCTGTTCAATTTCTCGGGGTTTCAACAGCCTGCCATCGTGGTACAGCCACACCTTGAAGTACCGGCCCTTGTGGTACACGACAATGTGCTTGCTGTCCTTCACATGCTGCAGGGTATCTAGAATTGCAAACACTTAGGTAAAAACAAAGCTGAAGTCTCAAAACACTCACACACTAAATAATACCAAATGCTTACTGCAGGCACCACCAGTTAGCCGATTTATTTTAACAAAGCCACGAATACTGTGGAATAAATCACTCCCCCGTGTTGTTTCAGCACAAAGACTCCTATGTGAAAGTCAAATACCCAGATTTGAGAATCATTTACATATAGAGCACCACCAGTTTCCATACTGGAGGCTAATATTAAGCAACTAAATCTGTATTTCTGTATCAGAAAAGTGAGCACTTGTAGCATAGTCCGATTAAGCAATTGGTGAAAGAACAAGCTAGATGGGTCTGAGGAAAGGTACTTTAAAATCAGCTGCATTCAAGAGCTACACAACTCATGATACAATCTATGGAGAGTCTTAAGAGAGCCCCAGTTTAGTACCACAAGCTTCTGTTCCCATTTACCCTGGCAGATGTAGAGCAAATAATCCATCTATGGCAAAAATACAGCGCTATAGAAGTCAGGGAAGCAGAAACCTGGGCCTCAAATTTTTCCTCACTTTGTCTTTTATATGGCTTAATTAGGGTAAGCCTGACTTAGCCATGAAGATGATGTATCCAACTGCAGGGGAAGGTCTCCAGAGCAGCCAGGAAAAGCTCTTAGTTGATGGAAACTGGTAATTGAATTCCTTCTCTACCCCAAAGAACTGTTACATTCCTATGAATCTGAAAAGACCCATTACTCAGATGGTGAAGAAAAAGCATGTCAAAAATGAGGGCTGAGCTTAAGTCCCGATCCTGAGAGATCTGAGAAATGCTGTATGAGGTAAGAGTTCTATACTTGTATATATACACACTTGTAAATATGTATTTATATTCTGTAAGTCAACAGGGAGTACCTCTATTCAACATTAAAACGTGAAAACTTATTTACTCAGAGCTTAGGAAAATCAGGCCAGTGCTGGGAGCCAGGACAGGGCAGGAACTAACAAAACCCAGAGCACACATTTGTTTAATGTGTTACTGAGAGAGTTTTGGACACAGTCCTTATTACAGGAGATTTCATGTAGCTTATGTCTCCCAATGCAGACAAATAGTCAAGGTAAGAGTGGCATTGAAAACCTTGGCAGGACTAAGGTGGCACCTCTGCCTCTAAACCAAGTAAACAACTAGTGCTGAACAGATGTTCATGAGAAGAACATGTTGGGATGTTGTTGTGAATCATAAGCTGAAAGGAAAAAGTGGAAGTCAAGCAAGCAAAAGTGGCTGAGATAAGAGAACACAACTTCTACAAAGATAAAAACATGGATATCAAACAATCCTGAAAGAGTAGAATGGAAAAGAGTAAAGGTTATAAATAAATTAAAAACACAGGACAGACAACAGTTTCTTGAAGCTGATTTTTAAGTAAAGGAAGATACAAAAAAACCCAGAAGTTTCAAAATCACCCTAAAAGTAAAACCATCTCTGCACTCTACAGTAATTTGTTACTTCCCAAGTATCAGAACACAGTATTGGTGTGTCCTTGTGTCTGTCAGATGGAAAAATAAGATTTTTAGCGGAAAATACCCCCAAAACCAAATTCCATTCAGATGATTATTCTCCCTGGCTGGCCCTGCTTACCTGATTCCTTTCCTGGGATACGGGAGGTATTAAACATCCTCTCCCACTGGGCTGAGCAGAGTGGAACAGTAGATCCCATCAGAAGAATCTGTGCCACAAACACACATTAACGTGGAATTTTGCATATACAATTAGCAAATTAAAAAGGAAAGAAAAGACAGGATCTGGTTAAAGACAGGCTGGAGAACAGTAAGATTTATAATATATCAACTCAGCTTTTTTTTCCCCACCCCATTCATTCTCTTTCCTTGAACTACATGAGGAAGATTCCACTGACATTCCAGTAGCTGTATTTTTCTTTCCCTCCTATAAAAGCTCACCCTTCAGGAGGGATGACTGAAGCTAGCTAGGATCTGAAATCCCAGTCTGGATGCAACACCTACACATGCAGCATGCACTACCCCTTAATTTCTTCTTTTAAAGCTATTTCTGGCTGTGTAGACACAAGAATTCACATTTCCCAGATCTGTGGTTACACAGAATTTATCACACCCCTGTCACAACCTTCAACAAACAACTTAATTGTAACAACATGTTTGCTACAAAACACAGCCACGGGACAGAGCAGAAACTCAGAATGCAGTTCACCTTGCCTGGCTTCGTTACCTAGAAATTAGAGCAACACTGGATTTCAGCATCACCATCTCTACTTAGGCTGCCACAGGCCCACTCTTGAACTCAAAGTCCAGGCCTTTGTCTCCACCACCCCTTGTGCTCACACCACATGTTATCACAGACTTTCCAGACTTCAGTGGCTCAAAAGTACCATTACATGCTTCACACATTCCTCTTGTATGGAGGTACATATGGAATATTTCTAAGTAGAGGGAAGTTATATGCAAGTACAAGCCTCTATTTGTCTTTTGGCCAAAAAAATATGTTCATTTCAAACACTGCAATTAGCTGGCATGACAGAATCCTGAATTTTTGATAGTTGGTAGTTTTTGTTCATGTGCAATTCAAGGGAAAACCAAGATGTCTGGGACCACAAATTTATTTACATTTTACGTGTAGTCTGACAATAAGACATTCCCCTCCTCTCTCACTCTGAACACTGATCAACTTCTGTGCTGGAAGAAGATCAAAAGCCACTTCAACTGATATACACACCGGCTTGATTTCCTGTCTGTCCAGTTTTTTCCGATAGAGCAGGATGGCATGGATAACATTACCAGCTCGAGCTGCCTGCAGGGTTGTGGGGAATAAATAAAGGAAGTCCTGTAAAGTACAGAAGAATCACAGGTTAATGATTACCAGACTACATTAAGAAAAAAACCTGACAGTACTTCTCATCCGCATTCCGAAAGTTTATTCTGGTCAATACAGAGAAGGCTTTAAATCCTAGGAAGTGTACTAATGCAACAAGTTTATGACTCAAAACTCAAATTTCTTCAACAGTCAATCTCCTTAAACAGCATCAGCCCTTAGACAGTACAGCTGTTAATCACCCAGTAGAAAAGAAAATGCTGCTTAAAACTTGAATCCAAGACTAGCATGTTTCTTCTTTTTGCTTTTAAGGTCTTTTACAATTTTAATTCCTGTACAGACACTTGTGAATACCACCACACACCTTGTGGAATTGTGCTACCCATGAAGTTTTTACAGGGAGCTTTTGAAATACTGCTTGTGGCAGTAAGCACAGAACTGCATAAGCCGTGACTACTGCCTGAGTTTGCCCAAGTGTCAGATGTGCTAAGTTTAGTATTGAGACAGCACTGGGCTTCAAGATATGGGCTGCAGGTTATGCTAGAAGAAAGAAAAACAAAGGTCACATACTCAGTGGCAATGGATTTCTCAACAGAAAGATATCACAAAGTGAGATACCTGGCAGAAACTTTACAGTGCTTCTTTGACACAGAAGGTATTTACAGTATTTACCTACCATTGCAAAATAGTTACTATTAACCATAATTGGTCCACGTCCTCTAAGGTAGATATATTCTTCCCACCAATCACTGACCTGTAGCAGAAAGGAAAAGAAAAAGGGCAGTAAGATCTCAAGATTTCCACAGTTTGTGTCTTCTATATTAAATGACTCTGAACCAGAATATTCCATGTAGAAGCAGGAAGGAAACTGCGAGTTTGCTCCTCTACTTAAAGAAAAAAACCACACCCCTAGTTTCTGTTAAACAGAAAAGAAATATAGCAAAAAAGGGGTGAATTAAATCAAATTCAGCTGCAGCTCTCTGATGAGCTTCTGAGGAACTCATTATCATGAGATAATATTTAAAATGTCTCAGATCTCCTGAATATTTTGCAGCCTTTCCCAGGACAGCTTAGGCTACTGGGTACAACTAGATGCTAGATAGTATATCAGGAAGGAATTACAGTTCTCACTACCATGCTGGGATTTGAGTTTTCTTTTTGGTAAAAACCAAACAACTTATTGTTACAATTCTTTATTTCTCTTCCACTTGCTTCAGCTGCTTTATATAAAAAAGTTGCCTTAAATCACTCTTCTAAACTACCTGGGTAGCCAGGCCCCTTGAGTTATCAAGCAAATAAACAGCCCTCAAAGGTGATCATAACAGCAACAGCTAAACCACCTGCTCCAGAACAACAGGCACAAAGTGAGGATTCATTCTTCCAAGTTCCATTCACCACACTATTCATTAACATAAATAAATAAATAAAACCACACAACTTATTTCCATGCAAATCAGGTGGTCTCTCATGCACTTCACAAAAATATTGGGCAGTTTCAATTGCCTTCTTTTGCATTTAAGAAAAAGTTAAGCCAAAAAAGGCAACAAGGGAACAAATTAAGCCATGTCATTTGAATGGCTGAACCTCCTATTTGTCTACTTACATAGTTTGTGGCCCACCAGGATTTTAGCTTCAAATACCACTGAAGCCTTGGTCCCAAATTAAATGCAAAATCTTTGGCAAGACCCTCCATTCTTCTGAACCCCTCATCATCCATCAGCGGACGAACTGACTCCAGGTACTAGAATGCAGGAAAAGAATCAGCATCTGTATAGTAACTAGTACATAGCTTCTTACCATTCCTACACCCAGCATCTGAACAGTGCACAAAGACTACCCAGAATCAGTTCAGAAGGTTGCAAATACTACATATGTTTGAGTAGACATTCTTTTAAACATCTGCCTGCAAACTACAAAATAGAAGGGTGGGTGTCAGTATTTTTTCAGTGGTGCCCACTGACAGGACAAGAGGTAATGGGCACAAACTTGAACACAGGAAGCTCCGTTTGAACATGAGGAGGAACTTCTGTACTTTGAGGGTGGCAGAGCCCTGGAACAGGCTGCCCAGAGAGGTGGTGGAGTTTTCATTTCTGGAGACACTCAAAACCTGCCCGGACATGGTCCTGTGCAACCTGCTCTGGCAGGGGGGTTGGACAAGATGATCTCCAGAGGTCCCTTCCAACCCCTACTATTCTGTGATTCTGAGATCTTTTTCCAGACGTTTGTTAGCAAATCTCAAATGGAAGAGGTTACTTTTCCAAAGATACATTTTCCACTCAAAAGGGGAACTGTTTCCTCAGTATCAGGCGGAGAGATTTTTTCACCTCTACAAATCAAACCCTCAGTTTCTGTGACACCCTGACCTCCTTACACATTTTGCTATGAGGTTTTGTGTCAAAAAGCACATTTGTACAATCAACTGCAGACAGTAAAACCAATATGCTTCAAAAGTCCCCAGAAAATCACATTTTGTTGCACAGTCTACATCAACAGGCATCACACCAGCCAATATGAATGATGCCAGCTTCAAATTGTCACCAGTCTCAGTGGTTTGTCATAGCCTTTGGTTTTCACGCAGAAGTTTTCATCCATTATATCATATTCATATCACCAAGAAATACTTTGATAAGGCATGGCAAAAAAACCCCACAAGGCTTCCTAAATATGGATTCAATGTTACTGAAGAAAATGCACGAATGGATGTACACACCCTATTGACTGTGTCTTTAACAGCTGGAACTGGCAATCGTGGTAAAGATGTCTGGAAACTGTACAACATGGGCTTACGTCCTGAGAAGAGCTTGACAAGTACCTGAAAAAAACAAAAACCACACCTCAAATTATTAGGTTCAACAATAGAGAAATTACAGAGTAATAAAGTGTAATGTAACTCAGTTCTTTTCACTGGTAAATTGCACTGTCATCAATTTAGCAAACTATCTTATTTACCTCTGTGTCACAAACAGAAAAAGGCTGTGATATAAACTAACTTTCTAAAGGTGAAACAACAGATCAGTGGAAGAGACAGTCAGTCTTTCCTGACTTTCCAATCTTCTGGTCATTAGGCAACGTTGTTGATTATGAATGGCACAACTTGATTGCAACACAAAATAAAGACAGAGTTTCTTAGCACTTCTTTATATGTTTCCCTCTGTAAAGATTAAAAAAAATATCAAATCTAACAGCTGATTTTTTTAACATACAGTAGATAGTACAAAAATATCTATACTGTGCTTCAACACAGGCATCATTATCAAGCCTGTCACTCAGCTAAAGATCCTAGATAACTATATGCACCCTCAAAAATAATACTCATGCTTTGGAATCACGGTTTAATATTTTCCAAAGTTATAGCTCCACATCAATGACAGCATTGATGGTCCAGGGAGTTTCACCAAGCACGAGTCTATCTCAGGTAGCCTACTGCATGATTGGAACACACCAAACAGTGCCAGCATGCCAGGGTTACACTCAGTGCTCGTGTTACAAACAACCCAGCACAAAGCAGCCAGAGATGAGAGCTCCCATCTGAGCACCAGGTCTTACACCACCTCCTGCTTCCCACAGCAGGCTGAAGGCAGAAGCAGCACCTCTATCAACAACTACTGCTCAGCTGTGACATGCACCAGCCTCAAAGTCTAGACCATGCAACTCCTAGGCTACTTGTGAATGGGATTTTGACATTGTCACCCTATTTCAGCATGAAAGCAAGGACAAGTATTACAACAATCCAGTGGAATCTTTACTGTCCAAGTCCAATCTTGGTCCAATGTACTACCCCATATACTGTATACAGATCAACAGACTAAAGACAGAAGAAAACAGAGATGTCATTTCACTACTAAATTCCTAGAACTTCTCCTTGTATTGCACCCCCCCACCCCACTACAGTTCCTTGACAAAACTTCTTGTTAAAATGTAGTTTTCCTCCCCTTTCAACACCCATGGCCAGCACAGCTAGAGGAGGTGGGTTTAGGTAGCACAAAACTAGTAAGAATTGCAGAGTATTACCAGCAACAAAGGCTCTGGATCAGAGATTTGTCAGATGTACATGGATGCACCACAGTGGTCAGCACAATTAAATGAAATTGTGCTTCATGACAAGATAAATTTGAAACCAGGTGAGAAATGAAAGCTCAGATTTTCATAAGAAAACCTAATTCCATACTTGGAGACAATTTCATTCCACACCTCTTAAGCCAGGAAAGGCTGAATCATCTTCAGATATAGATGTGTTTGCTCAACAGCAAACACATTTCACTGTATTAATCTCTTAAGTAAACTTGTAGCAACAGTTTGAGAACATTTAAATGATCTGACAGACACACTTAGTTACATCTCTGATTTCACAAGCGGACACAGCAAATCTTCTTCTAGCATGTGTTGCATCTGTTCACAGATTATTTTCTAACTCATTTTTTAAAATGGCAACTAACACTTGGATTCTTCCCCAAATTCTGGTGCAAGAAATTGTACTTTAGAAGATGAAACACGTTCATTAAAAGTGCCACCAAAGTTCCAACCAGCCTGACAATCACTTTGTACTCTGACTGAAACCAGAGTTCCAGTTTTTGATCTGCATGACTTGAACAGAAGACTATATTCACAATAGCATTTTTCATGCTGTTAATTGGCATGAAGAACAGCTAAGAGAATAAAACCCAAGACAATAGGAAAATTGCACAATATTAAAGGATAATAAAAATCTAGAAAGCTAAGGTGGTTGGTGCTGTTTTACAAGGGAAATCTGTTTTCTTTTTTGTTGGGACTAGCTAAAAAAAGAATAAGGTATTGAAATAGAGTTTCATATTAAATATAGATGAGACTGTTGGGCACACGCCTTTGTAGTGTTCTGTATTTTTAAACATACATAATACACACCAAAATATAATACACAAAATACATAGGCAACATATAGAGCAGATAAAAATCATAAATACAGTAGGCAACAAAGCATGGTAAGTAGCATTACAGTTGGTAGGGTTTAAGGTTGATGAGACAATATTAAAGGCTTCAAAGTATCTCTCTGGTAGGACATGCTGAGAACCCAGACAGCTTCAAGCAACTGACAGAAAGCCTTACCATTCAGAGCCTGCACTGTACAAATTCCAGTCATCAGGCTCCTGATACAGCTTCCAGGAGAAACTATTGATTAGAAAGTGCATTGGTAACAGATGAACATTAAATTCTATTTTAGTGTGCCATTCGAGATACCTGTTCTTGAACATATCTCATAATAAATCATGATACACTGTTAGCCTAACACACATCAGTTAATTTTTGAGACTATTTTCTTTCACAGTAGGGCATGCACGCTATTTCTACAACAATAGTGGCAAAAGTGAGTTGAAACACCAGAGTCCAAGCAGCAAAACCCCACGCCATCTCTTGGATCACCTCTTTGTGTATTTCCTCCCTTTACACCTGTCACATCCTTTAAGCATCCTTTTCCAAAGCACCACAATAATCACCAGGAGCCAGATCACTCTCATCGTGCCCTTCTGTGAAAACTGTAACAAGCTGCCTATCTTATGCTTTTTCTCCAACTCATTTTGGAGGCACATCACTAAATCAGTCTAAAGGACATTGGATATTATTTTCTTAAAGCATAAGATTAATTTTAGAATGGACAACTAGAAATCCCAACATTTCAACACAGAATTAGGGTAACACTTTCTGGGGAGGATGAGATTCTTTGGTGCTGCAGCCCAAGCTCTTTAAGCTGCACTTGTGCATAGAGAAAAAGTAGGTATTTTAGTCACACAGTCCCAAGGCGTTGGCAAATCTAGGAGTTACTCATCAAGTGTTCACTCTTTCTTCTACAAGATCATCCTGAATAGTTTAATTATAGCATCAGAAGGATGACATTAATTAGCAGAAATATCTATGTAACAGCCTCCTGTCCCATGACACAGAAAATACAGGCAGGGAAAAACCTACAAAAGCTTTAGGGCTTTGAATACAGATCAGATAGAAGTGAAGATGAAGCAGGAAGACAATACATCCTTACCATCCAAAACTTGGTGCCTGTAGAAAGTTTGCCATGCTCAGCAAACATCCAACCGTGATAGGAAAGCAGCATTTTCAGAGAATAGCGCATGGTGACAATCAGGGCCACCCAAAGCCCTGTGCCAAACAGTATCCCACTCACGATGTTCTGTGTTTGGTTTGACATGTAGCCACTGCTTAAAACAAAAGCCAGAGGGTGCCAGTCAACATCAGTTTACATTCTGAAGAGAAGCTAGTAGTGCAGGTCTAAGTCTAATGGTCTGCAGGCAGGCTTTACATAGGCTTCACGCCCAGTTAGCCTGTTTCCATAAACTCCTTTCCAAACACCCTCTCATGCAGCAAGATCAAAGGCCACAGAAGTTGCCAAATGCACTTCCCAAATACTCAGGAAGCAATGTAGTAATACTGGTATAACAAGCTGCCTCTTTCATACCCTCGTACTTCTGCTTACTAGGCTTACTCTGTCCCAGACTCATTCAAGAACTGACACACTTCAACAGGATTGGCTTTAAGAGTAGCTACAAATAAAACTGATTTCCTTTAGAGGAGCAGTAACTTTTCAGTCTACTTACGTTGTATCAAGTGTTCGGTTGATTTTAGCTATTATTCCTAGAGAAGGATCAATTTTGGCATACATGGTTGACATCACACCCACCACTACAATCAGCCAGCTAGATGGGCTAGCAGGGTAGACGCCAGTGATGATTCCGTTCTGGAAAGAAAAGCCTTCACATAATTTCCTCATACCACAGTGGTTCACATTACCATGGAAAGAAACAAAAATTAACACATTTAAGTCATTTAGTTCTGAACAAGAAGCTAAGATTGTCCAACATTTTCTTACATATGCTTAACTCAGGGGTAGGGAATGGACTTTGTTACGTTTGCTACAGAAAACTGTCACAATGTTATCAAGAATTAAAGGAACTTTTAAGTTTTTTCATAAACAACACAAGTCTTACTAAAAATACTGGAGTTAACAGCTTTGGAATAAAGGACATTTCAATAATTCTCACACTGAGATAGAATTTTCTAAATGAATACATGGTAAAAATATTCTACTGAACATGAAAACTGAAAATGTGAATCAAGTGGGGGTTTTTAAATATCATTTGAACAGTCCTTCTTACAGCTTTATTATAAGATTTTATTAAGACTGCTGTTAAAAATATGCTTTTGGCAGAGGTGTTAAAGATAGCCTGTAGCTTATCTAGTTTGCTACTAATAAAATCCTTGCTATTTAGTATCCCACGAACAAAAATTCGCAACAATCTATATCACATATCTCCCCGGAAACATCACTACTTAATGTAACTTGTACACAATAGATGTTCAGGTAACTTTCTGAAAACAGCAAACATTCTCCTTAATTTGAAAATCTAATTTTGGCAAGGAATACATAAAATCAAGAGTGTAGTCTTGTACCTCTACGTGATACGACACTACAAACCACAACTAGTTATATTTCTGACTTATGCTAAAAGACTACTAATTAAATTATTACGAAGAAAATTAAAACTATTGTTAATTTCTACATCTGTTTCATCTTGGTTTCACAGAATAAATCAAAAAGATGCACTCTTTCAGTCTTTACAGCATCACCCACTGTCCCTTCCTCAGCAACCTTTCTCTTAACTAAAACCCACACAAATGTTTCCCAATAAGGAACGTCATTTTCTTGCCTTTCAAAAACTTCAATAAATCTACAAACCATTAAACAACCCCCAAGTTTAGTGGGCTTGACTAAGTTCAAATACCTTGAACCTGATGAACTTTTTCTTCCATGAATGGACACCAGACAGGTAGATTTGTTTGAGGGCCTCATGGCTCATTCGCAGGTCAATGCCATCGGGAGTTACTGTAAATTGAAAAGCTACTGCTTGGTGAGCTTCTGCCATTTTTAGAGAGTTCTGTCAAAAAGAAAAGTTAAAAAAGTATTTCCTTTTTGTTCAAAGGAACGAATCCATTTCTAGCAAGGTATCTTCGACCCAGTAATTTGGGGAAGTATTTCCAAATTTACATACAGTTCTTGCCTCTTCCTCACAGGCTGTGCTTGCACTTCAGGCTGAGCGTCCAGTATCTTAATTAAGGTGCCTCTTCCAACCACAACAGCTGAAAATGGAAACAAAACACTTTCATGTCACTCAGGCGTCTTGGCAGGATTGCAGCAAGCTGAACATGCATACACACAATATATAACAATTCAGAGCTGAGCAGAAAAATGAAAACTTCTCTGCATAATCCTAAAAATAATCTCCTCTTAGAAGTATGGCAGAAAGGGAGAGGAACCCCTAAGTCCACCTGTAGGTCAGGATTCAAGAGCAAGTTTTAATTTCACTTTTTTTTTTTTTCTGGTACAAATCACAATGTTAACAATGTCAAGTGTTCTGAGGTTGCATGGTTATTTCTTTTTAAGCAAAATTAAAAGTACAACTACTTCATGCCTTTTGAATCCTAAAGGATTCTTTGCAGACCTAGGTGTAAATTTAAATTCTGGTAGATACTCATCCTCTGTTGAACAGCATGTCAGGGTTAACCAGTGCAGCTTAGGCAGGCACTTAAAAAGCAGTTTATTACAACTATAGTGCTGCTCCTCTAATCTGTAAATATTCTACTACATCAAAGTCACCTGGAGCAGGAAGAAGGGGTGCAAATCTGTACAAGGAAGGGGAATGTAAACGCTGGGAATGCTGCAGTAACAGGCTTAGGAAATAAATACACAATATAAGAAGAGAAGGAGAATTAGGTAGAGATGAACAAGACAAATGCTGTTGCACAGCACTAGCAAGGTTGCTGACCAGTAAGTAGTGACTGCTTGCAACATTTAAAGTGCTTATCCCTAGACCAGCCTGCAATGACCAATCTCAGCAATGCAACTACTGCTACAGAGGCTGACCTGGTAATTCCCAGATCTCCCAGATCCAGAGCCACTGCTCAGCTTTTAGAGGCTGAGTCCAGGATGAATGAGGCTTCTGGATTCCAGAGGGCAGCTACAGCTCCCAAGTGTTGTAACAGACAGAACACAATGTGATCCACACGTGTGCAGTGTCTAATCAGGGCAACAGAGAAACCAAGGCAGCTTTGAATACCAGTTTCAAAACCTTTCAGACAAAGCCGGTACGCCCCAGTAACAACTGCAATTTGTAGTACTTAATGACTCTGCCACTAACAACTGCTTATTCACAGGGGCCTTGTTGCAGACAAGTACCAGGAAGTCAGAGCCAGCTGTCCATTCATTCATGTAAATCATGCATCACCAGCTCGATGGAGGCCGAGCAAGAGAGCAATAAAGCAGCACCAGGCAGCACTAACACACGGTTGGTAGATTCAGGACTCAGCAGGGTTTGTGAAAGGGGAAAGCACTCAAAGTTAAGAATTCATCATATGTTTGGCAGTACTCTCAAGTCTGGGATGGAAAAGAGAAAACACAATGAAAATAATCATACTGTATATGGAGAACCAGGTGCCTGGATATGTCTCAAGAAGGGCCAACAGGTTCTCCAGTTCACTCATGGCATTTTGTATTCTGGAATGTGAGTGTCCTAAGTACCACATCAACTCCCTTCTATCACCCTTCAACTCCCCTGTGACTTCTCAGCCTGGGAATTTGTTACTATCATTCCCTCTGTTTCTGAAGAGAAAGAATTTCAGGAACTCTTCCCTTTTTAGGCACATGCATTTCATAGAGTGGTTGGGGTTGGAAGGGACCTCAAAGATCATCTAGTCCAATCCCCCTGCCATGGGCAGGGACACCTCCCACTAGACCAGGTTGCTCCAAGCCCCATCCAACCTGGTCTTGAACACCTCCAGTGTTGGGGTATCTACAGCCTCCCTGGGCAACCTGTGCCAGTGTCTCACCACCCTCAGAGTGAAAACTTTCTTCCTTACCTCTAATCTAAATCTCCCCTCCTCCAGTTTAAAGCCATTACTGCCATCCAAGTCAGAACAAGATTATATACAGCATTAATCAGAAACTGTCAACCTGAACTATTAATGAATTAAAGCTTAGCATGATCCTATCATTCAATAAGCTTCAATAAGGAAAGCATTCCCTATTTCCAAATGAAGAAACATTAATCCAGGATTAATTCTTGTTGCATTAAGTAAACGAGAGTTCTAGGACTGCATTACCTGACCCTCAGATGTCAAACAATGAGACAGCTCCTTTCTTTTCATACCTTTTCCTCTACCTAAGAGAACTGTAAGCCGCTAAGAGCGTTCTGGGTCCCGATGGCTGAAGACCAAAGCCTTCCAGCCGCTCTCCCTGCACAGTGGCTCTCCTCCTCGAGGCGGGTGCTCATCAGCTGCTGTACACTTCCCCTCCGCCGCATTCCTGCGCCGTCACGTGCTCCCCAGCAAAGTAGGGGAAAGGGCACGGGGCAGGAGCATGCGCCAGGCTGCCAACCTGCCTGCCCAGCCTCTGCCAGGCAGCCCTGGCCAGCCGCCAGCACCAACCATCGCCTCGGCCAACCCCAGCCACTTCCGTCTGCAAAGGGCTTCTGTGCAGAACACCCTGATTGACCTCCTTCCCGACACACAGCCCCAAACAAGGACTTTGGATTTTCTTAGCAGTCTGGCTGAGTCTTAACGGGGGGGAAAAAAGAGCACAATAATTTCTAAAAGTAATCTGGAATGGTTATTTTCACTCCGTCCAGTGTTCTCTCGTAATATTAATGTATCTTAAACACACTTGTCTCTTTTTATTGCTTGTAATTAAAGGAGAAAGCTCCTGTTCCTTGCTCTTTTCTGGTTTTGCTTCAATTCAAACATGCTCCAACAGCTGCAGATGTTTCTCCTCTTCCCTTTTCATACCTCTGCTTGAGCCAATCAAAACTTACACAGTTTTTCCATTGCAAACAAGCACTGCTAGGTCGGATGGACTTTTAAGTCAGGAAAACATATAGCACACTAGAAGGCCTAAGCTCCGATAGGCTTGATGCTCTGAAAAACTGTTGCTGCTATGCCTGCTATGCATAAAGTCTCCCCAGGCTGCTATTTTTGTGGTTTCAGGATATTCACACTACGAAGACTGAGCTTTAACTCACGGACTGGCTGCATTCGAATCCTGGGGTCAGCTTTGGGCCACTCACCACAAGAAGGACATTGAGGGGCTGGAGCGTGTCCAGAGAAGGGCAACAAAGGGAAGGGTCTAGAGCACAAGTGTGGTGAGGAGCAGCTGAAAGAACTGGAGGTGTTCAGCCTGGAGCTAAGGTGGGGGTCAGTCTCTTCTCCCAAGAAACAAGTGATAGGACAAGAGGAAATGGCCTCAAGCTGCACCAAGGGAAGTTTAGCTTGGATATTAGGAAGAAATTTCTTTACTGAAAGGGTTCTCAGGCATTGGAACAGGCTGCCCAGGGCAGTGGTGGAGTCCCTGTCCCTGGAGGGATTTAAGAGGCATGTAGACGTAGTGCTTGGGGATATGGTTTAGTCAAGGGCTTGTCAGTGTGAGGTTAATGACTGGACTTGATCTTAAAGGTCTTTTCCAATCTAGGCAATTCTGTGACTGCTCACAGACCTTAGGATTTCAGGTTTCAGATACTGAACAGTCAACTCTGTATTAGAGCTTACATATTCCTACAGCCATGGAAGGAGATGATGGTCTCAGCTCTGGAAAATCTGAAGCTAAGAGAGATCCCATATGCAGGATGCTTCCATTTAGTCATGGATCCAAGAAGTCCCTTGTGGTTGGTAATGTCTTTCTGAAGCATGTGAGACAGAGTCTAATAGACAGTGGAAGAATTACCATGTGTATCTTAAAAACCACCAAGTCACAATACAAAAATTAAATGTATTATAGTAGGTTGCACAAGACAAGGTATTAATTCCTGAAGCAGTTACTTTGGGAAATGCTACTGAGTGTGAGCCTTTCTATGCTTTAGTAGCTGTCACAAGCTTTATATGGATAAAATGATAGTGCTAAAAAAACTAAAGTCTACCTCAAAAAACCCATAAGTTCTTCTTTAAGGGGATATCTATGTCACCCCCTATCTCTGAACTCAGCCACTTGCTTCCCATACACTTCTTGGCTCATGCAATTCATTCCTCCCCCTCCTGTTTCCTAGTCCTCTTGGAATAGAGAGAACTGCCATTTCTCCTCAGCAGGAATCCAAACATCCACTGGAAAGAGACGACTTGAGATGACTTATTTGAATGTAGTTTTCACATCTATAGCTCCTTTTCCTACAATGGAAGGAAGTTAAATGCAGAGGAAACTGGAGACAAGTCCTGTCACATGACTCAGAATAGCTAAAACCTTGAAGATTTAATACTATGACTCACATTTGAAACTACCATAACAACTTCATGTGAGGTTCTCCTCACAAATCTGTGATATCTATTTATAGATTAGCTTTTATATACAGGGCACACGTGTGTCAGTAACCAGACTAAGCTCATAAAACAATTCTCTCCAATTATTTTACTTCAACGGTCAAAGGTTGATGGTTTTCTTGGAAAAGCAGTGACTGCTGGGGACAGTTTGTCCAAGAACACTGTTATGTGCCACCTCCACACGTTTCATACCAGATATCTATGAAATAGATACCTTTGGCACTCCAACCATGGGCTGTTCATTGATGGTGGGCAGATGTACAGCATTACATGTCCCTGTGCTAAGAGCCTGAACACTCTGTACCTTGAAGTATGGCAGCAGAGCTGATTTCAGAAGCACCTGGAGGCCCTCATAACTTGATGCAGATGTAAGCAATGAGAAGCATCTTACCACATAGGTAGTGTCTTCTGACTCCTGCCAAGCTTCTAATATCAAGATTAGAAATGAAAAACAAACCAACCAACCAAACAGAACAGCACCCACCAATTGGAAACATGACCTTCACTCCCTTTTTAAAGTAAGGGAGAACTCAAAGTCTTAGGAAACCAAAGAAGTGCCCCAAAGTCATTGTCTATGCACAAAACAATTTATTTCAAAGAGAAAAGAGGTTGGTGGTAGGGGAAATGCTATTCCTATCAACAAGCAAAGCAAGAAGAGTTATTTGAATGTTACCAGCAGCCACACAGAACAGGAAAAGAAATCTGGAGCTCTCACAAGTTCTCTTAAAAGACTTCAACTCTGGAACTTGTTTAGATGTTGAAACACTGAAGACATTTTATCCAGTATTTCAGTCTACACATCAGGTCTCCCTTCAGGAGATGAGCTTGCTACAGGTTTTGAAAGAAAACAGGCATCCAAAAAGTTTTATTTGCATATTCATTTGTAAGTTCATGTTTTGACGCTTTAGAACAGATCACTGAACTCCAAGAGTCTGAGGACAGACTTCATGAAATCAGAGACAGTATTAGAACACTAGAACACGTGCTGTGTTTGTGGTGAGCCAGTGATCAAGTATTTTCTCTCTTCTGTCTAAACTATCACTACAGAAATTTGCATTTCCTGCTTTCCTAGAAAGCCAAAATGATGAATACATTTTGTTGTATACAAATCAATAAATGATTGTTTATGCTCAAATCTGTTGATTTCACATCAGATACTCAGCTAAAAGCAAGACCATTCCAAACACTAAGATGTCTATCTGAATCCCTTCATGCATTATCCCAAATTTCTCTCCAGATTTACGTTATGGATGCTCCTGCCAGTCCAAGCCTTCAGTACCACCTACACAAAATAATTCAGACTACCCCATGACTTTGCCTAGACAGTGTGCTTGCCACAAACTGCTCCCCAGGGAAGCATGACAAAGCCAGTGCCAATGTGCTAAGAAGACTTGTTAGCACTTTTGTTTACTTGCACACTTTGCCACCAACTACAGCTTAATGCCAACGTTGACCCATACAGCCAGCCCAGAAGTGGATGCAATCTATGGATAACCAAGATTGCTTGAGTTTCGTTTTTTTTCTTGAAAGACTCATGCAACAAGGCTCTCCATACCAAAAGGTGTATCAAGTACTTAGAGCAAGCAGCAGGATCTCTTCTTACACAAATGTAAAGGATTATAGTCTTCCAAGAATATTTTTAACTGTAGTTATCTTTGTAACACTCATCAAGTACACCTTCACCTGTCTGAATTGTGCAGGGGTTCTGAAGTCTATCAATTTGGCACCTTTCGATACGTTTGATGAAAAGTAGTAGCTGTCAAACCTATTTAAAAGGTTGAAGACAGCAAAGCACATGCACACAAAAAGAACAAAAGTGCAGGTGGATTTACCTGTACAGGGACTGAAGCTGGGATTAGTGGTCGATGGACCAGAGGATTTAACTGCCACGCAGATGGACCTCAACAGGCTGGAGAAACAGGCAGGCTGAAACCTTATTAAGTTCAACCAAGACAAGTGCAAAGTTCTGCATGGAGGGAGAAGCAACCCCACACTCTAGTACATGATGGAGACTGATTGTTGTACAAAAGCTGCCAGGGTGCCCTTGCAGCAAAGGTGGCTAAGAGAATCCTGGCAGGTTGAGGGAAGTGACTTCCCATCTCCTCAGCACTGGTGAGGCCTCATCTTGACTACTGTGTCCAGTTCTGGGCTTCTCAGAAGAGATAAATTAAATGACTGGAGAGAGTCCAGTGAAGAGCTACTAAGAGGATTAAGGGCTTGAAGCATCAATCCTGCTTTTTCTACACAGTTTTACCTGTATACCTAGAAGTAGTGCTTCATGAAATTCAATGTAGCAGTATTCAGAATAGATCTGCTTCAAAAGATAAACTTTCTTTAGAACACTAAGAGCTGACCAAGCCATCCTGTGTTTCAGTAGCTTTAAATAAACAACAGACCTTGGAAATCAAGTTGCTAGTAGCAGTTAAACGCTCCAACAGAGCAAGTTTACTCATCTGACAAAAACCTACTATAGAAATAAAAGCTGGATTTTGCAGTAGAATTTTTACAGAGATTTTGCATGAACTTTTCAGACTATGACTCATCTGAATTTTTCAACATTATTCCAGTAACTTCGCCCTCACTGAACACCACCAGTGTGTCATTACGTATGCTGTGTACATGTAAGTTGGTGTTTCAAGCACCACAACGCTGCCCAGGGTGAGTCTGCTGGTCTTAAGGCAGGTAGATTTCTGGAGCTGACCCTGAGAGCCAGGTATGCCCCAGTGTTATGGTGGGAAAAAGTACAAACTCCTAATAAAATACATGCTACTTAACGTTACCTGTCAGAGGAAACACTGTTCCCACCACATTAAGAAAGCCTCTGTTATCAGTAATGAAATCAATGTGACTTCAGTAAAGCGTTTTCAGAGAGTTTGCTCTAAATGGAACAGTTTTGGACACTGAAGTGCATGCTGTGCTGCAGCACCCAGCACTGACTCGGTAACTCAAGGTCCTACCTGCTCTGATAGGAGTCACTGCCTCCCCACCACCATCTGACACAAATTCCACCCTAATTCTAGAGGGTCAATTAAATAAGGCAGCTAACCAAAGAACTCCAAAAGAATGCCAAAACCACTTTTACTCTTGTGCATCTGGCGCTCCTTAGACACATAGCTGAACAAAGCTAAGGACAAAGCATTCAGTTCCAACAGAAATCCAAGCAAGATAGAGGTTGTCCAGAGTTTTATGCCTTTCAAAGGAAAGTTCTGATCTATAAAATCTCCAATAAACAGTATCAAATATCCCGCTCAAACATTTAAACATATGATCAAAAAGACTGTTTGGTCTCTCTTGTATCTGTTTCTTGGATATTCTATCAGCTAATGCCACTTTCTTGCAGCGTATGCTACGCTTCAGCAAAAAGGTAACAAGATATCACAGCCTCAGAAAGAGCAAAGAGCTTATTCATAGTTCATGTGATATTCCGCAAGGCGCTGACTTCTGAACTCACTGTAAAGATTAACCAAACACTGTTATTCACTTGAGAATTTCTACTCCTAAATAACTTCCTTGCATATTAACCTTTAATAATATCTAATCGTGCTCCAGCACATACAGACATTACTACTTGCTGCTTTCAAGTCTTATCAACAACTCACCTACCTTAGAATGATTAATCGTATTCCATAGACACAAAATCACTACGAGAAATCAGAGGAGCAAAGCCAAATAATCTGTGCAATAAATAGTCATATGAGTTAAACTCACTCAACAGGGCTTCTCAGAAGAACCTAGTGACTACATCACAGAAATAAAACAGAAACCAAAAAAATCACTCTCCTTTAAAATTTGAATTAACACAGCATCCAAACAATTGTCATTTTAACTAATGAAAACAAAGTTAACCCGACAAGGTTATCTCATGCCACTTTAGTTGTGATTGACACATGCTAAACCAAATTTAAGCCTCCTAAAAGCTGAATTTGCTGGTTTTGTGGCAGTTCTCTCATAGGGTCCTCAAAGAAAAACTACTGTGCCATGACTGAAGTGGCTTAAGTCACTTGGAAATATACAGAAGCCTCTCCTCCAACAGCCTCCTCCAACAGCCACCAAGTTCTCATCTTTGACTATTGCTAATCATTGGCTCCAGTCCTTCCCACCCTCACCTGCAGCTGACAGCTGCTGTCTCACGGAACTACAAACATCTTAAAGGATTTCTCACAACTAAAGAGTGATTAAATTGTGGTTCAAGCCAAGGTGGAGAATTGAGTACCTGTATTTGCCTGGTCATGGCAGCACTGGGACCTGCTGTGAACCTCACACACAGCAGTTTGAAATCAGAACAGCTGAGGAGTGTGCAGTGACTTGCTGTCCCACTGGCAGACCTGTCAACTGATGTCCTGTTCTCAGCAGTTTTCCAGGATCACCTGTGGGTGAATACGAGCTACACTCTGCAGGCATCTGCTTTGGAATCCTGGGCCAGTTTCTTTATCCCCTTCCCAAGCAGTAAACCAGAGCAACAGGCATATGTAGAAGGGAAGAGAGAATAACTAACAGACTAACAAATGAAAGGTAAGCATACCTGAACAGCTGTCTTCCTTAAAGTGGTCTTGAAATCAATTTGTCACACAGAAATCTTCTGTCCCAGAAGCTTGCTGCAGCTGGGACCTTGAATAGGTTAGGACAGGCTGAGAAGCAGACCTGTTCCACTGCTGCTAGCTCCTAACAGCATTACACTACAGTGATGGCAAACAGTCAGCTGGAGCTCTGAAACAGAAAGAAATATCATTTGAGCTTTGATTGACACAGCTTTCCACAGCTCAGAGGGACTGGATCAGAGCAGAACCATTTTAGAAAACCTGATGGCAATGGAGAGAAGTCACAAACAGCAGTTCCGAAACACAGTTTTCCACCACACTGGATGAATGTATTATCTGGATCAATCTGTCTTGATTTAACAGGGCTGGGATGGTGAGGAACTGTAGAGTGAAAGAAAGTTCAGCTGCTACCCACTCAGTCATCTCCAAGGGCTCAGACTAGTGATCACTAGCTGGAACAATAAGTAAGGTGATCTCAGGGGCTAGACTCCAATGCTAGCTTCAACTTTCAGTTTAAGACAGCCAAGTGTTTGCCTGCAGGCTTTAAACTCCCATTACAGCGAACATAGACGTCACCAAGATTTCTTGGAGAACAAACTGTTTTCACTGGCACTTCCAGGAGAAAAGCCACAGAGACTAAGTTTTCTTCTCACCTGATCAAACTGGAGACAGTCAGGCAAAGAAGGAGAAAAGACAAGCTATAGGAGACATATTAATTTCTAGTCTAACACTAAAGACTATTAAATCCTATGGTTTCTGAATCATATGGCCTCTCTTCTCTTCCCAAATAGCATGCTCCTGTAAAAGATGGTTCCAAAATGTACACTGCAACAGAAAAAAAAAAATCCAAAACACTCACATGCTCCACAATTGTAATCAAAATAGAAACTTTTACAACTGTCACATTATTGAAGGTTTTTTTCCCTTATGCAGAGTAGGGCATACTATACTGTTCCTAGATCTTTCAGATTATTCTATATACCACAATACATGCTAGATTGTACCCATCCCAGCAAGCTACCTCCTCGGACCTTCTAGAAATTCAGGATAATCTTGCTGAGTAAGAAACAGGCATACAGAACTCAAACACTGCAGTGTGTGTATGCAGTGTTATCACACCATGCAGAAACCTCCTCTACCTCACAAAAACTAGGCTCTAGATCAGAACAATTTTTTTTAGTATTGCTATAAAAGACACACCTAGGCATTTAGACTATGCAAGTTTTATCCGTGCTCTCTCCCTTTGCATCAATGAACTTCTATGTTTCCATGCAGTGAGGAAACATCATTATCTTCTCTATAAAAAGACATATTTCTGGAACGGGAGGACTTTTATGACACATGTGAGATGTCACATTTTAGGACTTTGGAAACCCTGGGAAGATGGACAATAATGTTTGGTGGCCAAAGGCAAGATGAATAGGTTATTCATGCAGCAGTTCAATGACCATCTACTGTACAAGACTGAAAGACTAACAATGTCTTTGAGCTCATCTAAGGTTGAAAGACTGAAGAATCAGTTCCATGCATTTAACAACTATTTAAACTGACCCTTCATATTAAAACTAACCTGGACTTGGAAAAAAAGAGGGATGCTTTTCACTCATTTATACCTTGTTGTTCTGAACATGTGTATTTCAGGACTATGACGCAGCAGGTCTGCAGGACAAAGACAATGGTTTCGGAACATTAAAAAAAACGCACACAGTTTTTGGTTCTGTTTTTAAACACAAGCATTGAGTTAAGCTGCCTTTCCCCTGGGATGTTCCAAAACCGGACACGGACTCAACGCCGCGGCTCCCCCCGCACGCAGCCAACAGAAACCCCCTCCCCGCCGGGCAGCGCATCTCGCCGCCGCCCGCCCCGGCACCTGTCTCTGCCGGGACTCGCTGCGAGGCGCTGCGGCCCCGGGGCCGCTCCGCGATGGCCGGACGGGGACCCGGGGCTGAGCTCGGGCTGGGCTCTGCGAAGCTGGGCTCGGGCTCGGCCCCGGCCCCGGCCCCGCGGGGC
>VYZX01021359.1:401932-412865 GCA_013401335.1 Brachypteracias leptosomus | reverse complement strand
ATTGACAGGAGCCCGGCCAGGGCCGGAGGGGGATGCCGGGGCGGGAAGGGGGCCTGGGGGCACGTCTGTCAGGCTGTCACGGTGCACCACTGAGCCTGGGGACCTGTTCGGTAGTGCTGTGAAGGGCCTGCCCAGTGAAGCTGAGATCTACAAGCAGCCCCAGTCCTGGCCCCTCTGTGGGAGTCCCCTCAATGGCTCTCTTAGGTGCCTGAGCTCCAGCGGGGCTGAGCACCAGCATGTTCACAACCTTAGCAGGTGCCGAGGTTTTTCAGGAAGGGTTAAATTTATACTCAAGTACCCACACTCACTAGGACTGCTGTGGGTTACGCTGCGTTGCTGTGTCAGTGTCATCTTCTCCCTTCAAATGCCATCCAGAGTGACTGGAGCACATCCACACTTCATGATGGCATTTTCCTCATTAATTGCCAAGCTCTCTTAGATACACCTTCTTTAACGATGACTGCAGCTGTGTGAGGATGTGTTCTCCCACTCTGCCTAGTGCCTTGTTATTTCCTTGCTCTACATTTCAGAATAGCTCCTGGAAAATAGGAAATCTGGATCAGACCAACCCTGCCCCCTGAAGCTCCTGCTGGCTTCTAATACCAGTGCCAGAGCTATTCCCAAATGGAGCCAGATGAAATATCCAACACTGAACGCCACAGTCGCAGGAATCAAACTAAGATCCACAGTGCTCTGTGGATCAAAGACTCTTCCCCAACCACTGTTTCAGGAAAGAAAAGGATACTCTAAAGATACAGAGCCCTGAATGTGGGCTCATTTTCATTATAATGTTCATGCCAACATAAAAACTATCTGTGCTGTTGTTATTCTCTTCTCATACCAGTAGATTTCCATAAACAGGCTGCAATATGAGCTCAATTCCACAGGCTTTGTTTCAGATGTATGATGCATAACCAAGAGATGTTAAGGTCCCTGCAGCATATGCAAGTCCCATCTTCAGTCAAAGCCGTACACACGTACAATTAAAATCTACCTTTGTACCTCTTCTATTGAATTTCCTTATCTTTCTATATCTGCAGCCATAATAAAGCATCATTTACTTGCAATGTGTTTCCTTTAACTTCTGTAGAGCTACCAACTCAAGCAAAGCAGAGTGCTGACTGGGTAAGAAGAGGGAAAAGATCCTCTAGATATTGGAGCAGGATACGAAAAAGCAAGTGTGCAGCAGCTTGGACAAGGACAGTGTTTGCACTGGAAGAAAAGCAGTTTAAAATCTCCCTGTGTAGTTATCCTGCACACCCAGGGCACTAATGTGGCTCCTCACGAGCAGCAGTGCTGAGTAGGCTGCTGCTGGGGACATGATGCTCTCTGTGTTGTCCTTGCCTCAGCACCCTCCACACCTGAGCATCTTCCTCATCAGATACTCCAGTGTGCTTGTTGTGGCAAGAAATGTCACAGCTCTTTGGTGGATTAATGATACTAACCCTTGCCTAAAGATATTTCAGTTCCTCACTCTGCCTGTATGAATTCTGGTGCAGGATTCTAGAACTCACTTTGCTCCCTTTCAGCTCCTGGTGTGCCCTGTTGCCTTTGCTGGCCCTGATGACAATTGGAATCCTCTTGCATTCTTGCTGGAAAGAGAGGAAATGTGCATTTAAGAGGCAAGCAAACATGGCCATAACCTCTCCAGTGGTCTCGAGGAGCATGGTGGCAGTGAGGGGAGCAGCACAGCTGCCAGAGCAGTGCCAGGTACTCACAAATAGTAGCCAAAGTGGGCAGTAGCCACAGTTACACTGAGGTCACTACCTGCCCCAGGCAGCTGTGAAGCAGAGGGAACATTCTGGTACCAGTGCTGGCTCTGCAGGAGTGAAGCAGCATTGGGTGTTAGCAGACTGTCCAGGAACGTGCTGTCTTACAACAGATGGGTCCCACCTGTAATGCTGAAAGCTGTAGCTGTGAAACCAGGATCTTGGCTAATGCTCAGAAGTATTTAAATTAGAAGCACAAAATCTTCCTTCCATTCACCTGCCACAGAATCTCTGAAAGCAAGTAAGATTTTTTTTTTGCCTTTTTTCCCCTCCATCAGAAACTGATACCAACACCAACAAAGCCAATGGCTAGTTTTTACCACTAAGGCCTTACTAGGGAGGAAGATTTTTTAAAGGCTGGAGAATTACCAGGTTCAAAAGTTAGTTTGGGACTTGTTTTGTTCTCTAGCCTTCCATTCTGCTGTTTGCATTTATTCTCCTCCGTGTATGAGGAAGCTCCTTCCAGAGTAAATGATTTATCATGTTGGTCTTCCTTCCTCATTTAACTGGCAAAATGCATTGTCTTTATATTTTATAATATAATATTTCCTGAGCGTAATGATGTATCTACATATATAACAGCAAAGCAAGGCTCGAAAAAGTGGTTTACACTTTGGTGCAGGAAGAAGTAAAGTTCGTGCTACTCTTCATCTCAATACCAACAGCAGGCAAAAGATTGGCTGTGTGGATAAACAGCTAAGAAAAGCACCAAAATACTTTTGAGTTTCTGGAGAGTAGTCCTGTTTAATGACCTCATGTTTATCAAACCATCCTAACGAGTAACAAAAATTGTTATGGAAAGCAAAACGTTTGACTAACCTATTTACAAACATTAACTTGTCTCCTATCAGATGGGCAGCAGAAAGTAACCCAAGCCCTGCACAAGAACTTGTGTGCCTGTGGCTGGCTCGTGGAAGTGACGTAAGCACCCAGTGGACTTTGTCCGTACCTGTGACTGAACAGTTCCACTCAGTGTAATTCTGCTCAGTTCTGTGGACGTTCCCCGAGCCCAAATTCCACCTATATATACCTAAAACACACGTTGCAAACACATGAAAAGCTGAGAACAGATAAGGAAAGGTGACTGGAAGCACAGATCATCAACATCTTTCACAAACAAGTTTTCCAGGACCTAAAGAAATATAATATACGTGACACTCTGGGTTATTTACTAACCTTGCATCCAAGGTCAGCCTCCCAGGTAAGCCGTGCCTGCCGGGCTGCTTTCCAAAATGCTGTCAGTCAGGGAAGGGCTACTGGGAAGCCCCAAGTTCTGCCTGCTGGAGCTTTGCACTCTCACTGTCCATGAGAATAGCTGTAGCTTGCTTGCTGCCTGGCAAGATAATGAATTTAACAATCACACAGATGACCTGCTGGATGACTACAATGCCACCACATGTAAATATGTTCCTTCATTTTAATGAAGGAACAGGAAGATCAAAGGAAAAATGCCTAAGATAAGAAAACCATCAGTATATGGAATTATTAAAAGCACATAGGGCCAAGGTGTATCAGTGTTCTATATGACAATATAGAAGAAATTGAATTGGTCACAGAAGGGACTGAAATTGCACTTCTCCTTCAAAAACCATACTTTTCTGGATTATTTAAAATGAAGAACAGTGGAGAAAAGCAATATTGTGGAACACACAGAAGGCAAGGGAAGACTGCTTTCTACCAAAGCCCATGAAAATAGTAGAACAGTGTTTCTAATTTTCATAGCAAACCATTAATGACTCTGCCAGTGACTGATTTTATGTGGCTTTTCTAGGAAGCTCATACTATTTTAATCATTAACTTGATGCAGGCAGATTTTGTTTTTTTTAGAAATAAATTCTTTGTAGAAAGAATACACGTGGGAAAGTCACATGCTCCAGACTAGTGCTGTTTTAAACAGGCGGTAGCAATAGGTCCCTAATAAATGCTCTTATTTTCATGAATCCTGAATTTGACTCAGGATTTCAAAGCGATCTTCACTTTGCAAACTTGGTGAGGTCCTGCACTGTCCCACATCAGGTCCTCAGTGAGCAAGTATCAGCTGCGTCTGTTACTGAACACGCACTTTGTGAAACATGTTCAGAACCCGAGGGAAAAAAATGCTCCCTTACTGCCCTCGTGTGGCTGTTGCTAAAGGAACGACCTTGGAAAATTGACACTCCGGGATCTAACCCAACATTAACTGCTAGGAACAGGCACTCACAAAGCAGAGACTGCACATTTTTCTCACTGTGAAACATCCTCTTTTTGCCTTTGAAGCAGCTGTGACTTGTCATACCCCAGCACTTGACTAGATGATCCAGAGATCTTATATCGTCTGACTATTTCTGGGCTCTTCTAAATCTAGTTTAGCTCTTCAGTGTGGAGACAGTAAGAAGATTATGGATTCATCCTGTATTTACAGGCTCTTCTCAGATATCTGCAATTCCCACCCCTCCCGGGGGACTGGAGCTGGAAATGGCTTCCCAGAAGAGAAGTGTGCAGTTCTGCTGGGCTTCCCGTGCAAGTGTGCAAAAGGCACAAATATCAATGCAAAAAGGATTGGACTCTTTGGAGATCAGATAACATCACTCATCCCTTCCATCACTGGCTTCTCTAGAGGGGCTCTGGCTGTATCACTACCTCTCAGCAGCTGTAGTAATAACACAACACAGGTGAGCTTGCACGATCTGTGATTTTACAGGGTGCACACCTTCATAATCCTCCTCTGACACTTGGCAATTACACTGATAACATTATTAGCCCTGTGAGATCAGGATGGGCCTTTCCATACCAAACCTGCAGCCTTCAAGTGCAGCTATCACCTGGTGAGATGCCAGCGTTGCCTGGAGGGCCTTTCCTCACCAAAGCTGTCCCTGGAGTTCCCTGTGTAGGATGCTGTCAGTTGTCCACACTCCTTACTAGCACCAGGCATGTCAAGTAACGCCTCTGGCACATGCAGGTGCCCATGGTATGCATATGGCAGTGGATGTGTAGGGTAAATATCAGCTCATATAGACCTGAATTGACTGGGAAAATGTAAGTGTGTTCTCTATGTCTGCTCCTCCCTCCCAGACATTCTTGCCACAGTCAAGAGACAGCGGAGACCTTTGAATCTGCCTTTAAAAACACATGGTGGGGACAAACGAGAGAGTCTTTCTCAAGCAGCCTGTCCTTTCGAAAGAAGGCCACAGGCACAAAACCACTTGGCACCCTTGCCCAAAATGGACTCTTGAACTGGACAAAATATATAGTTTGAGGTTTAGCAACTTATTTATTTCTCTCTCTGCAAATACTGGTGCTAGGACACTATCACCTGCTCTGGTGTTTACACTCCAGCCTGCTGACAGACAAGGTGGACAAGTGTGGCTCAATTGCACCTTGTTCAGCAGAATCCCCCAAAATACCAACCAGACATGGTGGAAGTGGTTTAACTGCTCCAGTTGTTCACACAAGTCAAAAGAAAAATAAAACTCAGCAACATCCTTGGTTGCTAAAATGACTAGAGAAAGTGTCATTGCTGGTGCCCCAGCTTCCAGGGGCTCCCCAGGGTGGCACAGGTTTTTCACAGACCCTAGTGTGCACTGGTTAAGCAGGACAGTGATGGTTTCATATCCATGGGGAGGTCATGATCTCTGCCATGAATGAAGAAAGTACAGCTTATTCAGAAGGCTAAGGTGGGAAGCCTGATAAAAAAAAGAAGGTATACCAAACCAAGGGGGTGTATTTTAGGCCCAGCAAACCAGCTTAATGAAAATCCTCCATCATCCAGGCAGCTGCCCCAACTAAATCTGCCAGCAGGACAGTTTGTCTCACCTCATGGTGGTTCTCTGATACTTAATTCACTAAGTCTGATCCCAATCCCTCTATGAGCAGTTGAGACATCCTCTCCAGGCAGCTGGAGCATGGCCCACAGGCGTTGCCATCACTCTGCAGGGCTAGGAAAATGGCCCACACCACTATCTTACACCTACACAATTCAGTCTTGGACACCTAAAATTGAGATGGATTCCTCCACAGGTTAGTTCAGTGATGTTTAGTTATGGCCAGATACTGCCTGCCTGCTCCCACTGATGACCACAGTGCTGCACAGGGAGCCCCAGTTCCTCCAGTGTGAGTGAAGTGTTAGGCTGTGGGAGTTAGAGCTGCAAACCTGGTCCTCTGACCATCACACCTGTTCTACCTATATAGCAATGGTAACAACGACACATTTAATTTGAGAAGGAAGTGATACAAAATATTGGCTTTAAAGCAAAATATTTTCCCTTAATGAATCAAGAAAGTTGCAGTGACTCATTTCAGCCTCATTAAAATGTCAGCTTCCCAAGAAACACCTGCACTTTGCACCCAACCCCCTTCACTGCTCTTGGCCACGTGCTAGATGTCACCACCAGTTAATTTTCAGAAGTAATTTTCACAAATACATTTAAGGTATGGGGATAAGAAGTAACACAGCACGAGGTAGAGAACAAGCTGCTGTGAGACGTGCAGACTCAGCACCAAAGGTACAAAATTGTGCAAGAATCTCCTGTAACTGATGACCTATTAAACTAAGGTGTGTTCATGGAGCACACCGCTGGCTAGTTACCTGCTTCCTGGAAGTACTCAAGTGTTCCCACAGCACTTTGAGTTCACTTTAACTGAACCAGTTTGACTATAACACAGAAAAGTCCCACAGGTTAGAGACAAAACCTGGCAAGCTTTACAAACGGGGAGAGCAAGACTGGCATGTGAAGCAAACCACTGGAGCCAGTCTTGCAGCACTCTCAAGCTATTGTCACTTTGCTGCACGCCTGGCACGTCTTCACAAGCAGCCCAAGCTCTTGGTGCTTTCTATCCAACAACCTTGTCCTAGGAAATGCTGAGTGAGGATCCTGGGTCACCTCTCAGCACCCCAGTGCAATGCACCTTTTGATGTGCTCTAGAGGCCTCAGCTTGCTCTCCTGGTCCCCACAGCACCCCTCTCTTAGCACCCTTGCACTCCCCTTTGAGCCTCAGGAACCCTCCCTTGGCCCTCATTGTACACAAAAGCCCACCAGTGCCCTTCCCTGGGCCAGTGGGGGGCTCTTGGGCACAGCCCAACCATGGGACTCCTCCATTTGCCCTGGAGCTGTCTTAGGATGGCTCTAGTCTACTCAGGACCCCTCCTGAGGCTTTCACTGCACCCCAGACCAATCTGCAGAACCTCTAGCACCCGAAGAAACTCCACTGGACTGGGGGCCTGGCGTCCCAGACTCTACAATACTGTTTTAATCCCCTCAGCACTCCTCCATAGGTGTGTGTCAGGCTCCAGAGCCTTTTGTTGCTCATCCAGCCTCCTTGGGACCCCTCCAGTCCCCTAAGAACCCCTCTGGAGGCAGTCATGGTGACTGAGGCACTCTGTTTGTCCCCTGGTCCCTCTAGGAGCCCTGCAGTTGCCCTTTAGCTCCCTTAGCACCTCTGTACTCTGCCTGGAAACCCTCCTGAGTCCATCACAGTGCAGGGAAGGGATGATGCAGCAACAGCAGATGCCGGGGCCTGGCAGGATGTCTGGAGACCTGCAGGATGGCAGGAGCTGGGACCACCCTTCCTGTGCCCTGTCCTTGCTGTGTATCAGTCACACATGTGAAGGACACCACGGGTGGACCTTGTCGGTCCACCTGTATGAAAATAGAGCCACTTTCCTGAGCAGGGCTGCACCTCTGCCTGGCTCACCAGCTGCATCTTGATCTTGGCTGAACCTCTGGAGAGCTCAGGATGAGCTCACTTTGCACGAGGGTTCCCCTGGGTGGGGAGATGAGTGCTACATGACTCAGACAGGAGCTTGGAGAGGGATCAACTAGGGCTGGAGACTGGGGAAAGGCTGGAAACCATACAGTCACTGTATCTCACACAGTTGTGTGGAAATGAGAAGGAAACTGAAGGGCTGCAAGAACCAGGAGCTGCCAGTCACTTGTCAGTTTTATCAGAATTAAAAGCAAGATTGGATCAAGTAGTACTGGATCAAGGCTGATGTCACCCACCGATTTACCTCCTATGAGAAAGGCTCCATTCCAATATATATATATCAGTGTTACTACATGCACCAGGGCACAGGCCAGCACAGACACCCACATCTCCAGCCAACAGCACCTTGAAGCATGAAGCTGGTTGTGAGGTGCTGTCAGTGGCCACCGCACAGCCCCAAGAATCTGGGAAAACCTGAGTGTGCTTGAGTAGGGTTGGGTATTGCAAAAACACCTTAGTCACCTTCCTGTGTGACCATCACACAGCCCTCCCTACAGCAGACAGCCCTACACACACCCTCATCTTGCTTGCTCCTATAAATGCTATTTTTTAACTGCTTCTCCTTCTGTCCAATCTTTTCTGTCTCCATAGCAAAACTGTGCATTGCTTTCTTTCCTGGCCCATCTATCTTCACTCATTCCTGCTTAGAAGTGCTGCCTGCAGCCCTGCACCTAGAACACCCTGTAAGATAAGAGGCCTTGGCAGCTTCTCTCTGATTTTGCATGGAAGGAGGAGAATGAGAATCCTGCCAAAGGAACCTGAATGAGCTTGTGAAGGCCGGAAACCCTCAGCCAAGGCATTGGAGCTAACCTGCAGAGTGGACTCAAGGAGAAGGGCTGAAAAGAGATGATGTAGCTTGATCATTTGATGTCAAAGAAGCCAATGTGGAAAGATGCTTCCTTTAAATTTTTTATAGGGGTGCTGTATTTGTGCACTGCAATGAATGGAAACCTTGAAAACTAAGTGCAGTCTACCAAATACACGTAATTTAACAATTTATAACAGCAAATGTGAAACACTTTCTTAATGCTCACATTCTAACTACTGTTATTTTTCATGGAGAATGCTATAAACAGCACAACGAACATGGTCACTCAATTCTGCCCATAGGATTAGATCATTTCTTGTACCATCATTTCTATTATTGTCACCAGCTTGCCAGCTAAATAAGTTGTGCTTGGATATCTCACACAAAATAACATGTGCTTGAATACTTTGCCTAATTAATATGCATATTGAAGGGCTTAAACGTTAATAGAATTTTTTATGAGGTTCCTAATCCTTGATGTAATTTTTATACCACTTTGTAATAAAAGATGTAATCAAGGACAGTTAAAAAATGTGCATATATGAGAGATCCCCAAGTAATTAAAAGCTCTGTACAAAAACTGTGTTTAACAGATTTGTGATGACACAATATTATTTGTTTATATCTAGTACATAACTGCAGGGTTTTATTCTCTTGTACTTTTAGTATCTTTACCAGTCAGTTCTGCTTTACTGTCTAAGCTGATCAATGCACACTGAACCCAGCTGATTTTGTCAGTATTTCCACTAGAGCTCCTGAAGTGCCGGGGCCCGAACCAAAGGCCCTGAGCCAAAGCTGACCTACAGATGAACCTTACAACCAAACAACATATCTAATATGTGTAATACTGATTGTCCATGCAACAGATAATCTACCTATATTTTGCTATTTTAGCATGAATATATTTAGATGCCAACTCATAAAGCTTTTCTGTGATGCTTATTTTGTAGCAGTGACCAGCAGAAGGATTTTTCCCATCCAGAGGTGAGCTGGGCAAGGCCGTGGGACCTGGCACCTGGCCCTGCTGAGAGACATGGGATTAAAACCCAAACAGATTGGGATATTCCTGGGTTCTTCCCCAAGCCCTGGCCTGGTGCCTGGTGTTGGTGTCTGTGTTCTTTCTCTTGGCCCCGGCAATTGGCAAAACAACTCCTCACATAATTTCAGTGCTCTGGCTTCCACACATCAGCCTCCTTTACTCACTCCACATTCCTTTCTCTGTGTTTAAAAAAAATATTATCATTCCACTGGATATTACCTATTTATCACTCTGGGATAATCAATAGATACAGGTAAAAAACCAAAACGAAGCATGAGGGGTCTGATCTAGTTTCAGAGGAGAAAACACCGTTACCACCAGAGGGCACTAAACCCTGACAAACTCCATTGTCTCTAAAAGGACTCCAGAGAAAATGGATGATTTCAGCAGAGGCACGCAGGAATTTGCTAAGATGATGCAACGTCTTTTCTTAAAATTGTCATTTAAGTGCCAGAACTGATGAAATGGCTTTATCCCAGCCCTACTGCATTCAACAATCAGTGCACAAGCCATCAGAATTCAATACTGATCTTCACTCGTGCTGTTCAGCAAAATCAATGGAACTATATCCACAGAGAAGGGATGAGAGTGAAGAGTCATGCCTCAGACATTGTTAGTGAATAGATTTTGTACACATATCCTAAAGAATGCCTCTGCCAGCAGGAAAGAGATTAATTCTCTCTGCTCCTCAAAACACATCAAAGTATTTTTTTTTTCCTTGCTCTCTTTTTGTGGTTTCTTTGGATTATTTTTTTAAGAAAGCTTTGATGGCAGCTGTAAACTGGGCAATCCAGTTATGGGAGTGTAACTGCAAGACTGAAGAACTAAAATGTCTGCTTGTGCTTGAAATGGGACACAGGTTTCTGTCAGGATGACCTTGATCTCTAGCAGCTCTCTCAAAACCACTGTTGTTCAGGCAGAGGCTGGTGTCCCCACCTCAGGCTTTCCCCTTCCAGCAGCCAGCACCCCTGGGACCTGGCTGGGCTGGGAGCTGGCTGGGCTTAGCTGGGACCGCACCCACAGTTTCCTTGCCCTGGGGAGAGTTGATTTTAGTTCTGTTGTAAATGTCTAGTACATCCAGCCAAGAGAAGGCAGATGATAGCCTGTAAAGCCACCTGTTTGTTTAGACATCCTAGGTGTTACTCTCACCTGCACTGCTTCCTGCAAACAGCGGAATAACTGAAAAGTGATGGAGTAGGAAAAAAATGCAGTGAGTAATGATGAACTTTTGCACACTGGTTACTTCCTTGGAGATGCATTTTCATTCTGCCACCCTGCACCACAACTCTTTACAGCACTCTTCTCATTTCCTGATGGCCACGGGGCTGTGCAGCAGCATGCAAAAATAACCAGCTGGTTTGATATCCAAAATGAAATGCCCCTCCCATCAGCGAGCTCTGCTGTACCTCACAGCAACTGACCCTGCAGTGGGATTTCACCTTAGGAACCGTATGTAGGGAGGGGAGAGCTGGATGTCAAACAGCCTCTGAGTAAAATGAGTAAAAGAGTTTAAGGAGCCCAGACTGAACCTCCAGACAGTCGTGACCTCCCTTGGGCTTTCCCTTTGGTCAGTGG
>VYZX01021359.1:177276-320553 GCA_013401335.1 Brachypteracias leptosomus | reverse complement strand
ACAGGCGCGCTCCCTCGCCCTCGCCCTCTCCCCCCCCGGCTCCGCTCGCCGGCTCCCCCTCTCCTCGCACACACACGCACGCACGCTTCCTCTCGCTCTGCCTGTACCCGGAGGTGCGCTGGTAGCCATTGAATGAGGGGGGAAAGTTAAGAGATTAAACCAATATGAACCATCGTTGCTCGTAGCGGTGCCCTATCCAGAGCAGAGCAGAATCCAGCGAGCACCCCTGCAGGAATGGAGTCGGTAAAACAAAGGATTTTGACCCCTGGCAAGGAAGGATTGAAGAATTTTGCTGGAAAATCGCTTGGTCAACTCTACAGGTAAGACAGATCTCTTATAGGACTCTACTTCCTAGAAACAATTGGAAGCTTTTCTTAACCGCCAGCTGCAGAAGGAGGTCGAATGCTTTGGGGAGGTTAGTGGTGGAGGGGCTGGGAGCTCTTGAGATACTGCTGATATAACCTGGATCCTGGAAACTAGTGCTAAAGCTTCTCAATATGGCACCCTCGTAACTTCTCTATCTGATTCGTAGATGGTGTCAGGAAATATGTAGCGAAAGATTACCCCATCTTTCTGCTAAAAACCAGGATCCCATCTCGAAATCATAATCAGAAGAGAGCAGCTCCCTGTAATCTTGTTCTGTGTTAATTTTGCAATGCAGTCACAGGATCTTTTCCCCTGCCTTTACCAATCATTAAAAAATAATAATAATAATCTTTCCTGGCTTCGATTAGTCTTGTCCCTTGTGTAATTCGTCGTCAGAGGAAGATAAACATGGAGATGTATAAATAATTGATACTCGAACGATTTTTTTTTTCTCCTGAAGCTGAAACATATAGAGGCATGTATTTAATTATTTATCCATCTGCCTTGAGAACCATCTCCTTGCCTTACAATACACAACTGCATTTGCTAAACTCAAAAGCATCACTCAACAGTATTTTTCTGTGTGTACAGAACATTTCAGCCCTGTACGCACAGATAAACGAGCCCCAAATTCTCGCACACCTAAGAAGTGTATGCACTAAAGTTGACACATTGTGCTCCATCCAGCCTGGCGACTTTAGTGACCTCCAGAGAGTTTGAGAATAGTCTGTGAAATTCCAGTGTATTTTCGATTGTTCCCTTTGCTAGAAATTACCCCGAAGTTTTGAGGTTTGGGGTTTTTTCCGAATTAAAGATTAAAGGTAACTGCGGATCTATCCGCCTCGGGTTGGTCACGTAAAAGTCTTTTTTCCATACCTATGCGGCAGTGTTGGGCACAGGCACAAGGCTGTTCCACAGCATGAGTCACAACTTGTGCTGCCATTTTCAGGAAAGGGGACATAGCAGTGAAGTGATAAAGGCAAAATTAAGATTTCCATTTTAGTAGGAAGGTTACAATTTTGAAAAGCCCAAACCAAAACCAAAGCCATCAACAACGCAGTGAATATCCTACAGTTTGGATTATGTTTAAGTCATTTTCAATGGTCAGGAAAAGAAAAATTGATAATCCAGAATAAGTGCTTAAAATATACTTAAGGAAATAAACCGGTTTTTCGCCCTAAAAGACTCTACAACATATAAATAAAACGATCATGTCTACTGCTTTTTATACAGTCACACTGTGAATAATGGAGAAACGGTGTTTGTATTTTCCAGCCAAACTCCGTTTGAACTCCCATCTCTGACTAACAAATGCACGATTTTCAGTCTTTTTCAACGCACGGGAGTAAAGTATTTTGATTCCGATTCTTAGAATTAAAACAGTTTTCCTGTTCCTTACATTCATTTCTGGTGTCTTCCCGAAGAAGACAAGAAGCCCACTCAGGGAGAAAACACTTCCACATCATCCTTTACTCGCACGAACGAATTTTGACCATAAACCCATGGTGTTTTATTTTATTCACAACCTCAAGACATTTCTTAACGCTGTGGTCTTTAAGCGGGGAAATAATTCTCCCAGCAAAGAAAAATCAGGAGAATTTCAACTGAGTATCTATTGGAGAAAATACAGAAAATCCCTGTATTTTCTCCAAAACACGGGGAATCTTTTGAGCCTTATTCTGCTGATTGTTATTGCCCCATTAGCCGGATGAGTTAGCCTCAAAGAGATGCTCCTCCGAGGAGAATTTCTGACGTGAGAAAACATTCCTAGAGCAGCGGTAGGAGAGTCCGGAGTGTCGGGCAATGGTCACCTACTGGCTGCTCAGGACGGTGGAGCTGGGTGGCAGCGCTCAGGTTTGCTGCCTTTTAAGTATCTCCGTGACTACAAAAGGAGATTAAGAGATTCAGCACGGGACACTTGCTCCACAAACCCCATCTTTCTCACTACAGACATGGAATTTTTTAAAGCTTTTCCACCAAAGAGGAAATAAAATTATATTTTCTAAGTCACCTTCCGTGGATGGCGGGTGTGGTTTTTTCGGTATTTTTCTGTTGATCCGAAATAGCTGCAAATAACCCTTCCCTTTCAGATTCCTGCACATTGTTTTCTAGGAGATAGGATTCTCATGTGAAAACAAGGGAGTGGGGGCAATGAGGTCGATCTTAAAGCTGATCTGGGGAGGTTAAACCTGGGACCACACACTCCCAACGTGTAGCTGAGCAGATGAGATCTTTAGGAAAGACTTCTCCGGGGATGCCAGCTCTCTAAAGACGGTCTTGTTTTCTTCCACTGCATGTGACAGCCATTTTGCACATCTAAAATAAGTAGCAACATCGCCGCCCCTCCCTTTCTGTTAATATTTCTTTTGTTCCCAAAGCTGAGGCGAGATGCACGCCGAGATCATCCCCCTTGGTGTCTCTAACACAGCGAGGAGGGCATAAAACCCTCTCCAAAAGACTGTTTCGGTTTCCATCCTATGCCTCATGGGCTACCCAACATGGCGCCTCTGCAGTGGTTACAGATGATGTCTTCTTACTGCGTCCTACATATTTAAGCAGAAGTCTTTAATGATAGATGAGCAATTCTCAGCTAGAGCTCCTCCCTGGGCTTCTGCGGCGGGGTGGCGGGGGGAGTTGGGGATGACTAATCGTGACTCCCACAGGTCATTGCCAAAGAACAGTTGAAGGTGAACGGAAAACAAGGAAAAAAATCTTCAAATCAATCCAAACCAAGGCAAAGGGGCGGGGGGAGCGGGGAATCCAAGCCTTCAGCAGCCCGAGGTGGCTGTGCCTTCAATCGGCCAGGGCTTGACTTTCCATTCTTGTGTCGGGCAGAGTCCTAGAGAAGAGGCAGAAGCCCGGGGACACCATCGAGCTGACCGAAGATGGGAAACCCATGGAAGTGCCCGAGAAGAAAGCCCCGTTGTGCGACTGTACCTGCTTCGGGCTGCCCCGGAGGTACATCATTGCCATCATGAGTGGACTGGGATTCTGCATTTCCTTCGGGATCCGATGTAACTTGGGAGTGGCCATCGTGGATATGGTCAATAACAGCACCATACACCGAGGAGGAAAAGTTATTAAAGAGGTGGGAACCCTTCCCGCGTAAATCCCATGTCTTCCCAGTACAACTCCCAGGTCAAGCACCCCTCGGACGGTTTCGCGGCGTTTGCCGCCGGTTCAGCCCGCGGTGCTCCCGGCCCGGCCCCGCCGCCGCCCTTTCTACTACGGAAACCCCGTTCTCGAAGGAGAAACAATTTCTACCTATTAATTCCTACTTTTTCGGTTCCCAGTTCAAAGCTATTTTGCGGTATTAAATTACGGGCAGATTTATATTTTTTTTCCTTTTGCACACAACCCTTAAAAATGCACATATCGCAAAATAAAGGCAGGAGATGCGGGAAGGAGGGCGTCAAATAAGCGACTGCCAACGGGTGCGGTAACGGAGACGGGGGGGGAGGTTGTGAAGGAATGTTTGAAAACACCAGGGTGAAAGAATTTGCGTTGATAAAAGGCGTTAAATGATAAAACCCGTTTTAAAGCGAGTCACAGCGTAGTGAGAAAGAGGGGAACGCTAAATACAGATGAATGTGAAATACACAAACAATCCTCTATAGCTTCTTGCACAGGCAAGAGGTGGGTGCTCAGAGCCGCGGCCGTGCGGGCAGGGAGGGCAGGGGCCGCCCCCGCAGCCCCGGAGCGGGCAGGGCTGTGTCCGAAGCCGGGCAGCCCCAGGCTGAGGCGGGCCAGCAGCAGTCGGGGGTGCCCTGCGGGTCCCGGCCGCTCTCCGGGGCCGCACCGCCCCCGCCCCGTGGGCCCTGCCCCGGCCGAGCGGCTCCGGGCACATGGGCCTCTGCTCCGCCCTGAGCGGCTGTGCCTCTCTCGTGTCCCGCGGAGGCAGAGACGGTGCTATTTTTATCGCTATTATTGATTTTTTCTTTTTCTTCCCCTGCTTATTTATCTGGCGGGCAGCTGGCGTATTTGTTGTGGTGGGCTAAGGCAGAGCGGGCAGCTCTGCGCCCGGTGCCCCGTGTCCCTGCCCCTGTGCCCTGGCAGCCAAGAAACTCCCCCCCCTCCCCTCCCAACCCCGACTGCCTGGTATGAAGTTAAGTGAGTGAATGCTTTGATTTGGCACGATTACAGCCTTCCTCTTCCCTTTCTCTCCTTTTCTCCCGGTGCCTTGTATTGGAAGAAAGCGAAGTTTAACTGGGATCCTGAAACAGTCGGCATGATCCACGGCTCTTTTTTCTGGGGGTACATAATCACCCAAATCCCCGGCGGGTATATCTCGTCCCGACTGGCAGCTAACAGGTAACGACAGCCTAAATAGCCCCAGGGTTCTGTACGAGTCCGAGCGGGAGGCGGTGGGAGAGCCGGGGGCACGGTGGGAGAGCCGGGGGCAGGCACCGAGCCCTCCGGGAGCCGGGGCACGGCAGGACGGCCGGACCCGCCGAGCAGGGGCTCCCCTGCAGCAACCTCCCCCGTCTCAAAGGCAGTCGTGTTTAAAAAATTAGAAAGGATCCTTGTATAAAACCTGGAAACACGGGTGGGATGATGCATTGATCACCTATTTTCAGCAAACCTGGTTTTGCGAGGAGTATCTCGCGTAGGTTTCTTTTTCCTTTAATAAGTCATTTAAGGAGGTTGTGGTGACGATATTCACACAACCTGTATTCAGAGGCAAATGAAAAGATTCATTATTTCATCAAAGCTCGAGAGATTTTTTACCATGGTTGAAGGGAAGAATTTTATGATTTTTGTTTTAATGAAAAGGAAACCCATCAGCAGGAATTTTCCATTAACGTACACATGATTTTAGAATGGTCGAAAAACATGTTTCAATGAGACGTCCACAATGAAAAGAAAGTGCAGATGGTGCGGGGACTGAAGGACTCGTTTCTATGGTGTCTGGCAGTTCTTCAAGCACCCTGGGTGCGATTCTACCTGTTAATTAGATCCACTGAGTATTCAAGACACATGAGGCTTTCACATCCATGCTCAATGCCATAGGCTCATCGTTTGCAGAGGTAGGGAAGGTCCTAGTGCCACTCTTCAAAACCAACTAAGTGTAAACGGATACTAAAATCAGCAATATGTGCCTTTAACTCTTCTCAGGAGTGTGCAACATCAAAGGCAGGCCCGGACTGAGGCGCTTTGCCTGGAGCCTTACACAAGCTTGTGTGTGTTTGAGAAAGGGGGGGGAGAGAGGGGAGCTACGGCAAAAATGCTCTCTCCAAGGTAAATACCTTTTAGATAGAGACCTACGTTAAAAATAATGATTATTTACTAACGAGGAGACACTCTGTAACTGATCTAACCCTAACATCCCCTCTTTTAAAGCAACTAAACCAAAACACAGCATTTATTAAAAGGAGGTGTCCATTGCCTGCTTGTTTACAAGTGTCATCTTTCTGATAATGGTTCAGAATCATAGAAGACTATTTCAATTAACAGCTAGTTAAAGGGCTCTTTTCCTTTTCTTTCTCCTCTGGGCATTTTTGCATCTTTACACAGCGTGTAACTCCTCAGGATTAACTGGAGTTTTGGGTGAGTAAAGACTGCAGAATTTGACTCAGAGAATCAAAAATCTGTCTTCGTTCACCCGAGAAACACCCATAAAGTCACTTGAATCAATCCACATTTAAAGTGGTGCAACTACAAAGATTTGCAAGACAATGGCAGGGACATTCTCAGGAAAACTCAGTAGAGAAACACACAACCTGACATTTGTGAATCAAATTTCCCCCTCTTTGCAAACATTTACATTTACAATAGTAACTGAAGAGTGGTTTGAGTTACTAACCTGGGTGTATTTTAACTCAGGAATCCTCACAGATTAGTGCTCAGTTATTACTATTGTGGAAGCCCCTGAGACAACTCCAGCACAAGGCAAATGACCATGTAAATCACAGATTTAATCACAGAACTAGCCATGACATACATTCCAATAATTGCAAATAGTCAAATATGGATAGTGATTTATATTTAGTTTGTAGATGAAACCGGCAGAGAATAGAGTGCTGAGTGATCAGATGTGGTGGTTGGAATAACAGGGGATTGAGGAGGTGAAAATACAAATTAGTTCCTGAATGCTACAAAGAGATTTTGACACCTACATGTCCAACTTGAAATGAACAGAATGAGTGTAGGGTAAAGGTACTCAAGATAGGATGCAAGCCTTGATGTCCATACCCCTACCAAGAAACTGCATCAGAAGAGGTCAGAGAAGTGGGTACACAGGCCTAGAGACCTACAGCACCCATAGAATATGAGCTACTATAGAAGCCTCTGCTGATTTACATGTCCTGTGCTACAGACACAACGGGTCCCCTCACACTGTGGTGGATGACAGCCAACAAACCTTTTTTTTTTTTTCCACAAACCTCAGTGAATATCTTTGTGGTGTCAAAGATTTCCTTTGCACTCAACAAGTCTGAATTTATATGGAAAAATGAAGTTCAGACAAGGTTTACATAAAAAATAATAGACTCTAGAATAGCATCACCAGATTCAAGATGATCTGTGAGAAACTCACTCTTGAGCTCAGGAGAAAGGGAAGTTTTCAAGAGGTTCATTCCCTGGAAGGGAAGGAGGCAAAGCTTACATGGGAAAAGATAGAATGATTGGAAAAGTGACTCCCAACTGCTAAAAAAGTCAGGGAAGGAAACTGGGAGGAGGGTTCAGGTGTGCTTTGTGAGCTCAATTTGTTATTGCCAGGAAGTCGTTCCTTTGCTTGACATTCAGATTGAGTCTAGCAACCAATTATAGATAATTGGAAAGTTTCTGTAAGGTATAACTTGGAAGAACTGACCCTCCTGTGCTATCAAGAAACCCTTTCTACACATAATGCATTAATTTAAAGCTGGGCTCAAACCTTTATTTTGATTCTGACTCTGTTTAAGGTGCTTACTGTCCATCAAGAATTAGCTCTGAACTGATTAACATTTTCTTCAACTGAGTCTGTTGATGGGTAGCATTTTACTGAGATCCTTTGCTAATTGTAGAACTCAAGGCTGCTGCATGGTTGTTCTGTTCCACCTCGACCCCCTGCTCTTAGCATGAACAGCTCCCCATTACTTCTGACAGATCAGATTTAGTGATTTACAGATTTACAAGTAGTAAACAGAGTCTCTCAGGAATTTGCACTTGATAGCTTGGCTCTAAATTAATCTCACATTGCATCACTGAGAATTTGCTGTTACAGAGAATTTTCAGCCCAACACTGAGAAAAATACCTCATTTAAAAGAGATGTATTCACACTACTGTAGCAACAACGAGGTCAAACAAAACTGTGCTCAAAAATTCCAGAGACCATTCCAAAACAACCCGTCTACTGAGCAATTACCTCTCAGGTGGTCAGTGGAAGTTGGGCTGGTATGTTGCAGAGGTCAGTGCTCCTGAACACTTTGAACCTCTGTTGACTTCTATAGGAATAGGGGACCTTCGGTACATTGCAAGACAACATAATTTTTCAAAAGACACAGATTGGGCCTCAGGTGCCCCCTCATTTGCAATCAGTGAAGCTTTAAACTCGCATCCCTTGAGGAGTGTGTGAAAATAGAAGAGGATTCCCCTTTGCCACAAGAGGCTGGAGACCTCTTCTCCCAGAGGAGGATCTGCCTCTGGAAGAGGCTGGTACAAAAGCCCTGTGCAACCAACCAGAGCAGACTGGGGGAACACTGGAAGCTCAAAGCAGAGTCCCAGGGGCAGGATTCACCACAGCTCTACCTTTTCTCAGGGTTAAGTTCTCCATGAACAATGAACACTTAACCTTGCCGTTGATTGAGCACGACACGATGGTAGCAGAGAGTATCAAGCAGGCATCTTGCCACATGGACATCCAAGTTTGCAACAGATCTAGGTTACTTCTATTTGAACACAGGTACAGCCTTACACTGAAAAAAAGCACCTTTCTCCTCATGCTGCAGTACACTGGGAGTAGAATCCGTGGTCCCACAGAGATCTTTACATAACTGTCTTTATCAAGAGAAAGTCAGCTATGATTCAGAGCTTTTGAGGCAGTAGGGGCAAGAATAGCCAAGCAGATTCCAGAGACAAATCCATAATAATAGATATGTTTACTGCTTACAACCCTTTCTGATTAGCAATAGCAAAGTTCTCTCCCCAAAAGGTGAATAAAGACTGAGACTGGGTTTTTTTGAGATTGTTGGGCATTCACTGCTGGTTTTTGCTAAATCACAGTGGATTTTGACCAGTGTGAGCAAGGTTTTCAGGAGAAAGGGACCAAGTTGCTTTTGCATTGTCTAAAAGTATTTTCCCTTGAAAGGTCAACAAAAACATACAAATTCAAATGTGATGCCCTAATGCCATGTATCCCCACTATTTAATCAGCTGAACTATTACTCATGATGACAGTTAATGGCATTTAAAAGCACATAAATCTCATTGGAGTGCTTTTAAACTACAGGTTTAATATCAGCATCACAGAGGCTCCCAGCAGAGGGGTTGTCATTATATGATTATGATGCAATGTGAACAGAAAGAGTATGAAATGCCAACAGTTCTCCAACCCCACCTAGTCTGAATTTCTATGTAGACCATGAAAAGCACTTTTGCTAAGGCTAACCAGAATTCATCTAATCTTTACAATTTAAAAAAAAAATCGTCATTCTCAGCAACTGAAATCTTATTAAAAGGAAGAAAAGGCAAGTTGTAGTTTGGGGGTTCTTCAGCTCTATCATTCAAAATTTGATTTAAATGGAATGCATTGAAACATCGATGGCCAAGATATCGAAATGTTCTGAAACAATGCAACGAATGCAATGTTCTCATATGAAATTCACAAATGGCATTTAAAGAATTACATTCTTTTGAAGTATCTTAACTATCTCATCAACAGATTTTGCTGTTCTGATGCTTTGGAAATAGCAAACTGGAATCGGGTGTGTTTTTTCTTGACTTTGGGCTCCCACAGGAAGATTTATACTATTTAACTGAGTTAACAAGCACGCCAAGCCTCGGGTGTATTGGGTAGCTCCCAGCATATGCCAGTCTCTGCCCGTGCACTGCACTGGGACCCCAGGTTACTTGGGGTGTGTGCCCATGTGGTGTGATGAAAGCCCTCCCCTTCTGTGTCTTGCACAACCAGCTGAGTGCCAGCAACAGGACCAGTGATCTTTATCACACTGGGAGACCGGTGATTTACTAGCTAGTGTTTATGAGTCTTTCAAAGATTTAGAAACCTTTATGATACTGCTGAGTACTCCTTAAACTAGATCTCCTGTGATCTTCACATTTCATTGGCCATTTTGGAAATACTTCTAAACGTTGGTAAACTTGTGGGTACAAAAAGGGCCAGACAATCAGATGATATGTTAAACACCATTTGCTACTGGATTCTGTTCAATAGATGGGACACTCAAGCACAAAGTGACACCAGGGAGTGGGGAACCACCCTGGAGAGCAGTCAAGCTGAGTGGGATTTTAAGCCATGCTGGACTAGAAACCCATCATGAGCTCCCAACACGATGCTCTGATAAGGAAGTCGATGTAATCCCAGGATAGTTATTTTTCTGTATTAAGTGCAGTGAATGTATTGAGGTCAATGGCACTGATCTTGGATTGTTGTGGGTAATTTGGGTATATGCATATTAATGTGAGTCTTGAAAAATTAGAGGTTGATTTAGAGATCTTTACTTAAAAGATGATGGTATATAATGTCACGTAGTGAAAGAAATAGCAAGAACTATGTATTCAGGAACTTAGTATATAAAACAGACTACTAGGAGGTAATCTGATTATAAAGAATGCATGTAACTGCTCTGGAAAAAATTACTGGATTTAAATGTGTGCTTTAGTCCTATGGAAAGATATAACTGGAATCAGCAAATGACAGCCATAAAAATGAAAAAAGCACAAATAGTAACAACAATGACTAGCCACCACTGGTCCAACCAAAGAAATTATATGCTAGATGATTCTTCTTTGAGTGTTAAATTCCTTTGTTGGAAATTGTATTTCAGCTATTATAAAATGTTTTCAGTAGAGAGATAATTAAGCAAAGTATAAGAGATAATCAACTGAAACAAAGGGATTATTGCTGTAGCAAATGTCAGGCTAGTGGGTTTAAAACTAAGCACTTGTTCTTCATCTAGAAATAGACTAATTTTATTTAGATTAATAATTCCTATTCCACACTCATGCTATTGCAAAGCTGCAGCTGTCTATGAATAAAGTACCTGCTGCGCTGCCACACGTACATGGAAAGGTGTGAAACTGTGCTCATTTTTACCACCTCACCTCAGGAGGATGTAAATAGAGTTATATTTTAACTTCTCATCCACTCTTTAAAAATTCTTTTAAAACCATGCTGGGAATCTATAATAAACCCTTTGCCCTATCAAACGTGTTCCCAAAATGCTGTGTCAGTATTTCCACACTGATTTCCTAAGTGAGCAGTTTAGATACTTACAGTAAATCAGGAAAGATCCTCTGAAATTAATGGGTCGTTGTTAAATTACACAAGACAGGGAATTAATTCCCAAGTTTGCAGTTACATACTGAAAATAGAAATGCAGGTTTTGACTGTATGTGCCAAGTACTCTTTAAAAAATAGATCTGCAGTAATCACAGCCTTTTTTTTTGTAAAACAAATCTGAGTGACTATTTCAGCTCATTTATGCATACTCAAACATTAGAAGTTTCTTACACAAAGAAATAAAAAGGGCAGAATCAAATGACAATTTTAAAAAAATGAAAATCCCTTTATAATTCTATGCTAATGACACGTATTTCTCATTATCTGTTAAACTGCAAATCCTGGCACTGTGCACGTTAAGAATCACCACTACATAACTATACCAAATTTCTCTACAATGCCATTATCTCCCATCTATGTTGAATTCTTCATCATTGTCACATTCTAACCTGAATGGAAATATATAAATCAACCTTGCACTACAAATTCCTCTTTGTTTTTAAAGTGCCATTCATCTTGTTATTAAGGGATAAATCCTTCTTCCCAGCAAGTAATCCGATAGGATTATTTGCCTGAATAAACAGAATGATATTTCAGACAATCATATGCCAGTGCAGCTCAGCTCAGAGTCCCAAAGACTGCCACCAAAACTGTGTCACTAGTGTGTCAGTGAAATAAAAACATTTCTCCCTAACTCAGACTTAATGACAAGCATAAAAAATGCAAGGGAAAAAGTTGGTTTCAAAATACAAGTACACAGATTTCCTAGAACTTTATATCTTTACTTTTAAAAAGAGAATTTGCTCACTCCCCTTGAGCACATTGAGTGTTTTTCTGATTTGCAAACACTGTAGAATTCACAGTATGAGCAGGGGATTTGTGGATGGTTAGACAAGAGCCAACTCCTGAAGACTTAAACTGACCTTGCACTGTAAGAGAGAACCCCTGAAGCTGCACTTGCCGACCCCACCTTTCACATTCAGTCCAAAATCCTGCAGAGTTAACTGGGCTCCAATCCCAGGCACTGGTGTTGGCTTTGCAGGCAAAGAAACCAACATTGCACAAAAAACCCAAGATGATTTTGTCACCCTCCTGCATTGCAGGGTCCTTTAAGCAACCAGTCACAGCCAGAAAGGGACTGGGGAAACATCTACGGGTGGCTGGTACTGCTGCTCCCTCTGCCATATGGCTCAGGGTCCTTCCATTTGTCTGTCAGGAATGATGAAGCTGTTTTCACAATTTAATGATGCAACAAGGGATTTGGATGGGGGTTTTGGTTGATAAAAGGGGGCCTCAGATGTGTGACAAAAATTAATAATGCATCCAAGCCCTTATTATACGAGATTAGGTGGCGGGAGGTCGGCTTTTACATATTAATGCTTCATGAAGGGCTTATAATAGGATTTAGTATGAAGGGCACACCGACACACAGCTCCCTCCTTCCTTGTGCACATGTGAATGAAAATAACCTGGTTTATCACCTTTTTAAAGAGCCAAATAAAGCTGCTATGCTATGGCTTCTAGCCACAGACTACTACTAAAGAGGATGGGGTTTAAGTGATTCTCTCAGAAGCATGCTCAGCCTAAGCCTGGCACTGGGGAATGAGTATTCTCTAATGGCAAAGGTAGCTTATTCTCTTTTGCTGGGCAGCTGAGTTCACCACTACTCTAATATTCATGGCATAATCCCAGCTTTGTTAGCCCCATGCCATTTAATGCAAATTCAAGGCCCGATCCAGAAACCCCCCCTACATTGTGTCTATCACTTACAAAGCCATAAATTGTCAGGGTCAGCATTTCACAGGAACGTGTCTGCAGCAAAGGGGTCAACAGAGTCACCAGGAAATTAGCTTATACTAGAGAAAAGTCAGCACGATGACACATGTGGCAGAACAGCTAAACAGTGTCACCCCATATCGGGTCATTCCCACTTAGTCCATTTCCAATCCAGAAACATAAACAGAAGTTGTCCCCAGAAGGGTAACCAGCAGGGTTACAGACTGAAAAGACAACTTCAGTAAGAGAAATTGAGCACTGAGGTTACAAAGGAGATGAACAAGTGACAGGATAGGTACGTACTCAATAATCATCAGTACAGGTAATGTAAATGTTCCAAAGGAGTGGTTACTCACCCTTTGCAGTCAAGGAGGTAATGATGGATGAATGCAGCAACAGCTGAAAAAAAAAAAATCACTCTATATTACTGAGGAAAAAGCATCTTTTCAGGAGTCAGTAAGAGCACAGTTTATATTTACATAAATTGGAAGCAAGTAAACCCATCATTAACAGTGCTAAATTTTTTGCTTCCTAGCAACACTCAAGCAAGAATATTACAGGCTAAAATATTATTTTTGCTGTTACCAAGAAGCTCCTGCATAACCCTCTGACACACGTGGACTTTTGGAATTCTTTGGATATAGAATGGCAGTGATCCTCAAGATAATAAATACAGAGAACTACATACAGGAATTATTTCAGGACTAAATACACAAATTTCAGAATTTGGCCCTGCCTGTTCAATTCTAACTACCTGAAATTTGGATATTTTTGCATTCCATCCCCCATTGATCCAAATCCTTTGAAATCACTATCTGTAGAAAATTGCTACACAGTTTACATAAAATGATACCAGATGCTTTCAGACCATGCTGATAAAAAACCTTTTTCTTTATTGGGACTGTATCATCCAGATATGTCAATACTGCCAAATAACTTTGCTTCCAGTTGTCTCCCAGGTCCTGAGCCTCCATGAATCCCTAGTGCAGGTATGATACCTCATAACCAGAGTCCCTTCCAGAGGGGAAAGGACTAATCCTCTCTGAAACAAACCCCTTGTATGCTTCTGACACAGCTAATTCCAGGCACTCTATCCAACAGGTATCCTTAACCTCCACTTGCTTGGATGCTTCACCCCGATATGTACACCAGATTTCATGCAACAAAATGCTGTTTGTGTTGGTTTCATAAAAACATGGATGTCACTTAGCTCTGAAGGAATCTGCATTTGCTCTGCACGGGCCAGATACAATCAGCTGTAACATGTGGCCCATATGTCAGCACACACTCCACAAAGCAGCCCAGATGTGGCTCTGGAGTCCAGCACACAGCAGTTATCCTCCCAACCTGCTCCACAAAACATTTTAAAGCTCAACACACAGATGATTTCTAAGTGTATTATGTATCTCTAAATCATCAGAGATAGTTGAATCCCAGCCTAAGCCCTGGAACTTGGTAAGGAAATTTGAATGAGATGGTCCTGGTTGGAAACATGATCTAGCAGATCACATATTTAAAGAGCAAGCCATCCCAAAGCTAATGAGCTAGAAGGAATGAGTCAGAGCTTTATCTAGACTTATATGGCTATAATGAGGTGTAAAATGAAACCACAGGTTTGAGAGATTCCCCAGCTGAATCCAAACAGGAGGGAGAGGGAGGGTTAGTAGAGTGAACAGATGAATGAATAACAACAATGAGGTGAAGCGGGTCTGCTTTGCTTACAATGCAAAAGAAAGAAGATAGGATTGTTATTGGGGTAAACTGCAGAGATTAAACTCACTAGAATAAACCAGCATGGATACAAGATATCTATTGGATGTAGGAAGTAACAAGCTGGAAAGGCCTCCAAAATAACTAGGACAAATGCTAATTACTCCTGAGATGGAACCTGATCTCTTAGGGTAGGATGATGTAATGCACTTGCTGGGAAGAGCAACAATCACAATTTAATGACCCAGGAGTTTTTTACATTCAGCATCAATTGCAACGATGCTGTCAACCAACAGTGCCCAAGTTCTTTATAAAATACACACTGAAATATCAAAAATAGGTCTGTGATGAATCAATGGAAGGTGCAGCCTGAAAGCTATTTAAAGCCTCAGTTTGACCTGTATGAGTCAGTGGCATTAGTGAGGCTTGGAGGAGGCAGAAGGCACACTGACAGTCTCTGCCTGGCATTTCACTCTGGTGCTTGATCCAGTCCTTGTATGGTCTGTTTTGCTAAAAGACTTGTGAATATTTGGAGATTTATTTATCTTCAATGCTGGCAGATCAAACCACAGCAATCTCAGGTTGTTAAAACGTCCACGTTCTGTATCAAAGCCTCCGAAGGTCCTCATCAACCTGATACGGGTAGGGATGCACTTTGTAAGCAGAGAGGTGATAACTGGCACATAAACCATGAAATTTCTGCAATTCAGTCACTGCACAACTCAAATTAAAAAATTAATTAAAAAGGATGCTCACAAATTGTCGTTGCTAGCAACACTTGCAGAAGGGAGGGTTCTGACAGACTGCTGCATGCCCACAGCCATTCCCACTGGCTCCCCTCCTGGTCCTCCCTAGACATGATGTTTTACTCAAACTTCAGCCCTGAACCAGCAATCAGCCTCACAGCTCCTCAGACAGGAAATTCTTTGGCATGTATAAGAACATAACCAGGTCTATGTTGTGTTGTCGGCCACTTGCAGGAGGAGCTGTGTCAAAGATGAACTATAGCAGGTAGAATTAGGCTAAAGATAATAAATTTTAGAAGTCTTGAGCTGACAGAATAGTTTAAAAAGTCACTGTGTGATAAGTGTCCAACTGCTCAGAGCTGCTGCTGCTCTGGGGCTCTCCCAAACTAGCACTGTTCAAGAACACCAAAGGATAGTCAAGACCCGGTTTATTTTTTATATATGTTTGATAAAATAAGTCTTTGTTCAACATATTTTATGTTTTCTGTAAGGAAAAGGAATAGCAATGACCAGCTCACCAACTTGAATCCAAATAAATGTAATTCTTTTAGTGACAGAAGTTTCATCTCACCTTTAAACTAGGTTGGGAAAATTTTGCAAGGAAAACTCATGTTTTCACTCCTCCTTAGTTTGCATCCTTACCTAGCACAGGACTCTCATCTAAGGCCAGGAAAAATGTTTTATCACTGCTTACAAATCAAGTACTTGTTCAATACAGATACTTTACCTAATGAAAACCATGTCCTTTATAATATGATCAGTATTGCTGTAAAACTGTGAAGTGCAGAGGTTGTATGTCCCAGTAAAGAACATGGGTTACATTCCTATTTACAGTCAGAATAAACACCCTTACAATATTTTGATTTAATTTATTGTAGCAATGTGAATTGCTTTAATACACCCTCCCATGGTTCCCCAGAAAACTAACAAAATAATCAAGCTTTCTGTAGACAGGTCTTCCATGAAATGATGGTCAGTGGCTTTTTAGAGGTGGAAACTATTCAGTTACAGACCTGAATGAATTTTCTATTGAAGCCATTGAAATTCTCTTTAGGTTATCATGATGAGTGATATGAATCCTTCTATGGCTTCAAAATTCTCAATGTAAATCCATTACCATACCTACAGCCTTGTTTTGTAGTTGTTAGCAGCCAACACTAACTATTCTTTAGTTATTTTGGATTTTAATGAAATGGCACTCATAATTCATTGATATAGCATATATTTAAGCATCTTACAGCTACAGTATTTTCTCTTTTATATGAATATAAAAAATGCTGGTTTGAACACAGAGTTACTCTTTGATATGATTTTTTTAAAGGATGAACTTTAGTTAAGGTACTTTATATGCTTTAGGACAGCTGTATTATTTGGTTTCTCTAACAGTTTCATTTTCACAAAGTCAGACCACTCAGAGAATAGAGACATAGATAACTGTGGAATTTGTCAACTATATTAAAAAATGACAGAAATAGAAACACTGGACTCGGATAGCTGAGGAACTGATTCCTCCCCATACACATATGAAGGGGGTTTTAGCTGTGTGGAGCAATTGCAGCAATTTTCACTCCCAGCCATGGGGGTAAAGGGATGCCTCCAACCAGGCCCCCTTACCCTCAGGTGTCACCTGTGTAACCCAATATGTCCCCCAGCTGGTGCTCAGCGCTTGGCTCACACTCTGCTCCCACTGTTCCCAGCTCACTTTGAGCTGGCACTTCTTCAGCCACGTAACAAGATCTGTAACCCTTCCATGCAGAATGCTCGTGTAATGTGAATTGTCTGGAAAAGGGAGATGAGAACAGTGGGGCTGCACAGATGCAGAGATTAGAAATCCAGAGATGAAAATAAATACATTTCTTTCTCTTTAGTTTGTCCCCAAAGAGAAAAATGAGCCAATTGGCTCAAAACCCAAAAAGATTAATTCCCCTGCAACCTCATTCCATTCTAAGCATTTTTCCTGCGTTGTCAGAGTCATTTCCTTCCTCTGCTCCCATCCCAAACGTCCCTTAGTCAAATATGATTTTGCTATTATTGCTCCTTGCGTTACAGGAGGACTAAGTCACAGCTCATGACCTTCATATAATGCCAATGTCAGGAAAACACTGAGGATCAATGTTAGATTCTGTCTTTTGGGACTGAGTCTACCGAGTCTAGAAATAGAAATAGATAAGCAAAGCATAATTCTTTGTTTCAGGGCTCCTTCCAGTCACTTCTCAGAACTAGGATTTACCATTTTCCTCTCCTTGACATACTACTACTCTCTTTATTCGTCTTCTTCTGTATACGGTGAATTTCTTCTATATATAGTTACACAGTTGCTGATTTTGGGTCAGAAAGGAATTTTCCCCCAAATCTAGGAGCTGCAGAAGGTGTGTCAGGGCATTTTAATCCCCTTCTAATGCCAGGGCCAAGAATGACGGTGATGTCCTTGGCCTCTCCTGCTCTGTCTCTCTGGCATACTGTAGTTTTCCCAGAGTTTATCTTCAATCTGCTAAAGCTCTTCATTTGTGCTGTGGCATTAAAATATGTTTTGTGGAGTTTGGAGAGTGCTCAGAATGGAATGGATGTTCAGGGATACCTCTAAATGAAATTTCAACAGCACAGCCACATGGATTTCCTAAGCTGAGCTCAACCCCAGGGACAGCAGGCAGCAAGGCTTGGCTCCCTCTGCAAGAGAGGAGAACTCTGGTGGTGGTTGTGCTGGAGGTCCAAAGCCTTCTCCACACACCCACGCTGCTGCAGAAAGCGTCACTGAAGAAATGCACAGCAGGGCATGGCAGCCCTGAGACTGCACATCCCACAGTGGCCACACCTCTCTGCTTAAGATGGTATCAGAATCAAGGGGACAAACAGATATATGTATGAAAAATGCAGTGGGGTGTGGGATAGGAGTGAACACTCCTAAACAGGCTGAAAGTCTTATTTTAAACAGGGAGCCGTGTCTGCATGAGGACTAACATAATCCATCTTCAGCTGCAGTCAATACAACTATGGAACTCCACACACTGTCAATTTGCCATGGAAATATAAGGATCTTAAAGGAGAACATGGCTTCTAACCCATTCTTGGAGCTAACTTTGCAGCAAAATTGAGCAAATGAGACTTGTTTGAGAAGCAGAAATGGAACATAAGAGATCATAAAATCACTAGCTTAATAAACATAGCAAAAAGAACAATGTAACTTTGCAGTTTGATACCTGGGTCAGTAAAATGCCGTAGAAATGCTTTAGGAACAATCAGAATGTTCCATTTCCTAATTAAATGTATTTGAATGTGAACAGCATTCAAATATATTTAGAATCATGACAGCTCAAAATCATTCTTTGATCTAAATGTTAATAAATGTAGTTAGCTGAGATACTTGGAACAATAAAACAGTGAGTTTGTACAAAAAACAGAACTATATCATGATACTGTGTTAGAAAGAATTTAGTATTTATGGAGGTGAAATAAATGCAACAAGAAAGAGGAAGAAGGAGAAATACTGGTTATATTTATGGATGTGCATTGTGGGATGCAAAGAAAACGTAGGAAGATGTATTTACCTTTGACTAAGAGTTCCAGAGGAAGCCGACTCACTAAAACAGCCACGTGCTAAATTCATGGTGTCACTTTTAATATACATTCAAGAAAAAGCATAAAGCAGCCCTTTCTTACAAGAGTCATGAATTAATTCTGATTTATCCTACCCTTAAATCCATATATTTCTTTTGGGAAAAAAATTGATCTCTTTTTGAGACAGCTGTTCCTATAAAGCATAGTTCTGAGAGAGAATTGACTTACATGTGACATTGTGGCTTTATTTCATCATCTGCTCCTCCATGTAACTAAACATTCACTGGTACTTGTGTGTCTTAATACAGGCAAGATTTTCATTTGGAAGATGCATGTCTCTGATCATTCCTTAAATTACACTTTCCCTTCAAGAAGGAACAGAGTCAGGGAAACAGCTTCTCTTTAGAGAACCTGAGAACAAAGGCAATTCTGGGAAACACAGCGTTCAGATTTCAGATGCAGAATTGAGAGACTAGAGTAAATGTCCTTGGAGAAACAGTTGCCTACTGTAACCATTTTGTAAATGTGATGCTTATAAAGAGATGCCATTTTTAATAGTCCATCTGAGCATGATTTTAACAGGAAGAGGGATGTAGAAGGAGCTGCATACACTCACACTAGCAAGGAGTCTGCTCCAGCAAGTCTGTGCACAATCACAGGTTTTAAACCATGTTCTGCATCAGGCATTTCACTAAATGGCCATTCAGAAAAGAGACAGGGAAGGCTACAAACCAAACAGCCCTTTCCTCCTGCTTACAAGCAGATAAAGGTTTTCTCGACTAACCCCTAGAACTGGTACAGTCTATTGCTCTTCAAAACTCGCTAACAGGAACATCTAACTTCTTAAAAGAATTTGTAAAAATCACAAGCAAAGCTCCTATGAGTTCCAATCTCTTCTTATTAATAAATAAAGAAAAAAAGCAAATGAAAACCAAACACCATTGTGAACATCTAGGGGTATTAAATTGTAAGGAAATGAACTGCATGTACTTTCAGAGTAGAAACTTAAGACATACAGAAACTAAGAGTAAAGACAGAATTCAGGCCAAAATAGTTCACACAGTGCAACACAGACACGTGCACCAGTCTCAGTAAAGGTATTGAACATGCTGCCAAACAAAGCCAGAAATGTGCTGCACAGGCAGTTACACGTTGCTTAATACGAGAAGGGGAACACAATGAGGAGACAGGTTTAGAGCTATTTAACAAAGCTTCCTCACTGTGCCAAGAAGCTTTTTTCCTGCTGCCCTTTAATATTTGTCAAAGAAGTGGAGTATGCTCCCTTTGCTATTTAAAGATCCGTATCAGGCTGCAATTCTAAAGAGAGAATGTGGAACATAGATGTCTTTGAGGAGAATTTCTGTCTTGAAACTTATCACTGCTTCCTGCTCCTTCAGCCCAAGGTCTGTTTCTCACTAACTTATGGCACTGTACCAATTTCTGAAGAACACATGCTAAGGTTAAAGGTTTCTGTCAAATCAGTTCCACATCAGATACCGTGATGTCATCTGTTAAGACATCTCCAGGATTTATTTTAGGATTACAGAGTTTTGCATAAAGAAAGTGGCCAGTCATCGCTACTGGCTTCATCCCTTTGCATAGTTCCACTGAAGGAAAATGAGGGGGGAAAAAAGGATAATTTCCACAATAAAGGAATGAATGAACATAAATTATATAATAATGATGGAGAGAAAGCTTCCTCCTTTTAGAGGCAGCTACTAATTGAATCAAATTAAAGTTCAGTTAAAGCAGTGGAATTTTGAAAATGAATCATCACTTCACACATTTATTTAGGCCTTGTAATGTGCTTTATTTGAAGCAATTCCTAGGATGCTGTTGGAATCCAGATCAGCCATATTCAATGAGTAGCCTCTGAAAAGCAGCAGAATGATCTGTTTGCTATGGATATATGTTCCTGACTGATTAACTCCTGTGCCTAGGAAAACCCCAGCTCTGCTTTAAATTCTTCCTGCTGCTCTGGCATTTACGAAAGTGGATTCTCTTCTGCTTTACAAGTAGTGGGTGCTTGGTGCTGCTTTCTTACAATTAAAGCACTATCAAGAATCTCTTTTACTTGGCCACCTGCTTTAGCAAACCATTTGGAGACCTGATTTCTAATTTCTCCAGAGGATGGTGAATTCAATCAGGTTTGCTTGAAATGGATGTGAAAATTAACTAAAGGAAAGAGTGGGGATATATGGGGAGAGTAGGATTTATACCTGTGACTGCCCAAGAAGTATTTCCTTAGGAAATGATGCTAACTAGATCTGCCCATGTTTGGTCTGGCTCTTATTAGACAGGTTATTACACTAGATGGAAGCAGACACTAATCCGCCCCCAGCAGTTTGGATGTTCCCTGCATTAAAAACATCTGTTTAAATACATCTACATTGATACGTGAGCATATATGGAACAAGCCAACTGAACAAGACTGAAGTTCCTTCCTTTTTCCTGGTTTTCTTCCACCTTTGCAGAGTATTTGGTGCTGCTATACTGCTGACATCCTCCCTCAACATGCTAATACCGTCTGCAGCCAGGGTGCACTACGGCTGTGTCATCTTTGTCAGGATCCTGCAGGGCCTTGTAGAGGTATGGAAAAATTATTCAAAATACTATCAAATAACCAGCCAATGTCATAGATGCTTTCAATTAGCAGTTGTGACTTTGGGGGAAAAATAAAAATTGCTTTCAGTTTATTGCTGATGTTCAGTTTAATGGATGTCAGTGTATGAACTACAGGTATTTGATTTTTCCTTCATCTCTAAAATGACATAGTACAGATTTTTCTTGCTGAGAAGCAAACAAGGGATGTATTTGATACTGAAGTTTCACTGAAATTTTGTACTGCACAAGGCTTATACTGGTGTTATTCTCAACAGCTCTTTGCTGCTCAGCCTCACTGAATAAATCTATAATAATGAGTAGAGCCATGAACATGGTCTTGTTGGAATAAATGAGACATTTTCTGTGATTTAAAAAAAAATTGAGCCTGCCTTCTAAATTTCTTGGCTTTTTCTTTACCAAAAGACAGATTTTTAGGCCTGTGATCACTGTTTCTTTGTTCCTCAGGGCTACACACTTTTGTTGCATGAGCTGATTTTAACTCATGCCCTTTATTGTATAAAAAGACTCCAAAAGAAGGTAAAGAATGTGCCTAAAAGTTTATACTTTCAAAGGAATTGTGAGTGCAAAAGCTCTCAAACAGGACCATTTGAAGTAGGGTTACAAAAAATAATGAAAATCTTAAGAAGGTGCAGTTACATTTTTTAAAAAATTGACAGAAATACTGAAATGAATATAAAATTTGCTATAGGATCTTCTTTCAAAACAGAAGAATGTGTTTTGCATCCTTTTGCATATTGATAATTTTGACATCTATGATAACCTTAACATTTGCAAAACGTTATTTATTTTCCCTGCTTTTTGCACAGGAGATAAAACATCACGTTAAGAGAAAAGTGACTCTATATAACTCTGCATACATCAGAATAGTTCTTAAGCAGGAATTTCATGGAAAATTACTGTACATTTCATATTACATTTTCTAAAATTTCAACACTGCTGGATGTAATGTTGGTTTTTAGGTTTTGTTTTGTTTTTAAGATTTTCTATTACTAAATTAAAGGCTGGTTTTGAAGAGAGACCTAAGGCCTCTTTAATGACGTGGGGTCATATACAAAACCCATTTCAGCTTTAATAGAACTGGAAGTTTTCCTATGGCTGTGCTCGGACTTTGCTATAGAAATACACAGGACCCTCAACTTTGTGACTGTAGCAATTAAAGCAATAAAATCATGCAAAGACCATGAACAGAGTGACAGAGCATTAGGTAACTTGTGGCTCACCTATTCCCAGGGGGTCACCTACCCTGCCTGCCATGGGATCTGGAGCAAGTGGGCCCCCCCATTGGAAAGAAGCAGGTTAGCAACCACCTCCTTCTGTGGTAAGTCACTCTCTCATTTTGTCTTTCTTTTGTTTGCAATAGAAAAGTATTTTGAGACTGATTTTTTCTCTCTTTCCATCCATCCACCTCTTGTTTTGTAGGTTCCTATGCAGGAGCTGTTATTGCAATGCCTTTAGCTGGAATTCTAGTGCAATATACTGGGTGGTCTTCTGTGTTCTATGTGTATGGTATGCAGCCTTGCTCACCTCACTCCACTATTGTATGACCTTTCTCTACCTTTTCTGAAAACGTAAAAGCTACTATTAAGAGGACAAAAAGAAAAAGTGGGTCCACAAAGCTAAAAATACAGTCAGGGGAAAAGGACAATGAAAGAAGAGCATTGAAAGGAGTAGGAAGCAGCATTATTAAATGAGAAGGTAGCTGATGGTGCAGCCTTCATCAGCTCTAGTGCAAGCAGAGCAAACTGCTCAGCAGATCCACACCACCTCAGATCACATAACGTTGAGCTTTCATTTATACAACTGGAAGTTGAGAGCATCTGCCCTGACTGCAGTGCCCTGATTTTTATCTGGAGACCTACATAACTTCTTTCACACTAGCTCTGCTACCTTAACTTACCCTGATGGAAAAGCATGGCCCAAAGGGGTTCATTCTGAGGTGTAAAACTGATGTGGGTTAGGGGGAATCCTTATAGAAATTAAATAAGCTGCTCAGAAAGTGCATTATGATGTTGAAAATGATGCCACAATCTTGTATTTTGTGGGTAAAAAGTTTAGTGCAGGACTCAAACAACAGTGGCTTAAACCAGAATGGAACTTCATTTACAGTCTGGTAAATCATTCTGTAAATGAAACAAAGATTTTGCTGGGCTCCAGCTCTTCACGGTTTTTGCACAAATATTGTGTACAGGATCCAACTCTCTGTTAGAATGGCTCATTAGAAGAGCAGTAACAACAATTGCCATTTAAATTTGTTATAATGATGCACAGATTATTGTCCTTGTTTGCTGCTTTTCTGTGCATTTCTTTTTAAAGTCTTTCTCTCCATTCCAAAGGGAGCTTTGGAATAGTCTGGTACATGTTTTGGCTTTTGGTTTCCTATGAGAGTCCTGCAAAGCACCCTACTATCACAGATGAAGAAAGAAGATACATAGAAGAAAGCATTGGAGAGAGTGCCAACCTCCTAGGTGCAATGGAAGTAAGAACATTACTCACACACTTGCTTCCCATGAGATAGTAGTAAAAATCTGCCTTCCCCCAAAAAAAACAACAACAAAAAAATCAAACACCTTTCTTCAAGACAGAAAAGCATGTTTGAAACATGATGTTCAATAGCATTCAGCAGGGGTTGTGGTTCCTTACATCTAAAATGCTTTTGAAAATCTGACATGAAATGAGATACTTCAAAGGATGTCCATATTCTAGCTTGGGCTGGATAGTTTCTGTCTATTTTTTGTTGTTGCTTTTTAATGAAACACTTTTTGGAAGTGATCAGTTTGTATCAATAGTTCAGCTGCTTCTAAAATACTCAGGCTGCAATTCTCCCTACAGTATCAAGTTGGTTTTTCTGGCTGACGTCTCATTAATTAAGTCACACTTAATCCTTAGCTCTCACTTAGGTGTGATTTAATAGGTATATAAAGTATTGCCTATATCCATCTCTGGGCTGTTTTCCTTTGAAGAGAAGCCAGCATTCAAATCATCAATAGATTAAATTCAACCTGAAACCCTTCTGAAATGATTTTCAAACACTCCTCTGGGTCTGGATCCTGTACTTGGACCAACACAGATGGGCAGAACCCTGGGCTCAGGGAGAGGTGCTGGGACTCAGCAGGGCTCTAGCTCTCTCCATCTGTCTTGTTTTTTTCACTCTGCAATTCATTTTAAAAATACAATAAAGCAAAAAATCTATTGACCAAGCAGTTTCAGCTGAGACTTCATCAAAATATTATTCAGAATGCTGGAATTAAGATTTAAATGCTAAAATACATGCTTAAAAGAAATCTAGTTGAAAGTGGAATTCCTGGTTCCAATTTCAGAACTTTCCAATTCAGGTTGGGATTCAGACACATAAAGCTGTGCATGCATGAGCTTGTGGGAGTACAGGTAAAAATAACAGATAGGAAAAGGGATGATAGAGAGTTGGCAATGACCAAAATGGTGACTGGATCCCCCTTTCTATGTTTCAGAAATACAAAACTCCATGGAGAAAATTTTTTACATCTATGCCAGTCTATGCAATAATTGTTGCAAACTTCTGTAGAAGCTGGACTTTTTACTTGCTGCTCATTAGCCAGCCTGCTTACTTTGAGGAAGTGTTTGGATTTGAAATAAGCAAGGTATGTACAATAACATAAAGCTTTTATCTTAGCTAAGCAAATATCAGAGCTACAGTTGTGGTATTTATTAGGAGGAGGAAAGAAAGAGTTCTGGGTCTTTATCAGGGGTTTGCAAGTCTTAAATCTTATCCCTCCCAGTTACTGTTCCCTTGACCAGCACGTGTAAGTGAAGTAACAATGACAAAGGATTGGATAGGAGAAGGTGAAGGCAGGATGGGAGTTGGTGAGGACCTACTTGGGGCTATATCCCAAAAAGACCTTCAGTTAAGTGCTTGGAAGCAGTTCATGCATGGCCTCAGAAAGGGATGGACAGACCTGTTACACTTTGGTCCCTGATACCCCAGGGGATGCAGGATCCCACCAAAGCTATAAAAAAAACCCACTGCCAAGTGGTTCCATTTTTCCAGATGCATTTTAGAAAGCAGGACTACCTAGGTTTGGGAAGGAGAGGACAATTTCTCACCTTTCCAATCCCCCTTTAATGTGTTAAGAACTGCTCCTGTTTTTTCACTTAGTAAGAGAAAGACACGGTGGCAAAATATAAGACAGAGATGATCAAAGGTTCCACATAATTCATATGAATTTCAGATCAGACCTGTAATGTAAATATGGATAAATGCAAAAAGCCTTCAGAGTGTATAGTAAGCTTTCTACTAATTGAGATTTCCTTCTTGTGAAAGTGATGGGGGCTTGTGCTTTTGAGAGACCTGTATTCTTTTGATTCTCTTCCATGAGGTACTGTCACCTCAAATTGTGGTGTAGGCAACAATTAGATGAGCAGCTTCCAAAGTGTGGCTGTACTAGGCAATATTGTCAAAATTATGTCATGCCATCCTGCATTTAAAGATGGGCTTTCATCTTTCGCTGGAGTTATTTTAAGAAGCCCTGCTATGCCTGAAACATCATCTGCTGCACATGCAGTAAGAATGGTCACATCCTATAGAACCAATCTGGTCATTTTATTCTAGAAGATTTTTCTTAGGGTGCATTCAAGAAAATGCAGAGCTTTGTAAACAATGGCAGCAAGGTCAGTTCTCACCTGCTGTGGACATGGATGCTGATAAAGGAGTAGTTATCATTTAGTCAGGAACACCTCAAAGCTGGAACTGCAATACCATAGTCACCTTATAGTTAATATCTGGCTTATTGGGAGAAGCATCTATTAGGGTGAAGCTTATTGCCACATATATCGACTGCAGTGAAATCCACAATTTCACAGCTTTAACTGCAGAGCAGAGAAAACTTGTTTTCTTTTTGTTCTCATGGAGCCTGGCTGCTCTACATGTTGCTGTAACCCAAGTCAGATAGCAGTGAGGGAAAAAAGCCATTAACTTAAAGTGTGAAAACAACCTATAAATAAAAAGCATCAAGGCATCAGAGGTTCTCAAAATTCTGACTGTCCTCCATGAAACATGACAACTTAAAATCACCAGTTTTGTTCATTTAATAAACTAAGTTAAGCTTTTTAGATTCAGCACATAGCCTGGAATTGAAGAGAAATGATTAATGAGTCGCTGAATGCTTCAGAAAATGAAGGCTCAATATTTCCTTACAGTTTATACTCTGCTAATTCTAATGACTCTTTTAGGTGGGTATCTTATCTGCTGTGCCCCATTTAGTGATGACAATTATTGTTCCTATTGGGGGACAAATTGCAGACTTTTTAAGAAGCAAGCAGATTCTTTCAACCACTACTGTGAGAAAGATCATGAACTGTGGAGGTAAGTCTTCCTATTCTTTAAAAAGCTTCTTGTGCAGACTCCACGTCCATATAGCATGCTGTATACAATAGCCAAGCAAAGCACAAGGCTTTAGGTACTTAGGAAGTGATGCTTTGTGCATTTTTTGCACCCCCTCTGCACTGGGAGAGCCCCGTGAGCTACCTGAGGTTCCACATCCCAGTGCTGAGAGATGAAAGCCACACGAGCTGAACCCTGCCTGTGACAAGGCTGTGAAATTCATGAGCAGGTTCAGTCTATATTCCCACTAGGGTTGGCTGGAGTGACCTAAACAAATCACAACTATTTCTTTTCATCTTAAAATTGCTGGGAAGTAACAATAAACTAGCACACAAAGAATAAAATAAGGATTATTTGAGATAGCAGGAATGTGTGTTTTTTAGGGATGAAATACCTGATTATATTCCACTCTGAGGCAATGTTTTGCCTCTGTCTTCCCATAAGATATTACCCTCTGCTAAGGCCTGCAATGTTTGAGAGGGAATTAAATCTGATGCCTGTTTTTCTTTGTGATTTCCCCAGGTTTTGGTATGGAAGCAACTCTTCTTCTGGTGGTGGGATATTCTCACAGTAAAGGAGTGGCCATTTCATTCTTAGTGCTTGCTGTAGGCTTTAGTGGATTTGCCATATCTGGTAAGATTATATTACTATTATTAGTAACTCATTTCATCTTAAGAGACAGAATATCTCATTTGGGTTTTATTCATTGATAGCAATTTAAGCAAACCTCAGAATTCCAAATGACATTATTTATGATCATTACCAAGGAAAGTACAATCAGTATTGCATCTTCTATATCAGATTCTTTTTGTTCTAAAAATACAATATTTTCCGTATTCATTGCAGCAAATTAGACTTACTTTTCAGTCAGGTGCTAATGTACACCATAGATTTTTCTTGAAATCAAGCATATAACACAAATGGACCAATATTATACAATGATATGTCGATTTACACATGTGTTTAAATATAGGCCTTTTACTACCTTTCTTGCTGTATATTAATGTTTTGTTAGTGTTGCGTTTTCTTATTACTTTGGGGCCTGATTACTAGCAATTTTCTCCTGATTTTAAATTCAGCTGTTCCCTTTTCCTGCTCTCTCACCCCTTTGCCTTCCCCTTTCCCAAACACCAGGCACTCGACCTTCCCTTGTTTTCCCACTGCGCTCTTTGTATCCTCTCCCATGCTGGTGCCTTATGTCTAAAACAGGCTCTTTTTTTTGTGCCAAACACCTAAACCCTCCTTAAGCAAACCTGTCCTTAATCCCACGTATTCTGCAAGGTATCATGCTGGGCTTTACAACTGGAGCAGTGCATTGCACTTCCTCTGACAGTTCTCCATATCATGCTGCCTCTTCCTTTTAATTATCTTTCTGGATCCAGAGATCTGGTTTCTGTTTTCACTTACTGAAATGCTTATTTTGGGGACAATAAGTTCTGTCACTTCAGAGAAACATGTGTTTTTTTCTGAAGGTTATCTAACAGCTACTGCATAAATTTCAACAGAACAAAGCTGCTGAAAATGCAAGAGAACAAACAGTATTTATAAAAATTATTAATAAATCATTTATAGATATTGTCTTGTTACTCCATTTTAGCACTCAGGAACAGAGGGAACTCCCTTCTGCTGCAATGTGTGAGAAAAAGAAAAATAGGGGCAATAGGGAAGGAAAGTGGTACAAGGTGGAAGAAGAATTGACATGTTATTTATAGCATGAAATGGTTGTGAATGACTCTGCCAAACAGGAACTTTCTCCTTGCCTAAATATCTTCTGGGTTCTCTACTCCACACAGTCACTACAAGGATTAGTTTTAAACAGCAGTTTTGGGAAGAAAATACATTTGGTATCCTTTTATAATATATTTTTAAAAGACAATGAAACCCCAGAGTCTCTCTTGAAGTATTTAACCATTATAAGCCTTTTAGTGGAAAAGAAATGCAAGTAAACAGCCCAAATATGTCAGAGCAGAATTGTCAAGTGACAGCATTACTCTTCAGAACTGAAGTAATGCTCTGCTTTCAGTCTGAATGTTTGCTGACCTTTGTCTTGCAGGATTCAATGTCAACCATTTAGACATTGCCCCGAGGTATGCCAGCATCTTAATGGGGATTTCTAATGGAGTCGGGACCTTGTCTGGAATGGTTTGCCCTATAATTGTTGGAGCAATGACAAAGAACAAGGTAATCAGCAATACAGTTTTCAAATCTGCCAGTTTAATACTATTGGTTTCAAGAAAAAGACCTTTCCATTGTACAACTTGCCAGGGTGTCTGTATTAGAGCCTGGGACCTGCAGGGGATAGCACCCAGAACCTGCAGATTTGAAGCACGCTTCACTATATGCTCACCAGCAAAATGCTCTCGTAAGGTAACGAGTAGGGGTTTTTCAAAGAAAGATGGAAATAACTTCCAGTAAACTAAAATGCTTTATTTGTGCTATCGCAGCCTCAATCCCTAATTTAAATCTTTCAACTCAGAAGAGTTAGACAAGCCTACGCACTAGTCTGATTGAGCAACTTTCTCCTTTGCAGACACGTGAAGAGTGGCAGTATGTCTTCCTCATTGCTGCTTTGGTTCATTATGGGGGTGTTATCTTCTATGGCATATTTGCTTCAGGAGAGAAACAACCCTGGGCAGACCCCGAGCAGACAAGTGAAGAGAAATGTGGCTTTATTCATGAAGATGAACTTGCTGAAGAGACAGGGGACATTACTCAGAATTATGTAAATTATGGTACCACCAAGTCTTATGGTGCTACAACCCAGGTCAACGGTGGCTGGCCTAATGGTTGGGAGAAAAAAGAGGAATTTGTACAAGAGGAAGTACAAGACTCATACAACTACAAGGAAGGAGATTATTCATAACAAATCTAAATATTGGATATATTTTGTAGTGTTTGTGATTAAATTCATTGTGATTGTTTGCACACAGAAATAAAATGTGGTATAAACATGTAAACACATATCAAACAGGAAGGTCTTACTGTAAAAAAACCCTACATCGAAGTGCAATCTGTATGAGTTGTGACATGTCATCACTTTCATTAGGTTATATTTGTTCTATAAACATTAGAGTTTTAAGGGTTTACTGGTCAAAACTATAGAGGCAATTAGAAACTTGCAGTATACAAGAGCTAAAACTCATAACTAAGGACTAAAGCACAACTAAGCAACCAAGTTGGCACGTCTAATGCTCTTTTTAGCAAGCCAAAACTACTTGATCATGAAAAATGCACTTATATATTTGTTACACTGTATTGAAAGAGATTGTGTTGAACACGCGCGTTTACTCAGTGCAATGTAGGAGTTGTGTGCTGAGCCTGGGACAAGAGCTTTCTCCAAGAGGAAAGGGCCAGTCCAGGCCTTTACAGAGGACTGATCCAGTTCCTCTAGTGGTAATTGTATCAAGCCCGAAGAACAAATAGGGCATATTGTATGTTTATCGTGACTACATGCTGCAGGCTGCTCTGTGATGAATACAGGAGTTATTTAGGAGTTTTATACTGAATGTTTGGGCACAAATTCTCATTTCTGTTCTTTACAGAATCTTATGAAATTATAGCGTTGTCATGTTCTTCCCTGCATTTCTCAACTAATAGAAAAACAATATATAATGTTAAGTCTGACTTTTCCAGCAGACGGCCAAATCCCTTTATCTAAACCCAAGCTTTATTATTCTATTCTTTGCAGTATATCCCAACTTTGTACTGGTGTCTTTAGAGAAAGAAGAAAACCAATATAACCTAGAAAATGATATAGTCTTTTACAAAATTCCAAAGAAAAATGTACTATGAGCAAGTAGCCCTATGAAAAAGGATGTATTTGTTTTGCAGAATATTTTGAAGCCAATAGAAGAAACAGAGAATAATTTAACCCTTATTCTTCCCTTAATAGCTTTCATATTTTTACACATCGTGCCACAGTTGTATACATAGATATAAGTTTATTGAAGATACTGTAATTATAGAAAATGTTGCTATTTTAGAAATCCCTGAAATAAAAAAAAATGTATTTGTCTTTCGATTAAACCTAATAATAATGGACACTGAATATGAGTAACAAACTCACAACAAACCAAAGGGGTAAATAACTAGTGTTGGGTTGGAAGAAGCCAACAAGCATCACGCTTGTCTTTTTAGCATAACTCAACAGTGACTGCAACATTAGTGTACCAAGCAATAAGTGCAATGCATTATGAAGTGCATAATCTTCTAGACTATATATTAACCTTCATTTAGCTTGTTGTATATACTTGGGGTTGTTGGGACTAAACCAAACGGAACCAACTGAAGTTAGCAACACCAGACCACTTCTTAATACTCTAAAATGACAACAATGATCCATTTCTTAATTCAATCAAATGATTATTATTGTATGTAATAATCCATTCGGGATTCTTGGTCTGTTCATTGTATTGTGCTAGTGATTGGAAACCCTGCTACCGCAATATACAACTTGAGGATTGTTTCTTCTCCTTTTTTTTTTTTTTTAAAATGCAAATCATACCTTGACCTTAAGAAAAAAAGTATTTTGCTTTGTGCCTCAAAGTGATGTAAAATGTGACCATAGCTTTTGCTGTGTTTAATGAAAAAGATGTGGACTGTGTCACTTTTGTTGCTGCAAAAAGTGTTAATAAAATGCTCTATTTATCCTTTTATATAAAAAAGGACCATTGTAGTTTCTGGTCATTTTTTTAGATGCACGTTAATATTGATGACCAAAATCATAAACACTGCAGTACAAATTCTGCTGTCGACATGGAGATAATATCTTATGTCTGAGCTGAATACCCAACAGCCTGCATTGTCTACCCTCTCCTCTGGCCACGCACAGGTTTGTGGTGTGAGAGGCACCTAACTCTGGATTGTTGCTCCTCTCCTCGTAAGAATGGCTGGAGTAGGCGTGGAAGAGGAAGGAGGAGGAGGATCAGTGTGCCAGCCAACACAGAGAAACTAGGAAAGACAGACTAATCTGTGCCAGCCAAAGACCTGGAGTGGATCAGCATCCTCTAAAGCAAAGGCAAAGCATCCCAGCCTGCTGCTCTTGGGATCTGCTTCCCTTCTTGCTCCTGCAACAACACTCTGTAACTGAAACATAATGTAGCTTTCCCTCCATCTTTAGATAGACCCTACAGCAACCAGTAAATCTGAGCTGTTCTATATTAAAAGTAAGTCTTTTTCTAACAAAATGTTTACTCTTCAGTGACTTTCTTGCAGCAAGTAGAACGTAGGAACACCAAAGTGAGCCAAAGGCTGCAAAGCACAAGGCAGAACAGAAATGGGCCCAGTGTTCCTCACCAATAGGCCAGTGGTGACGAGATGCTGAGTCAGGTACCATGCAAAGGTACTAATTGTTGTGGTGGACCTGTGTGATGTTGCCATGGAAACTTCCTGAAAGATTCAAAACTGGGATAAACAGGGGCTGTAAAGTACTGCTGTATTTATCGTGGTAAGTGGATGGCTCAGAAAATGAAAACTAATTAACAAAACTAAAATCAATTCTTCTTAGTTTTCAGTCTAATCTCACAGGTTCTCTATCTTTTGGAATTGTTTCATTAAGTATAGGTAATTTTTCTTTTCTTATTAGCTTGACACCTTTTAATTACTTAAAACAAAGGACAGACTTTAACCCAGGCATTAGACCCTGCACTGTTCAGCAATGCACAACTCAGTGGGAACACAACAACTGCCTTTAAAGGCTGCAGCCCTCCAAGGTCCCCCACGTTCTCTGCCCAGCTCTGCTCCTCCTGTCACTCCTTCACTTCCTCTAACTGGCAGCGAGGGGAATCTGTTCTTCTGGCAAGGAAGAGAAGCATGACAGGTTTTAAGATTGGGACTTCTTCACAGACTCCTGTTCACACAAAAACACAGGAGCCAATCATCAGGAATGAGACTGAGAAAGAAAAAGGAAAAATGAAGAAAACTGGGTTCTTGCAAAGGGTGATGAAGAGAAGACAAGCAGCAATGGCTGGATCTGTTTTAGGGAGAAGAAGAGTTGAGGGGACATGACCCTTCACCTAAACTATGTTTCTTCTCAGTAAACAAATTTATGTTTTTCCCTTGTTACTTCATTTTTATAAGGCAGCACTGCTAAAGTATAGCTCCTCAGCCTCATCTGAACCGTGTCCTTCCTGCCCAGAGATCTCTCTTCTGCACCCAGATCCAAAGACTAGCTCTGCAGCCACGTTGCACGTGTGGCACAGCTCCTGGAACTCCTCACAGCTCAGATCATCCCCCTTTGTCAATCGGGCTGTGGTGACAGGCACTTGATCATTTTGTCCTGTCACCTGTTTCTGTTCTGTTCCCCCAGCTGGTACTCTCTGCTCACTTACTGTGCTGAAAGGAAAGGAATCGCTACTCACATTTTTATTTATCAGCTAGTTATCCTTTCAGCAAAGAGCAATAAGTCAAAGGAAGAGGCAGGATCCAGGCTCCTTTAAAATCATTGTAAAAGCTTTTGAGTTTAGATGGGTTAAAATATCACCTCAAATGTTCCCCTTTATGTCCTCAAATGATTTCCTATAGATAGTCTCACTCGACCAGTGACAATTTTTTAAATATCTGAATCTGCATTGGTCAGATCCCTTCTGTTAACACACGCTCTTTGTCGCTGAGATAAAGCTATCAGAAAGTGCTCTCTGCTTTCAGGAGTGATCATGAAATTCAATGGACCAAATTTCATAAAAACACTTTTCTGTGGGGGAAAGAAAGCCTCAAGGTAAAGGCTGAATAACAGTGACAAAAGAATATCAGCAAATATGAATGAAGTCCTCTTTCAGCGTGAAGCTAGGCATAGGAATGAACGTGGAAGTCAGAATAAATGTCACAGTTCAAAGCTGTACTGCTTGAAAGATAACATCACAGCCTTAGTTGCTGCCTCTAAAAGATGAAATGTTTTGTTCCTTTCAGGATAAGCTGGGAAGGAGTTTGAAGGCTGGTCTAAGTCCACATTAACTACTTAACAGCAGCTGCTTTTCTACTTTGTTTGAATTTGCCTGTGTTTTTTTCTTGAATAATTTTAATTACACCAGGATATTTAAGAGTAAATCATCAAAGGACCTAGAACTACTGACAGATATTTTAATTAGTTATCTATGTATATCCCCTCTGATGTAACTAGTATGAATTCATTCACATCTACTCTGTGACACCTTGAACACTCATAATTTATACATGTGAAAATTTACTTCCTCTACTGCTTCTCTTCCAGAAAGTACAGAGATCACATGTCAATACCAACCCAACAAAATAAACTGGTTAACTTAATCAGCAACAGAAAGAATTTTATTTCAAATGGTAAACATAGCTTATATGAGAAAGCAGCTGACCACAGAAATGGTGAGCAGTAAAATTAAAAACTTCACTTAAAATTTATCCTGAACCACGTTAGAGTATTATTCTGGGTTTGTACACATATGTGTACATGCAATATGCACATGTATGTGCACATAATATACAGATATCTGGAGCAGTAATAGGAGAGAAATCTTAGTGTACATGGAAAGGTTTTAGTTCTCTTTTGACCTGCTGAAAATCCTAATGTATCCTCAGCAAGTTCAAATAGCACGTACTTATGTCTCCTGTCAAAACCTTTATTAATTGACAATAAATATGGATGTCAGCAACAAGCAACAAAAGTTTTAAATCATACAGAAGAAGTTTGCTTGGTTTTGTTCCCTCTGAGAAGATTCTGAAGTCTGGTAGCTTGAGGGAACAGCATCCTAAGAAAGGTCTGTAAAGCTGGATGGGGATGTTGGCAGGAAACATTTGATGTTGTATTGCTTATCTTATTGCTTATTCCACCAGTACATTTTCCAGGTCACAAATGTAGAATAATCTATTATTTCTTTTCCCCATAGCAGGAACTTTGTATTTAGTACTTACTTAAGTGGATACAATTAAGGTTAATAAGATTTCTAGATGTATTAATAGCCTAATAATACTCCCCAATTTAAAGGTTCTCCTTCCATTCAGAATGTACTTTTCAGAGCAACTCTTTTCTCTCTTGAGAAAAGAAATATGAAAAAGAGTTTTCCTTCAAGAATGGAATTTCTTTCACTCATTCAAATGGTTGCACTCCTCCTGCCGGGGTTTTCAAGCTTCCTGCGCATCACAGTTAATGAAAAATCTGAGCTGGTTAAGTAGGACACACAGAGAAAAAATGAGATCAGAAAATGCTGGACTGACTGTGTCCGTGCCATGTGGAGGAATAGCACATACACTGTAACGTGTCAAGGGCCACACAAAGAGTGTCTGGTTTAAATCAGTGCTCAGAAGATGTGAGTGGGTGGCTGGGTGTCCAAGGATCCAGAGAGAAGAAAAAAATTCCTCATACTTTGAAAAATATTTCTGGGTGATAGAAGGAGTCACGTCTAGAAGAGTCTAGATACATGTATGACAGCCCTACTCGTTCACTTCCCTCCACCTTTCTGTAGCACCTGGGAAGGTCAGCAATCAAAGAGAAAGGCCATTGTCATGCCAAAAACAGATGGGGGGAAAAAAGCAAAAATGGTGCTTGGAAGCAGAAAATGAACTAGATGAGAAAGCATTTAAAAAATAAAGGATAGCGTTGTTAAAATTGGAAGACTGCCATTTAATTAGAGTTTGTCTTGTAAATCAATTAAATGTGTCAACACTGGATAATTGCCATAGGTGGCCATGAACTAAGTAAGTTTGTGAGGAGGGTACAATAATTTTCTTCAAGGTAAACATCATAACAACCAACAGAACTGCTGGAAAGTAACAATGTTATTTTCTTCTGTGTAAATGTTGCTTTGTGGAATTAAAATTGAATCAAATACTGCCAAGGTCAAGCAAAGCACAGCTTTTTTCTCAGCTGTGTTTTTCTGTGCAGTTATGCCTGAACATAGGACCAGGAAAGCACAAACTCTTTATCTTGTATAGATGAAGCACCAAATTAATTGTGCTGTATGAGAAGCTGCTTGTGGGCATGTACAGAGAAGCAGACGGCAGCCACTGTGAGGTGAGGACTGACCATCTAGCTCTACCTCAGGAGTCCTGAAGACAACAGCCTACAGTTAGCTCTTGGCTGGTATTGTGATGGGACAGAAGAGAATGGGGCTATGAAGTGGACTGGCTGTGCTTACTTGGGTAGATACTAACTTAGTATATCCTCCATTGCATGAACATGCAAATCCCAATTACTGTTGAGGTATGCCCTTTAATAATAAAAACATAAGAATAATAATCTCAGCTAAAAGTCTAAAAGAATTCATATAACATGGATGCATGCATCCCCCAAAAACTTTTCAGCTTATTTTAAGTAACGTGAAAATGAAATACCTTAAAAGTTGAATTAAATACATTAAGTACTTTTTTTTAAAGATGTGTTTCAGGAAACATAGTTTTGATTTTTTTTCCCTTCTATTTCTCCTATATCTCAATCATACCCACCCAATTAAGACCAGATCTCTCTCTCTTTTTCAGATATGGGCTGGGTCATGCTGAGACGCCTAAAATTCGATTTTTTCATAAATCAATACACTTTTCTTGTCAAATGAAATAATCATTTTTATACACTGAACACATTCAGTAATGAATGAGACAGAAATGAAAATCTAAGGAACCAGAATTACCCCTTTAGGCCAATTATTTGAAAGGACATTTTCTGTGTGGGTCTGTGTTTCATATGAGTAAAAAGAAAGGGTAGATGTTGAAAAAGCATTTTCTAGTTCATTTATCTTCTTGTCTTAGTATATCTTTATTAGCTGAGAAGCTTGTTCATACAATACCAGCCTTACTGCAACCACCACTTACTGTTTCCATTATTAAATGTAAATACTCCATGTTTTATTTAGAATAAAATCCTTTGGGCCATCAGTGGTTTATTTGTTCTAGCGCGTTAATTTGATGTGAGAGGACACAAAAACTACTTAGTAGAAAACATACCAGCTCAAATAACTGTTGTGGAGTTGGAATACCAGCACTATTTAACATTTAACTACCAGCACTCGTGTAAGATCTATTCCCTAACTGGTACTTCAATGCCTTGTTCTCTGTCAAAACACCCAGCTCTGCTCCTTGTGGAGGCAGTGTGTTTTGAAGACTTTGCCTTCAATACAAGGAAGACAAACCAAGTTTCTCTGAGCACTGAGCAGCCTCACCAAGGGCACGGCAGTTCTGCTCTGGAGCAGCCACCACCAGGTAGGAGATTATCCACAGTGCTCCTGGCTCACGAGATGTCAGCCTGTAGTGCCTCCCATTTAACAGAATGGAAGAGCTGAGACTGGGAGAAAGCCCTGCCTGTGTTTTCCTCAGATTCAGAGCTCCTGGCATTTGTTAGTTCTCAGAAATGAAGCTTTATCTTCCCAGGGCTTTTGCAAGGAAAGAGGATCAGCTCCAGAGCAGTCCTCGGCTATGGCTGCTGCTGCTGCAGTGAATCACGGCCTCAAACACAAGCCTCTCCTGTTCCAGGTAACTGTTCAAACCCTTCTGGCCCTGAATTACCTCCTCTAATCTCCTGATCTCTCCTGTTTACTTAGCACGAGTTGGCAAGAGTATCTAAAGCAAAGAGAAATGCTGTCTTTGTGCCACAGAGCAGAAGTGGGGGAGGTACAGCTCCTGCTCACCGAGCAACGTGCCCGTGTCCACCTGCCATGGCACCAGGTGGCAGATGTTCCAGATGTTCTGGTTCCACCATCAGTTAGGCTGTACACCTTAATGCACACTGTACTTTCTGTCAGTAGGGACACGGGTAAGTCACACAAGAAAGACAACCCCACAAAAGAACTAATGAGCCAACCTAAAGGCATTATGGCATCAGAAAAAAACCCCCTGTTTGACTAATGAGTGAACCTGGAGGCACTGCTTGGAAATGCTCATTTTCTCATTTGTTACTGATTCATTTAATCTTGTGAATCTACCACTTTCAGTTATGTTATAAGAATAATATAATAATGGAAAAATTGATCATATAACATAATAATGAAATAATGGATCATATATAAGTTGATTGACAGCAACATGTTGGTCGCATGGCTTAACCATTCCCTATGGGATTATTATTTCCTTTCTGATTTCTCTCATTTCAAGCAACTTTGGCTTTCTTTTTCTGCAGTGAAATCACAAATCATGTGATTTGTCCTGGAATAGTCTCATAAAAATAATCAAAAAAGGCATACAGAAAAAAGAAAGTGAGAGAAAGGATGAGAGAGAAAATAAGCCTCTGGCAGACTAAGGGGAGGGATTTAAAGGTCACCATCAAAACAAGCTGCAAACCCAAACATCAGAAAAAACAATAAAATCAATTAGCAAAATTGCATTGCTGATGTTTGAGAATTAACTCTCTTAATAACAGACTATGGACACTTTTGGGAGACCTCAATTGCTTCCAAAATAAAAGGTCTGCGTAATTTTTATTAGGAGCTGATGTTGCTTTTAAAAACGCTTTTAATGTAAATATGTTAGAGTTGATCTAGACAAAAAGGTGTTTAGAGAGGAGCTTGAAGCCTGGCAGCCCCTTGACTGTGACTTTGCTCCTGTTGCCTGAATAAACAGCACAGGACCTACTGAGAGCCTGTGGCAGCTGTGGTGACACTACAGTGGTGAGCTCCCAAGGAAAAATGCTGGTGTCCATCTTCTCATTTGGGGTGTGTGGCCATTAATTTCATTTGTGATTATTAGCAAAGTACAGCAAGATATATACAGATGAGTTATTGATCTGCTTTGGGGCACTAATTAGAACAGGTTTACAGTTCATCTCTAAAGCACTCTGTATCCTACATGCAATAAACAGAAAAACAAATTTAATTTGTCCTCTGTTGCTCTTGTGATTAATTGGATGCATGAAAAGAAATCAGCATTATATTCCTCATAAGGCACCTGCGAAGGGACATTTTGGTTTGCAGACATCATTCTCCTTGGTCTGTATCCATGGAACAGAGATTGTCAGGAACAACTCTGACAGAAGGCAGAGCTCAGGGTAAATTTAGCTATATGCTGATACTTGATTTGCAGCAGATAAAATGCCTTACTAAGAAAATATAGTAAAAATTAAAAAACCTGACCCTTTATAGTAGTAAAATCATGATTAAGTGTATGATTATGTACTGACAATGTCTTTCTCCTTTTCCTTTCTCCTTCCTCAGCTCTCTGAGGAATAGGTTCAAGCAAGGAGCCTGATTGCTGTGCTGCCAGTGCAGATTTCATGTCTCACTTTACCTTTAGGAATTGCTCTCAGGTTTGGTGTAACCCGTAATAGTGCCACACTCCCAGGTAAGCAAACCCAGACTTTACAAAGTCTCATCTTTCAGCAGGATCCTCTCTTACTAATTCTAAAAGCAATGTATTTTAGATGATCCCCCACTCTGGTATGACACAAAAAATGTGACAATCTACATATTAAATGGAAGAAACAAAGTCTGTGTGAAATAACGGTTTTAATTTGTTGATCTTTGTTACTTTTATTACTACTTTGTTTCTTTACTACTTCTATTAATGGTAATTAAGTGCACATTATGGTTCTTGCATTAACAGTCACAATCACCTCACTGCTTAGTATTGTTAGATTTATTATACCTCAGAGAACAGAAAAATCATCTCTCCTTTTTCTCTTGGGGCTTAAAAGCAGGTTGAAGTGCACAAACAGAAGAATAAACCCTCCTTGTAATCCCTCCTGCCTTCTACTGCCCCAGATGATGCTCAGATGTCAAACTGAGCATGTGCAACACGCACTCACTAGAAATCCTGTTTGCTACACTGTATGTTTGCATGTACTTGCATACGTGTATGTATCTGAAGATTCAAGATTGCAAAGTATTACCAGTTAGGAGACACAGAATTAAATTTTGCCCGTACAACCCTAATCCACTCCTTTTCCACAGCTATTCTGCAAGAATGCACAATGAACTCAAGGTTTTTGACCTCCGTGTCACTGAGTACACAAATGAATAACATCAACTAATGAGCAGCTATTGAACATGTTTTCTCCTCCTTGTTCAATGTTATCACCCCATTTAAATCCTGATTTGAAGACAGAATGATTAATTCCCTTGTTTACTCTGCAGTAACACACATCACCACAGCATCCTCCTGCTGCACACATTGATCCACATTTCCTCAGCACCTATGTAATACAAAGAGGGCTTTGGCTGCAGGCTTAGGTAGAGACCTAGATCACAATAAGAAAATAACAACTAATTCTTTGGGCAATAATTTGAAAGTTTTTAATCCTGATTTTTCAGAACAATTGGTAGTAAATAGAACTGCCTAAGCTCCTAACATAGCTTCCCATAATATCATCAATCAGATGAATTATCTGACCATAATCAGACTGTATCACCTCCCACTATCCTCCCAGAAATAAGAAATACGGTTAATTAATATCTATGAGAAGTTTTGTTTAATAACTTCTTTAGTTTCGGTCTAGAAGCTTTGGAATAAGAAGAAAGGCCATCAGTTAATTGGGACAGCATTCAACAGTCTCAAACAAAACGTCAGCTCCTTTTCCTAGTAATTTGCTGCCGATCCTCTGCCTCGGTCACCACATGTCTCAACTAATGGGACAAGGCACTTTTATTCACCCACAGAAACTGTTTGCTGTCTGCTGAGTTAGTCAATGATCTTAGGAGAACAGTAATGCCCAATCCAGCCTGTGTTCCTTGACTTACTCTCCACCAGCCCAAATCTGCAAACTGCAATTACCAGTCCCGATCTATAATCTGAATTTCACTTGATTCCTTACTCCAGAGAGCCATTTGGACAGCAAAATTGTTGTACCTAATCTAACCATATGCCAACCCTTTTCTGTGGTTGCTAAGAGCAGCCATAATGGTCTACAACACCCATGGAATCTTTTTCACAGGGACTCTCCACGAGCTGGAAGCCCTCATGGAATTTATTTCAGTACCTGCAGGTCAATATTTGTGCACTGGAGTACGATGAAGTGGCATCTTTTGCTAAATTTCAGTTGACAAATATAATGCTTGTACATGCTACTCTGGAGCTCAAATAGTTGAAGGCATGCTTTCAAAAATGTCTAAATCTAATACTTTAGTATTGCATATTGATTTAATTGTCTAAGTAAGTTATTAGCAATTTCGGAAGGTTTGCTTCTTATGCTGGGAAAGAATATTTACATGTTGTCAGATATATTGCAGAAAAGGAGAGAAGTGGATGGGATATGTCAGTAACAACAAAGCAACAGGGTGGCAAAGACACAGTTATTCAGCTTTGGGAGAGTAGCTCTACTATCCTCAGAGGATCCAGGCCAGTAAAATAAGAGTAAGAACAACCCCATACAGCTGCCATTTACATTTTGGAAGACTTCATTATGTGCATTTTGTATGAGTTAACACACACTGAAAAAAAAGTCAGGCAAAAGTCCAAGAGACAAATCAGCTTGAAAGTGAATATAATGGAAGTGCTGAACTACTTTATAAAGAATTCTGTCTTCAAATATCTGGGGTAGTTTTCATAGCTATTTGCTTAAGAATCAGAACCTGTATGTACATTAAAGCAAATGGAGAAAAAAATCCTTCCACAAACAGTGAATGATATGCAGGAGTTCAGCCTAAAAAAGGCAACTCCACAAGGAGCCACTAGAGTATAAGAAATTTCACTTATTTGTAAATTCATGAGAAATATAGTTAGTCAAATCCAGACAATGAATTATGAATGGTTCTGAGCAAAGGAGGGGAAATTGTACATACTGTACAGCTGAAAGAGAACATTTTGGCATCTAAATACTGAGAAAAATACCGAATATAAAATAAACAGTAACTGACAATATGAAAACATTTTTCTATCTCAAAGCTGCCAATCTAGTGGTGAAGTACAGAGTTTGAAGCTGTTGTGCTGTATTTCCATAAGGAATGAAGTGCCAGAGGCATGAATTATGCCATCTATCTCTCTTGCAGTTGCCTCCCCATCTTTTATTTAGTAATATGTTTCTCTAAACAGCTATTTTTAAAGAGAAAAATTTGCCATTAGCTACATTATCTGAGGATACAAAAGCAGCAGCGTGGCTACTCTATCAGATAGCAGCAGAGAAGAGCTGGCAAGAGGACGTGCCCAAGGTCAGACCCTCAGAGTGGAGGTGCCCACTCCTAGCTCCCCCTGCTCGTGTGCTTCTGGCACGTGTCTCACACCTTCCACTTGTGATGCCTCCAGTTGCCAGTCTGCCCACTCCCTGCCAAGTTGATTAGATATAGAATCAAATACACCAAGGACAGGAGCTTGACGTGACAACTCTTAGGATTTTCCTTTCAGCAAGCTGAATTCCTTTCAGGGTTTTCAGACAGACTACACAGTTATGAAGAGAAATAATTGTAGGAGTCAAAATTTAAACACATTCAACATGGAACATGGCAAACATGTTGAGTTTCACCTGCGTTCTCTCACCAGCACATGCTCCCTCTCTACACTAAAAGCCTATTAAACCAAACCTTTCTCCCTTTCCATTTCAAAATCTCACTGTCAGGACTCTGGCATAAAAAGATCTTGCAAATCCATAGCAACCTCATTTTTAATCTGCACCACCAAAAGCGAGTGTGCACGTGTGGCTCCCCCCCCTCCTGCTCATCTGCTCTGCTGACACATTCCCTGTTGGGAGGGAAGGGATTAGTCACTGGGGCACCAAGGGAGAACCAAAAGAAGTGCCTTCAAACCACGTGTCTGCTACTCAGCGCTCCCTTCATGTGAGAATTCAAAAATATTTGGCATATTTTATGGCAAGTTGCCTTTTTAAAAATGAAATGATAATAATGGGACTTCTCTGACAGCTGCTCTGTGGTGTGGAATATGAATCCTAGTCCCAGTGGAGGAGATCAGAGGCCAAAGTGCAGATGAAATGGGGAGAGGTGAGAGGTTGTTAGCCTGAGACATGTGTCTTCAAAATCCATCCTACAGATCTTCAGCATGTAGCTATGCTGGTAAATTTACATCATTTTCTTAGTTTTGGTTGAGTGCTTTTTAATGCATATATAAATATAAAAATAGAGATTACCTAGCCATTATGCACATGATATATCTGAAATAGCATTTAGTAATCTTTAGAAAGGATTATGAATTCTAACAATAAAGAAAACCTTTTTAACACTATGCATTATAACTAGTGCAGGAATTAAATGAAGAGGAAAATCTTTAGACCATTTTTTTTTCTTTTGTTGTTTCATAAATTACTTTCTTATTTACCCAAAGCATGCACTGTTAGTAAATCTTCATTTTTCTGCTGCAGTCTTTGCTATCCAGGGCAAATACTGACAACTACCGGTAAAAATTGTCCAACAGATTTTCCTACATGGGCAGCCTAGGGGTGGATCCACACAATCATCCCAGCAGCATCAGCTTGGTCCAGAGGACCTGTGGAAAGTGCTGGGAGCAGCCAGCACGACTGGAAATAGGATATCCTGGGAGATCATGAAGAAGTGTTTGTATTGTTTGACTGTCTGAGGTAGCACACATGCCAAGCAGCCCATTTCTTACCTCGCCCAGCAGCCCCCAACTCCCTCACTAGGAGCAAAGGAAGGCTGAGCACCTCTTTGTTTGGGCTGAGCCCCTTGGGGGGGGAACAGTTTATGCTTCCATTGAATTTCTCGTGGCAGCTCTGAACTGTCTAAGGGTTTACACACCCCTGACGCTGCACAAGGAGAAGGCTCCTGAAATCCTACACAACATAATTTACTTTTACTGTTTCCTTTCACAGACACCTGATACTGAGTGTCAGGTATCAGGTAAAAAGAATATTTTAATTAAGCACTTGACACTTGGGAAATACACGAGTTATGGATGCTTCTGAAATTCCAGTTTGTGCCCATGTATGACAGCATTTCTCAAGGATCATTTGACACGTTTTGCACTCATTTTGCACACACAATGTACACAAGGACAACATCACTAAGAGCTCTAGAGCTATTTCAACTTTTGCTTCGTCAAATATTTGAAGTCCTCCCTTACTTGCTATTCAAACAACATCTTAAAACACATTTCTGCATGAGTTCTCACAGTATTTTTTACTATTATTCAGTAAGAGCTTTTCCAGAGAAACATTCTTTTATCACTGTGAACCTGCCAAGAGGTCCCTGCAGCACTCAGAATGATCAATACTACAGAAAACATCAGACACATCCAACTTCCTCCTTCTCCTTAAAGCATTAGCACGTAACGTATCTAACTTGATGCTCAAAAGCTTCACATATTGTCAAGACCCCGACAATTCAGTGTCATATCTTGCAACTTTCAAAAGTTATATGAAGGGCCACTTGAGTGGGAGGAAAAGATAAATAGTAGTAGATTCACAGTAGTATCTTTTTCTCTAAGTAAAATTCAGTGCACCTTTGGAAAAAGAAATATATGGTGGTAAGTATTGGAGACATTTGAGTAGAGCCAGTGACTGCGTGCAGCAGGCACTGTCAAGGTAACTAATTTAATCACTGGAACTAACTCAAGAAAAAAAATGAGTTAATTGTGGTCTTATATAAGGAGTGATGTCAGTTCATGTCTCAGTACTGGAAAATAATGCAGCCTTGTGGGGCTTTTAAATCTGGCAGCTGGTAGACTGTGGTTATGACAAGGAGAAAGACTAGGAGCAAGGGCTCTTTTAAAGTCACAATTCTCTGTTCAAATTAGAGAGATCTCTAATATTTTTTTTCTCCTTTTCTTTGCCCTCTGCCAGTCTGGAATTTATATGGAGGTAATTGTTCTAGGTTCAGGCAGGGGTGGAACTTGGGCAATTAAAATCTTATCATTAGCATTTCTGTCAAGTTGTAGATATGAAATTGTGATAATCCTGAAACAAGACACTATTACAGCACAAATCACTGCCAATGCAGCATTTGTCATAATGTTTTTCCTCAAAGGAATATTCAAGAAAAATGTAAGTAGTCCTTACTTGGTTATACTGCTTTTGGAAAATGCTCCTTGGGGATCTTTTCCATTAAGTAAGTTGCTCTGTGGTGTGAAGTGACCAGTCACCTGACACTTATTTTGGAGCTAGGATGTGAAATGTGCTGGGCTGGGAGGTCAGCAAAGGTACTGGTCCAGTCATCTCACTTCTGTGACCACCCAGAACAGCTGATTCACTTGCCTGGGTTCATGGTGAGAAGAGCAGATAGCAAACAGGAAAGATGTGGCTTGGATACAACCGATCTAATATTTTGTTTCATTACAATGACAGCAAAGCTACTGATGGTTTATATGTTACCTGAGTGATGCCAAAGAATTCTTCACAGAGAAAAGAAAGCATTATGCCCTGTTAGGTAGGAAAATTCAAGTACAGCAAACTGAAGGGACCAAGACATGTTTGCCCAGTAGGCTACTGGCAGAGCTAGGAACAGAACCCAGCTCCCAGCTCTAATCAGCTGTTGAACTATGCCACCTTTCTTGGTGAAGAGGAAAATAACAGACACATATAGATATACTTGGATTAATTGAGTAGAACTTCAGTTAAGTTCAGGACAATTTAATTCCTGATTCTGACAGAGTGCTGACCCAACAGTCTGGAAATTGTGGCTGAACTGCTGGGAATGACACTTCACAGCTCTTCACTCTCATTTCTGTAAAGAGGACTCTGTAACATCAGGCTGTGGGCACTGAAGAAGTTCAGAAACTCACACAATTTAAAACTAATTCATCATGTCGAACTCCAAATAATTTGATGGGTAAAAATACTTATTTCCTTTTGGAGGCTCCCTTCAAGGAACAAAAATTCTGTTGTTCTTTAAGCGGTGAATTGCAAGAAACAAAATTTTACTGGGCACTTCAATAAACCACTTTGAGCTTCTTGGCTTTGCAGACATGCAATGAATGAGCAATAAATACTCCTTGAAGGATCAGAGCAGTTGCCAGGGAATGAGATGACATGCCACATCCTGCTGCTGTCTATCTTGGCAGCACTCACACATAGGAGCTCTACAGGAAGATATTAGAATTCTATTACTAGGGGCATATACATGTCTAAATACAACTATTACCTCCTAAAAAACAACATCTGCATTTCAGGTTCTACACCTCTCAAAATGTAGCATCTTAAAGACAAATACATGAGCAAGCACAGCAATCCTATGTGAGCAAATGCAATTTTACAGGACTTTCTGCATTCATATTTCTGGGGAAAAAAAAAAAAAGCTTTCAACACTTTATATTTTTTCCTCAAGAAATATCAGTCTGTGCATTCCTTTCTTTGAGAAATGTGTTCATGTCTGCACGAATGTTACAGAAGAATACGAATGTCTAATAGTTTATCATTGAGATAAACAAGCAAAGGAGCTCTTTTGTTTCTCTTTCCTAAGTGTAAGCAAGTATATCCCTCTGTGCCATAAATCACAAATATGCAAGAAGTCCAACCAATTTGCCAATAAAATATGCCTCCTTTGGATTTCATGTATCAAATGGAAGCATTCTCCCCTAAACCAATGCCAGTGCTTTTATAGGGTGAGTGACTGAGCTACACACACCAGGGCAGCTGTAACTTGTGCTGCCAACAACTCACAGCTTTTCTTACCTCTTATTGTGCTGGTCAGTAAAAAATGCACAAGGGTAGTTACCATGGAAATATACATCACATGAGAATCCTAAGCTGTTGCACAGGTATAGAGCATCTTCTTAGAGAAGCATGCATAGATGCACACAGAGAACAGAAAATAAACTAGATAATCTCCCATGTTTGGTACATCTTAAATCAGATGAGGTGTGACAACATTAGCATGGAAAGATCATGTCAAGACTTCCCAAGCCAGACAAGTGAAACTGGGAAAAAGCATTTGCTTGGAACTAGCTCAGTGAGCACAGATCATTAGGTTTTAAAGCCTTAGGAGAGAAGCTGCATTACTTTCTTGTACAGCACAAACAGTACTGCATATACTTTGTAAATAATCATAAGAAAAATAACTGATTATTTCCCGAGAGCACTTGAGAGAGAGGCTAAGGAGGTACTTGTATACATTAAATTAAACTCCCACAGTCACACAGAAACAGCAGAATGAAGCCGATTTTGAAATTCTGGTTATTTTTCAAATATGGGTGTAACAATTTCAATTAGCTAAGCAAGCGTTTTAGTCTTTGGTCACAACTGCAACACCAATGTCTGAAGAACATATCCCAGCTACTCAAACAGAAAAAGCACCTCAAGCTCAGGAGCGTGCCCTTGCCTTAGCTTCTATATCTTTTTGTTTTCAAAGCAGCTTGTCTCTAACTGTGAAGCAATCTCTCACCAGAAATCCCTCTCTCAAGTTCTTATTTGGTTGATCTAAAGCAAAGCCTGGTGTGTGAGTAGGGAAGGACATGAACGGATGGAGGAATTACAAAATGCTCCATTAAGAGATGTTTGCTTGCACAGGTGGGGATAGCAGGGAGGGGAGATGGAGGAGGTGGTGTGTCCAGCTCATCACTTCTGTTTCTCTAATGCAACTACTGAGGTTTGGGTTGGCTCACAGCCTTGTTGCTGCTCTCTGCACTATAGAGGCAAACAGGGCAGCTTCTTTTTCTATTTCACTTCAATTACAACCTGTAACAGTGATTTTTCACAGGCCTGACATACAATAAAGTGTAGAAAGATGGGCTTGGTACAAAACCCTGGCCTCTTCTCCCTCACCAACCACACACAAAGTATTCCATACAAAAAAGCTGAAGGGATATTACTGCTAATGTCTGCCGTCAGGATTTATCACAGATTTAAAAGTACTGAAAAGGGAAGTAATCTGGTGGATTTCTCCTGATGATCCAGTGGTTGCCTTTTAATCCCAAAGACATTGGCTCCTCAGCCAAATTAACTCAATTTACCTCATGTCTCTACATCAGATGTTTGAATCCATCTCTGAAATCTGCATCCTCTCAAGGTCTAGTAGCAACTCTACAGCAATTTTTAATGTATTTTAAAAAGGAAAATTATTTAAATTATTTTGAAAGCTCCTCCTCAAATCTTACACAGTCAGTCACAACACCCTATACTGCATTTGTGCCTTCCACATGAATCCACTCCTGTTGTCAGTACTAACTCCACCTCACCTGGTTAACAACAATGGTGATGAGAACCCATCACCATAAAAGCCCAGGGAAAGTTTGGTTTTCTCTCTAAGTGGAACCATTATTACATAAGCAGTCTGCTAGAAACTCTGTTTTGAGTCTTCAAGGTCACATAAGTGAAAGTAAACAGTTGGATTTAAGGCAGCACCTGTGATGAGCACGGCTGTAACAGGTTTAGTGTGAAAGCACCACTGAGTAACTCAATTTTTCATTAATCTTAAAGAAAAAAACCACACAAAAAGACTGTAGAGAGAGTGGTGGAGTCCAGCTGAGAGAGCAAGGGTAATTTCTAACTTGAAAGCCAAGACTGGTGCTCTTTGTGAAGGCAGAAAGAGAAAAATAAACCAGCTCTAATTAGGGATAGAAATTAATGACACTTGATTCTATGTACAAGCAACTGTGCAAGGAATGGAGAACCTCAGCTTCTACCAGCATCTGAAGATAAGGAGGAGTCATAAGCACTTCACAAATGCTTTTTCCAACTTTGGAAAGTGGTTTATTTTGGCATATTTTGTCTACTTTCCCTATCAAAGCAGACCCTGTTTGTCTTGTTCTTTGCCACAAGCTACTTTCAGTTAACGAAACTCGGTCTCAGGAATATGTCAAATAAAATGAAAAAGAAAAAGGCAAAGTTATAAAAGAGGAAAAGTTGGCAACAAGTTCTCCTGTGGGCCACATTCTCAGAGGTTCAGCAGGTTCTTATGTTTCATACCCCAAAACCCACGCTACCACCTCAGCTGCTGCTCCCACTGCTGCTCTGCTCTGTGCCACCAGGGTACTGTCCGTAGAGAGGACACCTCCTAAAGCCCTGTGTAATGTCACTGCGGGGGGACAAGGGGGGAAAACTGTTTTACTCTTGAAAACACCAAAAATGAACCACTGGGAGTTTACCCCTTTGCTTTCTTTACCATGAAGGGGATTGTGAAAGAGATTGAGTATAAGGACGTTAATGAAGAAAGAATAAAATATTTATAATCATAACGTGATGTTCAAGGGTGATTTTGAGAATATTAGAATATATGATGGATCCAAAACCTGAGTAGGGTTGAGGAAAGAAGATTTTGAGGTCCTCTAATATGAACTCCAATGCCTCAAGAAAGAGAAAATGCTCTGTCAGTTAGATATAATCAGTACAGTGGAAGTTGTTCTAGCTCTCGGAAAGATAGAGAGCCACAAATTACCAGTATAAAAATGAAGGTTTGATTAAACTGAGAACTAGTGCACAAGTGATAAAAAATAACAGAAGGCACGTCAGAAAGTTTAAAATATTTGTTGTTAAACCGCCTGTTGATTCCGTATGTTGACAGCAATGGTTTTACACCTAGAGCAAAATTAATTCTTAAAAGACTGGAAAAAAAATCACCTATCAGCCAGAGCCCTACACAGATATATCTGAGTCTCCACAGAGATTCCAAAGACACTGTAGATTATAATTATTATACAGAGACTTTAAAATGAACCACAGTGAACATTAAGGTACTAATGACTGTGGGGAGAAAGTGATGAAATATTTCTGTTAAAAATGAGAGCAAATGGGACCCTTCATCCATCACTTACTGATGTTTATAAACATATTCTGTAGTTGTAGAAATCTGTAAATCTGACTTATCTCAATATCTTTCAGAGTTAACAGGAATCTGGGGAGTGGCTGAAGCCTGGGAGAGTGTGAGATAAGGACTAAAGTACAAACTCATTTATAAAAGTTAGAATATCAATTGTCTAACCATCTGACCAATGGGATCCTGGAACATCTTTCCATATAGACCTTGGGGAGAAAAAAACTTAACACTTCCAAGATAAAGCTTGATCATTTTACGGAAGTGTGTATGCAACAGCGGTGTCTGAATAGAAGCAGAGTAGATCTCAGGATCCACAAGTTTATCTCTAGTCCTTGCAACATGTAGAATTATTTTTAAAGGACCAAAAAGTACCTATGGGGAATATTCTTAACACAAGCCTCTCAACATCACTTCACATCTGCAACACGATGCTGCTATTTTTTTAGTAAGCTGGGTTCTGTTCCAGAGATAGTTCTTTGCTTTTCTTTTACAGTGAGTTCCTGAAGCAGAACGGCTAAGAATTAATCATTAGGCTGAATAAAGGTTGCTCCAAATGTTACTGACCAAGTGGTTATTAGAATGCTGTTAATTGGGCCTGTTGGTGCTTTGGAGCTGATACATATGTCCTCGTTTGGCTTCTGCAGCTAGACCAAGTATAGCAATACCAGGCATTTTTTTTGCAACTGCCGTTTCAGACTGACAGGTACAACATTATCTGTTCTCTTTTTTCCCCCGTATGTTTTCTGGTTGGGAAAAAAAGTTTTTCTTCTCTAAATAACCAAATGTGTCTTCTAACTTTCAAGAATAGCAAGAAGTCTGTGTGGCTCAGGATGAATCACCGACACACGTGTTCCAACGAGCCCGTGGGAGGATGCCAGAATGCTTCACCCCTCCTGCTGGTAACCCTCAGGCTACCAAAATAACAGGTACCAAAAGTGTATCATTGATTCCACAGAATCTTCACTAGCAAAATCTGCCAGGTGACGACTAAAGAATTATTCTGAGATTTGGAAGATTTAAATTGCGTCCTGGGTTAGGATCGAGGCTTCCTGTGTGGTGATACTGAGGTCACTCAAATGTGACCCAGAGAATCTGTGCTTTCTCCTCTCTATGGTCATCCCAGAGCCCTTTATATTATATATTAAGGTAGGTCAGTCTTCCCCAGGTGCAACACTCTACACATAAATAAACCAAAATTATCATACGTAGTTTGTATGTAAAGAATTTATTCCAGAAATAGTAACACAATCAGTGTCACATCAAAAAGAGAGATCAGATTCCTAATACCTACTCCACTAAATAATTAATTTTTTATATTACTTATTGATTGGAAACCAGAAGCATATCTCACCCTTCCTAAGTTAATGCTCTCACTAGGCTGTAGGCTCTCCCTTGCCTCAAACATGCCTTCTCTCTCTCACAGACCTCCATAAATATTTAATTCAACAGCTTCAGGCAGGAGGGCCAGACAATGCATTATTCTGCAGTAATTTACTGGCTGATGGCTAAAACCAGAAGGAAGGGAGGGAGAGAGAAATGAAGGAAGGTGGGGGAAAGGAGGGGGAAATGGGGAGAGAGGGAAAGGGAGAAGAAAAGAGAAGGAGGAGGAAAAAAGTTAACAATTATTAGAAGAGGGGATTGAAGTCTGTAGCCCACATTAGTCCTTGTACGACTGAGTTATTAGATAAATTTTGGAGCACATGCTTCTGCTGTCTTTGGAAAGAAGATTGGTCTCACCTCAGAAAAAAGCTGAGAAGCTTGATTCCCATGGAGAGTTCAGGACTGAACAGAGAGAAGCACTGGGTCAGTGTGTCTGACAGCTGTGGAACTGCTGGGCAGGAGAGGACTTCACACACGTTTCAATCTGGCTTTACCTTCACACAGGATCGGCTGGGCTGTAAAAGACCTTTAAGATCATCGAGTCCAATCCTTAACCTCACACTGACAAGTCCTCACTAAACCATATCCCCAAGCACTACATCTATATGTCTTTTAAATCCCTCCAGGGCTGGGGACTCCGCCACTGCCCTGGGCAACCCATTCCAATGCCTGAGAACCCTCTCAGTAAGGAAATTCTCCCTGATATTCAATGTAATCCAGTCTATTCAAGCTGTGTTTTTCCCATGGTGATTTCCTCTTGGCATTTCCCAGGTCCTCGGTCAGTGCTCCAGCCTTTGCCCAGCACCTCATCACCCAGCCTGACTTTCCTGGTGGTGTGCCAGGCCCCAGGGACTTTAGCTGTGGTTTCCACATGGTGGCAAAGCAACCGAGTTAGGGTCTGTCTGGTGGGGCATTACAAGGCCCAAGGTCCCCTTGCCACTGGAGTCTCTAAGGCTAACTGAAAATCAAATGGATTTAGGTTCAACAGAACCTGATCTTTGAAGTTATTAGACTCCTATTAAATAGAAATAAAATGGCTAATTATTTGTGAAGATATTGGAGTAAATCACTTTTTTAATGTGACACAAATTCCCAAATGAAGTTGATATTGAAACAAAGGATGAAGCCATAATAAAGTATTTTTAATATACAGCACTTTGAGAGCCTCCATAGCAGCTCATTGAGTTCCCCAGGTGTAAGGGTATGATGGGAATGCTTCCATTCGTGCTTCATTCCCATGTGGATTTTACGTTTTCTGGGGGGATATGGAGTATTTAAAACTGTATGTACAGTACCTAGTACAGTGGAGTCCTAGCTACAGTAGCTTTGGGAATATAGTGACCACCTCTGTCATTTTCATAGGAGCCTTTTGAGTCACCTCCATCTACTTTTATGTTGTCTCTCTCTCTTATGAAAAGAAAAATACTTTTACAGTGCTGTTACTTGTGAACACCACTCTGGCACATTCACTTTAAATATTTTCTTCCCTAAATGTGAAGAAACCTGAATAAAATCAGCAGTCCCTCAAGGGGCTTTGAAAATCCAGGCCTGGGGGATTTATACGTTCATTTCCCATCGAATAAAACTGAAACAGCCAAATACCCCGTGCAACTCTGAAAACCCTATCTTAAGATTTATGACAATGTCTAAAAAGCTACAAAGGAAATTCTTTCCCCAGCAATAATATATATTATTGATCTCTGTATTTAGCTGTATTTTCATTCTTCAGCAAAGAAGAAAACATTGCTAAGCCTACTGATTTTATTTTTCAGTATTCCTGGCAAATCCAGCATTGTTTTCATTAGCAGCAAAACTATTTTTGTACTGTGCATTCTGTGCTAGGCTGCAATGCAAGCTAAAAGCTTTTCTTGGGTATGCAAAAGAGGTTATTATTACTAACAATTACACACAACCAGGTTTAGTTAAAGGAATATGGCTGGATTTAAAGGGCACAAACACTCCAAAGACTTAAAAATAATCAATTCTTTAGGGGATTCTGGAGCTTTTAAGTATGTTTCTGCAGCACAGAAATCTGACATGGATTATAAAAAGAAAGCAGTGCCCTAAGAGCTTACAGTATTATTTTACATCACAAAATTGTACAAATTAATGTGTACACTCCATAACACGGGGCCAAGACCTGCCCTTCTCTGCACCCCCACTGATTTAAGCATTATTTAATCTGTCCAAAAGAGAAAGAAAGCTGTTGTAAAAACCTTTAGGCTGTAACATACTTAACTGCAATGACATGGACAGTATTAGCATATTCTGGGCAACACAGCAGAGACTTCAGATGGGCCAAGTCTACCTCTGCCTCCAAAGGTGTAGATGCCTCCTGGCAGCGAACTGGGGCAGTTCTGTACATGAGAGACACTAGATTCAAGCACCCCCAAAACATTAAGGATCACTATATTTCAGTGCAACACTTGAGCATATGGAATCTGAGGATCCAGAATGTAATATCTAATCTTTAACATTCACAAAGCATTAGTCAGGCCTTAAAACCTAAGGGTTTAGGAGGGAAAAAAAATCATTTTAATGAGTTAAAATTGAGTTTAATCAGCTGTTTGCCTGTGCTTTGGTTTTTTGCTTTCAGCCTTTTGGATCATAACAATGCCATTACCTTATGCTCTGCAGCTTTCTTCCATATGTATGAGGACTTGAAATTGGCTTTTTAAAAAAAAATAAAAATCAAAGTTTGTGATTCTCACTGAAGTGTCCAAATTAGGAGGCCAGTTCCTGAGCAAACCTGCTAAGCATGGTCAGAGCTTTGCTAAAATGCTGTCAGTCCAATTAAAGACAGTTACCTCAGTGGTGCCTTTTACCATTTCCCAAGGAGTCAATATGGCTCGGGCCATACTGGGTACGTACATTAGGGTTCCACCTCTTCTTAGTTACCCTGAGAACAGAACTGAACCCCGTCTACTTTAGTTGAGCTCATAGACTCGTAGAGCTGAGTCTGATGTATCAGCAGGTCTGCCAGCAGTGGGGATGTCTGATTTATGAGCCTTATCACTTCTACAGATTACAGTATCATAGTCTAACAAAGGAAAAGTTCACTATTTGCAAAGAGTTCTACACAGATGCTTCAGGACTAGAGCCCTGTGCTTGCAGGAAAGCAGAAACAATGCAGAGAGATTATTGCTGTCCATTGAAGACACCTTTCATGGAGCCTTTCTATGGAGTCAGAGCCAAAGGTTTTTCAGCTTGCTTCCAATAGCAGTCCTGACATCAAAGACAAGGGAATTTTTGGCAAGGAGAACTAAACTAAATCAAAATGAAGCTATTGTTTAGAAAATATTTAATTGAAATCTTTTGCATAATGATGCACTTCTCTGCCAAAAGCTGAAACACTCTGATTTCATAGAAATATCACTTGGGTGAAAAATTAAAACAGGTGTCAGGAATAAAGCACCTTGGTTTGACACTTCTGAACTGCAAGCCTGTAGTTTTTCTTACACACAGAGTGGAAGCAAAATAGAATGCTTCAAACCATCCTAAGTATTTCCACAGGCTGGATTTTGTCTTTTGTGTAGCATTCAGTGTTCTGCCTTCTCAGAAAAGAACGACCATCTTGGGTTACATCCTCATTGGACTCGTGTGCTGAGAAGCAATTAAAAACCTGTATCATTGAGCTGCAATTTCCACTCTCCTGGGAGAAGGAAAAAACCAGAGTGCCACAGGAAGGCAGCAACACATCCATGGGATGCCTTCAAAGATCCAGAAGAGTTTCAATAATGCTTTCAAGAGCACTGTCACATGAGGCAGCCACAAGACCTGTGCTACATCACATTAGATGACTGCCTTATTGTTTGGCAATCCCAAGCTCAGAGAATAAAAACAAACCAACCAATAATGCCTTGAGCTATATTACAATAACAAGACAGACTCAGCAACCTGAAGAAAATCATTGTATAGCCTCATGGTAGCCTTGGAGTTAGTTTTGTGCCTTTGGCTTGCCCACACAATTAAAGGCAGGTAGTATAAGGTGATGAAAGGAAATATTTTTCTCAGTGTACCAAGAAATACTGATTACATACACATTTATTAAGCCAGCTTGTTAGACCACACCTACGAGTTCATGCTACTTACTACAAATGCAAAACCTAAGTCAGGAGAATAAAGACGTGCAGATTTGTACATACTGCACAGTCACACAGCTCATAAAGTGAGATTTAGGGTTCAACATAATCTGCACGTCTCTTCAAAATAAATGTAGATTATTCTACAGAGATATCCTACATACAAATTCATAAATAATTACAGGGTTTTCACCACATATCCCTTTCTAGATATGCTGTTTACTAACTGGAATAATGCTAGCATAAAAAAGCAGAAGAATATTAAACAGGCTCTTTGTTGAAAATTTAAAGAGTAGCTCTTTTCCATTAGGCAGAGAGATTTTGGTGCTATTTATTTATCCTCCATTTCCCACTTCTCTGCAGGCAGGGCAAGTCCAAGGCATTAGAGCCCTCAGCATTTAGGCTTCTAACAGAATTGAGAGGTGCTGCCAGCTCTGCTCGTTTGTCAGGCGGCTCTTTGCTCTGCTTGGCTCCCCAGTAGCTGCGAACTGGTCTCCAAAGCCTGTGCACACCACGGATATTTATGCATACAAAGGGATGGAGGCGAGAGAAAGCTTTCAAAGAGGGGACTGCCTGTTCCCATCTGGAGCTCTAAATGAGGAGCTTTAGCCCCGCTCTGCCCCACGGGGGACCTGCACACCAGTGCAATAAGGTTTCCTATACATCTTGTTAAGCCAGCATTAGATTGAAAAATGCCAGTTTTCATCCACACGCCACCATCTCCTGAGCCCTCAAGCTTGTCCTCGGGTCTCATAAAATACTTGCTTCCACCTGTTTCCACCAGTATCCCCCAGAGTTTACCAGGAATTTAATTGCCTGCCGGTTTTTATGTCTGCTTAAACTACAAGACCTTTAAATAATTTATGTCCTAATTACTGTTCATCATTTTTTAACTAGAAGGCTCAATTCCATTCACACAAAAGAAAATTCATGGGATTCATTGGGAGGAAACGCTGTCAAGAAGCCATATAAAAATAGTAAGTGTGACCACGGTCTTGAAAAATGAACTTAAATTTACTCTAATAAAATGTCATAAAAATATTAATCATTCCCTCCTGATATGGATCACAGTCATTTTAGCACAGCTCCTACTAAATAAGTTCATAGTTCATGTGAAATGTAATACCTCAGATTGCTGGGAGAGCTTATTTATTGATCAGGGCTACCATTCTGCTTGCAATTTATAGTTCTTTTTCCCAAGCAGCAGGATTAAACCCAACTGATGTTTCAATCAATCTCAACTAACACAACCTCAGGCTATCAAATTCATCTACGGTAATTTGGAGCAGAAGCCTGCGATGCCTCTGGGCCACAGTTCAGAATTCAACTGCTCTTTTTGGAAAGGGAGAGTGCATTTTTTTCAGGACCCTGGTATTTTCAGGTACAAGCAAGTAATGCTTAAAGTCGCTTTCTGATTTGTGGCAGGGCATCTTAGGGAGAAGGGAAATCATTCTAATGGAGTGTGAGAAGTTTCTTGAGTTCAACAAGTTAATAGAAGACACATGTCTGGAATGATTTTGCTGTTAGCATTTTGTCTGAGAAATATACACAGAGGAAAAGCAGAAGATGAAATTATAGGACAAGGGTAGACTGAAGGCTTTTGAAGTTTTACTGTCGCTACCAGGAATTGCTGTAACTCTTTTACAGGTTTATGGTATTTCTGTTAAGCAGATCCCGGCCAATACTTTAAAAATCTGATTGTGTATCCATGCATGATTGCTTCTCTGCTTTTGCCCAACTGGGCCTATTTAACAGAGCAGGGGCCAAGAATTCCAATGGTCTATGCATCCAGAAGCACCATAAATGAATTCCTTGTGAATTTGAAGTACACATGATTTTGTAGAAAGAATTGGGAGTTACAGGAGACATTGGTTAGTAAAATGTTTACTTAAGAAAATAAAACTGTTAGATGTTGACCACTGTAGAAATCAAGTATAATACTGCTGACTGCTTAGACATATTTTTGCATAACTTTACTTAAATGAGTAGGGCAACATTTCTGAGGGAATTTGTCAATAGATGGATGTCCAGCCCCAGCTGCAGGCTAGATCTGACTCCCCAGTATCATTCAGCTCCTGCTCTCCACTTCCCCCTTCCCAGGAAGCCCTTCAGGTCCAACCTGTCACAGAACCTACCTGGCCTTCAGGGTCCTGAAGTGCCACATCCTTGACCAGAACAGGTGCTCATGGCATCCCCAGATAACATTTTTACACACGTATTCGTGGCAATGATGCTGTTTGCTATTGCACACCCCGGGGCATGAGCAGGGAGTGCTGGTGCCTGGCTGCATTTGGTCACACAGCAGACACCCCTGTGGTCAGGAACTGGGGGAAGGAGAATAAATGGCTCCAAATTGTTTTCAGAACAGATTTCCCTTTACTCAAAAGATTGAGTGGAATTGGAACAGTTGGGAAAAAAGACAAAGATCTTTGGGTGAAACTACTCAGTTGTGACCATGAGCTATATAGGAGACAAACAGTTTTCCATCTAATTTTCAATATGCCTTTTGGAGTAAAGGTGCTTCACAAAAACAACCCCAAAGGCTCAGCACATTCAATGACTGCATATTGAGATTACAGAAGTAATTCCTCAGTTGCCCACATTTATCATGTTTTACTTGAATACCTCAACCTCTGGCCAGCCTAGACTCAGGCACTCTGCTTCAATTTTTTATCTAATACTGAAGAGGGTGGCAGAGATTTCTGAGTTGATTTTCTTGCCCAGCTTTCTCCAAAGGCCTAGCAGATATTCTGCTTTTTGCCTTCAGGAAAGGCAACATATGGAAATAATACGGGGCAGATCTCACTCCAAGCCGCTTTTATGCTCTTTGAAACCTGACTGTTGAGGCAATAAAAGTATTTTTTTAACACAACTGCTCTCAGCTACTATGTCCTTGTTAAAGCAGGCAGTTGTTTGCAGCCCAGTGACCCACACACTCTCTGGCCTGACAGATGGATCTCTCCCTGTATCGTGCCTTTACTGGTGTCTGTCAAACCAGCACACAGCCACTGGCAGCAGCTGCAGACAGTGCAAGTTCTGGGCACTGGGTGACACTGAGGTCTTTTAAAGATAGCTTAATGCTTCCCACCTGCTTCCAGAGACATACACGCTGCCAAAGGTACAACCAGAGCTCCACTTTCACATCTTCTGCCCAAGCTTGGCAGCAGCCTGTCTGCAGCACAAGAGTTTGTGTCATTTCAAACACACAGGGATTTTAGTGGGGCAATCTCTACAGCTGAATAAAGAATTTCACACTTAGTTCAGGTACGCTTTTCTGATCTTTCATCATTGAATTAAAAGAAAATATTTCTATCGTTTAATTGCATCAAATACAAGACACTTGCTTTCACTGCATCCCTGTTATAAAATCAGAGAGTTGCACTCATTACTGGAAATATTGGTGTGCATCCACAAAGGGAAAGCCACTATATGCAATCTGTTTAGCAATGCTAATAGTGCTTCGTCAAATGCTTCATCCCAGTAATTTTTATACCAATAAGGGAAGTTCAGAGCATGTTGCTGTAATAAATTATTTTTCCTGAGAGGGATTAGAGCCCTGTGATGGTGCCCCATGTGTTGTAATAACCCTGGGCTACATCAGTTTCATCACGCTGTGCTATCCTTTGGTGATTTATTGCTTAGCTAATGGTCTTCAGAGGGGAGACTTGCTAATAATTTTAATTTACTCCACACACAGTTCCACACAGATAGAATTATGTGTATCATCACATTGCAAACTTCCAACAGCCCAAAAGACTGGCTGAGCAGCAGGCCCCATTCACAAGGAATTGATCAATATTGGAAGGCAAGGATCCTGTTCAGACAGAGGGACACCCATTAGGGGACACAAACTGTGCCTCTTAAAAAGACAGAGACTTTAAAAATCATCCAGTAGCTTTTCACAGGGCATAAGATAGTACACCAGTTCTCACACAGCAACGACAACTAAAATATAACTAGCTGGCTAAAAAGGCAGAATTCTGTTGATTATAACTGTAAAAAGTTGTGATATATGAAGGGAAAAAAACCCCAGGTTTTGTTGCATACTAAAACTTTTTTTTTTTTCCCCCCAACAGAATTGTTCATGGAACAAAATCCCAAACTGGGATTTTAAAGAAAATACTGAAACCCTAAACCAGATGCAGTGAGAGTGAGCAAGGGGCACAAGCACTACCTGTAGCATATTTGAGCACTCTTATTCAAATTGCTGACTTAGTCATGAAGATTTAAACATCTATTTTATCAACAACTTCTCTCCACCAAAAGCAAAGCAGCATCACACCACTCAGATGCTCTGATCTCCTCTGCAGGATAAACCACATCAGAACTATATTTAGGTCGATGAAATCAACATCTTTATTCCCATTCAACCCAAGGAAAGGGTACAGAAGACCAAGATGACTTCTGGGAATTCGGAGCATGATATGTGAGTGTGGCAGATTTGTTCTCATTCTAGTCACATAACCCCTGCTGCCTGTGGCTTACAGAAAAAAATACCTTGTGCATTTAGTCTAAGAATGACAGGCAGAATACTGAAAGACACAAGGCTGTGTACTTTCTAATTATAAAGAAAACCCACCAGAATTAGAGTACATCTGTAATGTAAAGATCAGATTCTTATCCTTTTCTGATAGATCAAATTTATACAAAAAGATCGGTGAGTAGAGAATTCTTTCTTTCACGGGTCTTGCCCTTGTGTAAAAGTAGGTGCAGGCTCAAAGACCAGCCACAGCCAAACTTCAAAATCCCCATCTAATAACAGCTTCCTATTGTTTCTCCTTGTCACTCAAGCAGATCTAGTGAATTTGCAGCCTTGTTTTGCTTGTAGATACAGAAAGAATATTTTCCCTTGACACAGACGAAACCAAGTGAAGGAAAGGACAAAAAGTGGAGCATTTTACTACTCAAAAGGTATGTCATAATTGTCTGAAGCATTCCAATTTAATCAAACCCACCTGAAGTTATTGGTAGCCCCATCCAGGGTTGATTTAATCAAACCAATACAGAGCAGTTGAAATCAGGACCTAGTTCAAGTAGCTTCCTCAACTATAATTTATTTTCCTTGAAGGTGGACATATTAATTTCACACAATTTGACACTTCTGGTAATGAAAACATCAATAGCTTGGAACAGTTGTAATGAACATATGAATAAAAGTCACAGGATCAGCCTTTTTGTCTGTTACTGATGCCTGGGGAGCCTGGATCACTCCTGAGCGGGACACAGGAGTTCTAACAATGGAGTTTTGCAGCTGGGATGGCACCGGGATGCACTTATGTGGGCATCTGGAGTATTGTCTAATTTTGAATTTCCCAGTATGGAAAGACATGGACATGCTTAAGTAAGCCTAGTGGAGAGCCACCTACATGGGCAGGGAACTGAAATGTGTTGTGTTCTACCAGAAGGTGGATGTATTCAAAGAAATGGGCTGGGGAGAAGGCTCAGGGTGGATCTATCTTATTGCTGTCTTCAACTCTCTTGGGAGAAGAGAGTTCAAGTCTAGGGCCGTACACTGGTGGAACTAGAGGCAACAGGAAAAGCTGTAAGATGGGAATTGCCATCTCATATTAGGAAATTTGTTTTCACCACAGAAGTAATTAAATACTGGGAGAGGGTGCTCAGAGAGTGGGGTTGTGCCCAGTGATGTCCAGAACTCCCTGCCAGATGCTGCAAGTGAGCAAAGCTGTTGCTTTGTTCAGTGCCAAGCAGCTCTCTCAATGTCTGGGCAGGACACGAGGCACCGCATGGGCAAGGATAATGCTCCTCAGGCACATGGAGCCAAGGCCACCTCCAGAGGCAGGAACATAACCCAGCCCTATAGATGTGAACCCTGCTGTGCCTGAAACAGGATCTTTGTCTATTTTGCAAAGCCAAAAGAAAGAAGGCTTACTTATTTCTGAACTCTCCACAGACAATGCTTTTATTTAACTGAGATCTTCTCATCTGCTAAATAACGCTCCAACACAGTAATTTCAGTACAAATGAAAATAGTAATTTGGGTTGCCCTTACTAATGAAGTAAAATGCTCATGTTACAAGCGAGTTATAAATGAATATTGCTCTCCAAATGAAATATTCATCAGAATCCAACATTATAGCAAAATTAGAAGAGTAATAGTGACTAGCTACAGTTGAACACTAATTGCTTGTCACATTGTTATGAATGTTTTTCGTTATATACATAATTACATGTATATAATATGCTGTAATACTACTGTTTGGTAATGAAGAGTCTGATTATCAGGGGTGAAACATTTATAGCTTACCGGTATGAAAAAGCAATGTATTGATTATTTCAAATTCACAGCAGAATTCTCCCATGACTAATTGTGCATCCTGATGTTCTTCCAGTCCTACATCCCTCTGCTGAGCTCCCATGAATCTTTAATCCCTAACTCAGTGATGCCAGAATCACTTTTCATCATCCTATCCACCCAGCTGAATTCCAATAATCCCCCCAAAACAAAAGTATCAAAATCTATTTCTGAGGCTGATTGCTTCACAAGTTATGGGCTACAATAAAAGAACATCAAGTTTCGTTAGTCCCCCCATACTCTTAAAGGGTTTTCCAGGAATATTTCTTCTGATTGTTTCAAATGCTTGGGTGTATAGCAAAGTGGGAAAAGAAAAGCCCTTTCAACATCAAAACAGATCCTTTGGAAAAATTCTTTCCATGAAACTGATGACTTTTAATAAGTTCTTTCATTGTAGAAGTATTTCACTAAAATTGTCAAGAGAAAGGTTTCTATATATAACATGATTTTTTTTCCTCCTTTGATCAGCATTATCTTCTGATGGTCATAACCTCTCATTTATTATTTAGCTCTGCAGCTTTTTCTCCCCCTTTTTTATTGAATTTTTGCACTGTACTGTATTTATATTTTATGTTAATGCATCATGTGCATAAACTTTTTTTCCCCTCTTTTCAGATAAACTTCATTGTTGTTTTCTTCACTGTCGTATTGCTTGTTCCTTCTCAAGGATGGAAACAAGTGCAAGAACACCACAATTTTAGTTTTCATCTGTTTCCTATATCTTTGAAACCAATAATTTTGAGAATGAACATTTTCATTTTCATAATGCTGTATTGGTTTCTCTTGTCTCTTACATTGGAAATGAAAATATGTTTTAATCCAGATTTTTTAAAGTATTTTAATACTTCTTAATGTATTTATTATAATGTCTGTATTTTTGTAGTATATATTTATACTAGTGCTAGAAAACGAGCCCATGTAAGTTATGTAAAATAGTTATTGTATGTGTTGTATATTTTATTTTATAGGAAAAAAATATATGGACAACTAGCCCCAATGATTATTCCTCTCTCATCATATTTACCTAAACCTCTCACTTCTTACTGGGACACAACATATTATCTTAGAATAAAAGTAATAGTTAACTTCACAAGTAAAATTTATCATCAGCCTCTGGCACTCATTCTGGAAACGTAGGATAACTCTTTACTGAGTGACAGAATAGTTGGTGGAACCCTCATTCTGAGAGGCACCAGAAGAAACAAATCAAGAGAATATCAAAAGGAAACCAAAGCACCAAGAAGCCAGTAAGTTCATTCAGAGGAGCCTGTGTGAGCTGAGGGACAGCACACAACTCCTCTGAACCCAGGGGAATCACCCTCAAGTTGAGGATTCCCCTTGGCTGTAGGAGGCAGGCAGCCACTCTCCATCTCCCGATGGCAAGCAGTGTACTCCTCCCACACGGACCAGCACAGCGTATGGGAGGAGCTGGCCCCAGCTCCCCCGCTGTGTGCTGCAAGCCAGACCCATCATAATGTGATAGAGCAGGACTTGCAGGAAGAAGGCACAGTATACTGGACACTTACATTGCAAGGTAGCCTGCTCTCAGAAATAGATGAAAATCCCCCTTCCTCCTCCTTTTTTCCCTCCCCCTTAGCTCCTTTTTTCCTTGGTTGTCTACAGAAACAACCAGTTCAAGATAATCCCTGTATCAAGAACACACAAAAGAAACATGCTACTATCTACTGCGTTATGCCATTCATGAGATTAAAACCAGAAACAAATCCCAACATTTCTTCAACTTGGATATTTCCTGAGACATTTTTATTAGAGCTACAGCTAATAAACAAATTTTTCAATATGGGGCAGTGGACCCTGAAAGCATGGTCTGACCAGATGGGTACAAGCATACAGACAAATAAATAATTCAAGATAAATGAGGCTTCACAGCCCCTGCAGGAGATGAGTGACAGATCTCATGCTCAGAGCATTAACATGACATCAATTCAAAAGGCTTGAAATTTATGTGGACCGTTAACACTGCACACATGTGCACAAACACATGCAATTTCTTAATCAGCCCTGGCTCTGTTTGCATGTACCAGCCCCGGGTCAGAAGGGGTGAATGCTTCCAATCAATATCCAGTTGTTAGAGTAACAGCCATGTCCGTTCTGGATGGCTGAGTGGGTGAAAACATGTTTGTTCTACTTAATGTGACACAGTCCCGTCAAATTAACAAGCACGGCAGCAGAAGCAGCCTTGCTTAATGGGCTGGAGGCAGTTCCTCAGAGGATTTATTATCAACACTCACCCAATAGATCTGCAACCTCATTACTAAGGGTTTATTTGCAGATAATAACTAAAGGCACACTTTATGGACATAGGTGTTGTCTGATGTTAAAATGCAGCATGCTGTGCTACTCAGTAAACAGATTGTCTTTACATTGACATAACCCCAAGATAACATCTGTGCGTTCTGTGAGTAGCAGTTACTTAGTCAAGGCCCTGGTCGGTTAAGCTACGATAGGTACTAACCCTGTAAATGTGCAGAATTTCCTTTCCCTGCTGTGTGTCAGTGGTGACTGCACAGGATACCTGAGAGAGCTGACCCTTCACATGCGAGTCCTAAGCAAGGTCTGAACCACAGCTTTGAGCTCTCCTGGGTATTGCCAGAATTGAGTAACTGGGTGGTTAGAAGTCAGCTCCAGCCTGGAGCAGCTCCTGCACAGACAGGCAGAGCTCCTTGCCATGCAGCAGGAACATTCTGATAATCAGATTACCAGGTTCTCTTCCCCTTTCCATTCCTCTGAGAATGATATCTACTGGTAATAGACAGCAGAGTCAATCAAAATCATCCAGAAAAACTCCTCTGAACCAGATATGTCTGAAATCTCTCTTAATTGACAACGCACAGCTATGGGAGAATAAATTTTATTTAGCTTCTCACATTTAATCTACTTGTATACAGGAAAGGATTTTTCTTTACTTGACTCTTAAGTGGTGGATAGAAAATTCTGGCTAAGAATTTCATACTCACTCAGTTTTGCAGAGTCTATATTTTATGAAATATATTTTTACCAGTAGTTGGCATAGGATTACTAGTTTTCTATTTCCCAGAATAGGTATTCCTTTTCTTAGGGAAAGCAGGGTGCTGGTGGGGGGGTGATGTAGCAGACAGAAGTCCAGCTGGGTTGGTAGGAGGACCCTGTAGTGCTAGATGCCCATGATCTCTGCACAGTCCCAGGCTGTGTGGTATCGGCAGAACCGAACCCTGCTGCTCTAAGGGTGTGAGGATGGGGCCCAGGTACTTCTGCTACACAAAAGAGAGGGGAAGAAGAAAGGACAGAGCAGCAGAGCCAGGTTTAGCTTTCCTAGGGGAATGAAAAGGTGACAATGGCAACTGATATTTGGGAGGAAACCTTTTTCTTCCCAGAGGGGTACCATGGCCAGCCTGGCTCTCCAGAGCTCGCAGCATTTTGCCCTCCTCAGCTCTCTGCCACCACAGCCAAACGTTTTGTTTGCCTCCACGCAGAACCAGCCCCGAGCATTCCCTTGTGTAAAGGACAATTTTACATAGTTCACAGCCTTGGCCATTCCTGGTTGATTTCCACTGGGAAATCAAAATTCAGCAGATTGCAAGATTAATTCCCTGCCACATTTCAGAAAACATACTGTTAACTACAGCAAGGCTTAGAAAATCATATGGGAAATCTTAATATTAGTGTACCGCCACCTGACACTGCTCTCAGTAATTCTCATTTTTACTTCTAAAAATTGGAGATTCAATTAGTAATCCAACACTAAAAAAAACAATAATGAAAGTTTAATGGAATAATCAGTTTATGAGAAGATCTAATAAAAGGAAACTGTTAGGCTCACATATTAAATTCTCCTGTAAGTTTGAAGGAAGTGTTTCATCAAAATTATTCAATAGAAAACCATCCAAATTGTTCCACAGAAAATTTTCTGTTATTTTTATTGTTATTATTCTATCAAATCTGCTTTCTACAGAAAACTCAGAATTATAACTGAATAAAACCCCTTATATACCTGAAAACTGAAATATTTTGGTTGCAGCTGAACACCCTTTGATTAGGAGATGCTTTCACCTAAGAATTATAGGAATAGAATATAATTGGGTGGTACTGAGGAGGGTGAGACAGGAAGATACAGATCATAGTCCCTTATTGGCCTCTATACTTGGCTAGGAAGAGCAGAGATGTGACCAAAGGGGTCATAAGAGATCTGTGGTGATTCCAACTTCTTCGTTTATCAGAATAAAACTGCCAAAACATTGCAGTTCTGCAATGTATGCTAAAGCAAGTATGGTTCTGAAATCTCAAAAAGTTTAGTGAAGGAAAACTAAGGTGTGGGAGGGTTTAACCCACCTATGCCCCACTAACAGAGATTGTGTTTCTACCACATCATTTGTTTAAAATACAATTTTCTATAATAAGACAAATTGATCAATTTAATCAGTCTAATCAATCAAAGCTTTGGCAGCATCTTGAATTCACTCCTAATAACAGTTAATGAAGAAAAGCAAATAAAGCATTATCTAAGAAATAATCATTCTAGCATTTGGCAGAGCTCTCTGAGGATTTTTCCTTAAAGTTTTGCTGTTAAAAGTTCTTATACCTCCTAAATCCCAATTTAATCATCTCTGTGCTTGCCAGACCTTGGAAGACATACTTGAGTCTTTTATTCAATTTGTATTTGCTTTTTTCAGCAATACCCCCCAGCTCTGTCTGCTGGGGAGCTATCAATACTGCCCATCGCATCAAAAAAAAAAAAATCAGACAGGAAAAAAAAAAAGAGAGAAAGAAAAACCCCTTTAATCTCTCTGATTTGGGCCTTACTGTGTGAACATATGGAGGTGGGAACAGTTCATGTCTGCAGTTTAGAGTCAGCCTTCATCGGTGGAGTGTAATCTACAGCCAACAATTTGCAGCTTTATATATCTCATGCTCAATTTCCAATTCATCAGGAGCTCTTTTATGTGCAATTAAGATTTAGAAAGGTGGACCTGGGAAAACAGAACAGACCTGGGGCAAAATCCTGGCCTCATGAACTCGGATTTTGCTACTGCCTTGGGCAGAAAGGGAATCTGACCCTCCTGGGCTGCCTCAGCTGCACCCCTTGCCAGGCAGCACAGCAACAGCAGCCGAATTAAACAGAGAGCTTCCAAGAGTTTAGTCAACAGGTTAAAAAAAAGAACACCCTGGGCTCTAATCACAAAGAGGAATGATGAAGCACAGAGGATGGTGAAACGGGCTGGGAGGGTGGCTATTTTGGAGACAAGGGAGCAGAAAAGCTTGTGTTCTGTGACGTGTGTCAGTCAAAAAGCAGAGGTTTTTTTAAAGAGATGACAGATACTTGGATACCTCTGCCTGGTAATAAAATCCTCTCAATCTACCAGCACCAACAACTCAGCTGGGAACAAGACAGAATCATGCCTCCTTCTCCTTAAAAAGAAAGCATAGGGAAAAGTGTTTGTAGGGTAAGAGAATAAACAATGTAAATGTCCTATGCATGAACAGTCAGTCATTTTGCATATTTTCCTTTTGATCTTAGTAAAATATTTTCTTATGAGATGTCTAAACTGAGATATTCATTCTAAGATTGGCTGCATTATGAAGAGTATTGCCAGTAGGTCAAAGATGGTGATCCTTCCCCTCTGCTCAGCACTGCTGGGACAACTGGAGTGCTGGGCTCCCCAGCACAAGAGAGACGTGGCTGTAACTGGAGTGAGTCCAGTGAAGGGCCAGAAACATGACTGAGGGATTGAAGCATCTGTGAGGTGAGGGAAGCTGAGAGAGCTGAGGTTGTCTAGGCTGGGGAAGGTTCTTAGGGATCTTACCAATACATGTAAGTGCTGGGTGGTAGGGAGGGGAGAAAGAAGATGGAGCCAAATGCTTCTCCGTAGTGTCAAGTGACAAAATAGGCAATGGAAAGAAATAAAAACACAGGAAATGTTCTTTAAACTTAACAAAAGTCTATTTACTGTGAGGGTGGTCAAGCACTGGAAAAGGCTGCTCAAATCCAGGTCCTGAATTTAGATCATCCTGGATTCAAAGTCTCCTGCCACACAGAAGAAGTTGTCTGCTCCTTAACTGGATAGACACCCAGAAACTCCCACTGTGCAGAGATTGTTAAAGCAGCATGAAAGAAAATTGGATTAAATAAAAGGGACAGGTATTATTTGGAGAGGAGCATCACTGACAGTTCTGAAAGTAACCACCAGCCTAGAAGACCTAGGAAACGCATTAATTAATTTTAATACAGAAAAGAACTGCCACTGATTCTTATTTACAACGCATCAGTTGATAATTGTTTGCTATTTCTTCTTTCATAAGCATTTCTAAGGGCTGGCTTCCCCTCATCAAAATCAAGTAGAAACCTCAGGGCTGTTTGCTGAGAGCAGTGAGCACAGGTGTGGCTCAGTTGCAGCAGTCACAGCACAATTCTCTGGCCCATAATACATGGATTCACTGAACGTTGGCAGGAGATTGCAGGGGAAATGGAGGCTGTACATATCTAGAAGAGGGTGCTTGGAGCAGACATCTGCCATCCTCAGACAGAGGGGCAGCATCAGAAGAAAACAAGACAATGCAATGTATCTTAAGACCTCTGAGCTTAAGAGAAGGAGCTCTTAAGAACCTTATCTTAAAGTTTGAATGTAAATGGTTCTCAAAAAACCCCACTTTCTGCCTTTCCTAACACCACAACTTATCCCTTGGAGAGGTGGAAAGCACAGACTGTAGCCAAGCAACAACAAGTAATCTTGAAGACTCCTCTCTTCAAAGCAAAGCAGAGCCTCAGCCCACACCAGCCCATCCTTTCCTCACCAACACACAGCACAGCCTGTACAGACAGGCAAAAGCCTGCGTGTTTCTCTGGTTCTCCAAAATAAGTAAACAAGATTTATGAATAGATTAAGCTCTCTTAATATACTCAGAAATCCTCCTTTCAGCAGAATGCAGTAAAACTGACAAGCGAGCTGCTAGAAAACACAGTCTGCTCAGACTGAGAGCACTTGAGACCATCAGACACAACTTTAGTGGGGATTCATGTGATTCCCCTGTGCAGTACACTGAGACCTGGGCAATTCATGGAGTTGCTGGTTTCCTAGAAAGAAATAAGTTTCAATAAAAATAAGAAAGATTAGATTCTCAAAAGAGACAAAAAGTCCTCACAGAGTGAAACTTTGAGCTTTAAAGTCAGTTAACCAATTGAAACAAGACTGGATGGTAAGTCTTTGGGAAAGTCAGGTTCTTACCCCCTTACCTTTTCTCTTTCTCTTTGGCTAAAAGAGCTAAACAAAACTACATGCAAAAGGCATTTCCAAAAGTTCTTTCATCATCAAGAGAGATTAAATTTGCCCTAGTGCAGTCGTGCTCTTGTCTACCCATGCAGGAATGTTTTCCTAGCAGGCTCTAGTGCTGGCACTGTTTTAGAAAAAAGTCTTACAGAAACAGTTCCAGGGAGGTTGTGGAGCGTGACCTGTTGTGTCTTGGCTTACTAAACAAAAACACAAGCTCTTTCCCATTTAACTGTCCTAAGCCATTAGTTCTGCTGGCAAGACATATTCCTCCCTTCTCTCCTTCACCCTCTTCTGATTAGATGGCATTAATAACACAACTAGTGCTAATCCTTCAGAAAGACAGCAGGAAAATATGGTTTTAGCAAACGCTGCCACTTAGCAGCAGAGGGACAGAGGGCACGTTGCTGACCTTCTGCCTCAGCTTCCTCACCTGGAACTTGGAGGACAATAGAGATCTGAATTGCAAATGGCATTGGGAACTGTGGGTGAAAAGATGAGCTATATATAACACTGAGCCTTTAACAATAGCTGCCCACAGCCCAGCTGAGAGTGCTTCACAGCCCAATGTCCGAGTTTCCCTGTCACATGTGAGTGGTGTACACAGAGAAACCACTACAGACACTTGTTGGCAGCTGTACCTAAGTGCATTTTGCCATTATTGAGGCTCTATGTAGAAAAATAAACAGCTAAAACACTCAAAGAGCATTTCTTATGGTTTTCCCATATGCAAAAAGCTGTTATTTCCCAAATCATCTTTATTTAAGTGGAGGAAAGGTAGGTGAAAAAGAAGGGATAAAGGATCCACTTAATACTCATTTGCATAATCACTAGCTTGGCTTCTAACACGCTGACTCTCAAATGGGTGCAAAATAGCAACTGCACTTAAGTTGCTTGACTACAATTTGACATTCACTGCTACATAATCAAGTCAGAAAGGATGTAATTCTGTTAAGTGATGATCAATACAGCCCGCATTATATTTGACTCAACGGTTTGCCATAATAGTGTTATCAGTTACTGAGTGGCATTTTCCTTCTCCCACAATTTACCTGCAAGCCACACTGGGTGTCACAACATATTCGGTGGGCAATTGTAACAGGAACATCACAAAACCCAGCCCACCTCAGAGGAATGTGTTATTCTCAGGGTTTCAGCACAGCCAAACAAATGTTGTTAGGAGAAATCTAACACAAAAGGCGTTTTTTCTTACTTAAATTCTCTCCCAAAGGACTGACACAACTTTTCAGTAGAGCTGATGTGATGAATGACAGGCCAACAACTTAATTTAACTAGAGACATAAATTTGTTATTGCAGCTTTTCCAAACCCACACATGATCTCAGATGATCACTCGCAAGATGTCTCAGGTGAAATATCTCTTAACCTTCAGAGATAAGAGAAAATTACAACTACTGCACACTGCTCTAGGTTTTTGCAGTGCAGATTCCACAGGACATAACCTGCTTGTATCGTGTTTCAGTCAATTTAAATTGGTTTTGTGAAAGCCATGTGGCAAGCTGTAGGGATATGGCACTTCTCTTGGATTAGATACATCCTACCCTGCTATAGCCACTTTTTCTGTTCCAGTTGCCTTTTTATAACATTCTGCAATCAGGAAATAATTCATGGTGAATTATTTACCGCCTACATTTGTCAAGTACATACAGAACCTGCACAAGGGTCTGTCTTTTGGGAGCAAATAGAAGAACTGGGGCATAAATACATCTTTTGGCAGCGAATTTGTTCACAGACCTGTAAGTATGCTCATTATTTGAAATACAGACTGTTTGATGCCCTTCCCTATGATCATCTAAAAGTACAACACAAAGACAAAATGATTTCTGAGACTGCTAGAGGTAATTGTATCTATTCATCAAAAGAAATCACTCCTGTCCTTCAGGTGGATGTGCATAACTTCAGAATCCAGACAGAACTTTCAAAAGCTGAGTAGCTTTTCACCTAGATGTTTGCTGATGTCAAGTGGGTGCTGAAGGATTTTATAGCTCTGAACTGGCTGCTCTAAGCACACGTGGCAATGTGGCTGAGGAGGTGCTGAACACAGAATACATTGCAGCTCTACCTAAATACACAATTAGCCTGGGTTTGGTTGTGTGTGGCAGGATCTTGCCACCAGCACTTAGTGCAGAACATCTCAAATTGTTGACTGTCGTGTGAGCGTGGTCTTGGAATTAGTCAGAGGAATGCAGCAGCTTTGTGAGAATAAAGAGGGCTGAGAACGTGAGTAACTTGTCACACTCCCTAAGGAGGTTTTTTTTTGGATGGTAAAATACCACTTAGGCTAGAAGGCAGCTATTTTATCTGACTGCTGTGGTTCCCCCTGCCTTTACTGCCTTAGACAGTATCTGTGGGAGCTGGCATTGACTCATTCTCCAGGCTGCAATGAGAAGAGGAATTATTTAAAGTTCTTTTGGATGACTAATGCAGCAGAAAAAGGCCGTTAGTGCAATTAATGTCCATTAATATCATTATCCTTACAAAAGGCTCCATAAAATAATTAGAAAACAGTAGAGATCTTTGCCCCTAAATGCTATCTTCAGCTATATATGTGCAAACTCTAAAGTCTCCATCTGGTAACTGCAACAGAAGCTTTTAAACCAGACATTGGGTCCAGAAGGTATTATCTGCTTGAACTTCAACACCAGTGGCTATGTAAGCTTCACATTTTAGTTTGCAAGTTTACTAACCAAACCCACATTATCTTTTCTATGAGCAAATACGATATGCAGTGACTGCTGCCTAAATAGGCTCATAGGCCATTAAAGAGTGGCCTCGTGTTATTGCTGTTCGCTGCGTAAGGGCAGGTCAGTTTGAAAATCAGTTATGTCTGTACTCATGCAACCAGGAGAGAAATTAGTACCCTAGACAGAGAAAAGAGGGTCTTAGCTCTGCTTCCCCACTTCTAGATCCCAGCGTGGGGAGAAAAGTGTAGAGGGGCTGATGGGAAGAGGACTGGAAGAGAATGGCTCCTGGAACAAAACAAAATCACCCTTGGCTTGTTAACATTCTATACCATCTTTTTTGCTTTGCTTATGGAGCTCATTTTGAAGGTGTGAAGATGACTAATATGTATCCTTTTTAAGTGTAACAGATGGTACAGATTTTCTGTAAGTTGTCTTAAAAAGATGATACAGTGATACTGAAAATGAGATGACTAAATGTTTTGGGACTCAAATCACCAGATAACATTCCCCACAGGAGTCAAGAAATATGAAAATTCAGAAGTGATACATGCATTTTGTCACCAGATGCTTACTCTCATGCCTTTCTGAGGCACTATAGATAGGAAAAATAACACAATTCTTTAGGTCATACTGGGTTCTAGGGCAGGAGCAGCTCCATATAGAGAAATGTGGTATAGCAGAGGATGCCTGCCACTGGTTATACATGTTATCTAGAAGGTACTGAAAGCCTCTTGTCTTCTAAGAAGGCTTAGCCATAGCACCTATCAAATGTCACTCCTCCCTGGGTTTCCCAGAACTTTCCAATATCACTAGGAAGAAGAGTCAAGAGGAAGAAGGCCAGCACTAGTTCATCCCATCCTACTGCAAACTGGAGGGATGAGCTCAGGCTAAACTTGCAGCCACATGAAGACAACAGGGTGGAGGCTGAGGCATTTTCCCATTTTGAAAAAACAGATTACAGTTGAAATGAGGAGACAGCCTAGGCTGAAATCAGATCCCTCTAAGGGCAATCTTGGCTCCACCCTGAGCGCTCTGTGTATTGCCATTCTGAAACCAGCACTATGGCCAACAGCAGAGGCAATGCTTGCAAAATGGTGCTTTCATTTGTTTGGCTCGTGGGCCTAGATCATGGACACCACAAAATCATGAAGTTCTCAGTGGTTAGAGAAGATAAGAGACAGCTGAACTCTAAACATAGCATAGAACTGTCTGAAGAACTCTGAAAAGGGGCTGTATTTTCACAAACAAGTAGAGATAGGACATGAGCTTTGACTTACGTGAAATGCCTGTTATGCTGCTCAGAATATGAGCAGAGCTCCTAACAAATGCTGCAAAAACAATGAAAACCTGATTCATAAATCCACATTCTGAATCTTACTAGGTACTTTTTTTTTCTGGCAGCTCCTGATTAATTATTCATAATTGCTTGGAGCTGATTGGCTTTTGATTAGCCAGCCTGTTTATGCACCATGAAACCTAAATGTATTTTCAGTATCTAAATTTTCATTTACTCATTAAAAAGGGGGATAGATGTTCATTATTTAGTATTGTCTCTTGTTTCTCCATTTTTGAAGTCTGTTATTTGAGGGAAGGAAAAAAAAAAAGGCTTAAATTGCCACTTCTGTACCACTAATAACATGGTCCATGAGCAGATTCTTACATGTTGTAAATCAAATTTATTCTATATATATAACGATTGCCAGGATGTTCACAGTGAGGCAAATCTACCAACAATAAACTAAACACCTCCTGTAGGTAGTATCTGTACCTGGTGACTACCAGCAGGTGAGAGTCCATAGGAGTAGAAATCAATTCACAAAAGATGTTTAAAAATCAAACATGCTAAGATGACAGGAGGTATTATTCCCAATTAATAACTCAAACAGATGTACTTGAACTCAGAACTAACCCCCACGCCAAGTGCTGCACTAATTGCTTTAAAGGCTCTATCGAAGGGCAAAACCTGCTCCCAGTGACAGTCAGCTGAAGAAATTTAAGAAGCAATATAAGAACAAAATGTACAGAGAAAATCTATTCAGGAACATTTCAAGGAATACAGAGGAACACTGTGAAGAGCTGCTGGGATGATATATTCTTATTTACACAGGTTTAGAACCTAGTCCAGCCTGAAACAATCAGCTGTCAGAAGTGGAGAAATGCAGCAGTGCTCTGCTGTTCACTTCTCCCCTAAATTGCATCCTTTTCTCAATTTAAAAGCAAACAAACAAAACCAACCCAAAATCTGTTTCCCCGAAGTACAAGGAGCTAATAAAGGTTTGAAAGTTCTTGCAGTACTTTGAGAAAGAATGGAAGATATTTCTTCTCCTCCATTTAAGCATATTTCAACAGAGCAGTTGCTAATTCAAACATGTTTGTGGTGCTCTCAGGCCCTTTCTGCAGCTCAAAGCAAAGTGAGAGGATGTCTATCCTTTGGTTCTTGCCACCAACGTTCACAATACTGGCCCAACAGGAGAGGTCATGTTTGAATCAACAATTTTCTGCAGACTGAGGAGAGGATTTTGAAAGTCAGTGCTACTGGCAGATGTTCCCACCAACTCCCCTTCAAGGCCCTGTAGAAGAGAACACGAGCAGAATATCAGCAAACCTGGAGGAAGAGCTGCAGAGGCACTGCCCAGGCAGCTGCCCAGAGGGTTGGATGCCATGGTGGGTGGTGCAGAGACAGCAGCAGAGAGCAGCGAGCCCGGGGGCTCAGGGCATTCTGCTATCCACAGCATCTGCCAAGAGTCTGAATAACCTTTAAGGCCAACACCATTAAACCATTTCTTGGAAAGCATTTCTGTGGTTTGCTGGAGGAAGCCAAGTTGAGGCTATATCTGTGCTGCATTTGTGAGCACATGTGTTGTAGTAATCTTCCAGGGTAATGCATTGGCAGCGGCAGGAGACATTTTATTTTTACAATTGCTGGTGCAGTAGAAGCATATTCGTCTGCACTTAAATACACTTTATGATTACTCACATTAGGGGCAAATTTTCAAAGAGCTGCTAAGGTTTTTGGCCAGGTATGCCCCTGCTTTTATTGGGAACTGCATGTGTTAAACTGAGCAGCGTGCTTTGAAAAAACATACATACATATGCTTTCTTCCTCTGAACATTCAGGAATGTCTGATTTTTTTTTTTTCCCCCCTAAATTGTTAAGGCAGTTAGGATGGCTGACAGTTTGAAAGATGTGCTGGGAGAACTTGGATTCTCTGGCATAGCTGGGAAAGGCTCTGTGCCACCTGAGGATCCTCTCCAGCCTGGGGAACCCTCCCGTGGTGTGCTCCAAAGCCACTTGGCACCACTAAAGCAGTGCAAGTGCAGTCTGCAGGGTCAAAGAGCCAGGTCCAATTGTAATGGTCAAAGAGATATGTCCAGGATGACATGGCACCCTTTGCCCTCCCCTCTCTCCAAGTACACAGTCTTCCCCCTAAATAGTCATGTATTTGTTTCAGAGCACTTTCCTTTCTAATCTGTATGCTTGAGAAGAGGTCTAAGCTGATATTAAATGTCCTTTTCCAAGCTGGACAGCCCACCATCAACAAAACGAGTCTATATTTGACACAGGCCCTTTGGTGCTCCTGCTGGCTCCAGTCCTGCAGAAACCCTGTCAACTCCAATATCCTGTCAGAGCACAAAGGGAGAGGCAACCAGAGGAGCAGAAGGACTGGAGCAGGGACTCTGTCCTCTTGAACCACATATGGCAAAACAACAGCCACCACAAACTCAGAATCTTACTGTGCTGCCCAGCACCCACAAATCTCCCTGATTATGGGCACGCTTTGTGTAAAAGGAATATCAGATCTTGTGACTGGTCCTATAACAGTGATTACAAAATATTTGCATTTATAACATTCATTATGCTTTTATTGCTTTTATAATTGTTATTATTTCAGTCTATAATTAAATGCACATTTTGCAATTTAGAATTCAAATTGGCCTCCTTAAGATGTAAAAGTTGACTGAAGATATAAAAAGTGCTGGCCAGAAGATGTTTAAAATATACTTTTATACTTTTTGAAAGAAAGTGCTCATTACTTGAAATATTAAGACAACAGTTGGATTTGCAGAAAGAGGGAGGCAGTCACTCTACAGGGTCCAAAGTGCTAACTCAACATGTTAATTACTGTTTAACGTGGCTACAGATGCTGCTCCAGGCAATTTTCGGCCAGTATTTGGAGGAAAAGTTCTGTTTCAATCATAATCAAATGAGGCATTATGTAAAACCACCCTACAGCAACTGTACACCTCAGTACACATGCTGGTGCTGTTTTTAAAAATAGATTAGGACACGTGTAAGAATCTACCAGGCTTAGAAAACCACTTTTCTTACCAAAGCTAATAGAGCAGCAGATGGTGAACTGGCTCTAAAGAAGCTGCAGAGAAGCCAGCACCCTTTTTTTCCAGCCTTTCCTTTTGATAGTAATCAAGATTTTATCCAGGCGAAGATGGGTGGAGCAAAGACTCCTCTCTCAGGAAGTGTTTGGATTAATGGAAAGATGGAAGAAATAAACGATATTGCAATTCAGCTCAGGAAACGTGGCAACCTGAGGAGACTCTGAAAGCTCTCTAGGAAGGAAAACATAATTATTTTTTCTTCTCTGAAAAGAAAGAGAAAACCAACAGCTATCAAGACAGTCACCTACAAAGGCCACTGGTTCAGTGCCGAAAGATAAAAGTAGTTGAACTTACTGATTCTGTTAAGGTCGTGGTTCCTGGCTGAAGTACCTATAACACAGTTCAAAGCAGGGCACACAGACAGAAGAGGCAGTTGATGGGTTTTGAAGTCTGCATTTGTAACACAGTCATGCAATGCTAACATTTTGGCTGGTTTCACTCAGCCTGTAAAAACAGCATCAATCTAACTGTTAAGCCATATGATACAAAGTACCCATATGTACTCATGTAAAGGATTAGGCAATTTGGTTTTATGCTCTTGGCATATTTTAAATTAGAATTTAACAATTAGGAACTAAATACAAGGTAAGATGAGCTTTGTGAGTTTATCGTGACGCTGAGATAGTGGATTCTGACAAACCTGCTATTACACAGTTAAGAGTCTCAAACAAAAAATAGCACTTTTCTATAGCTTATAGCAAATTCTATAATATTCTAAAGCAAGTTTGCCCCCAGAAAGCTGCTGAAAACATCAATAGCTGCAATTCCACATAGCTGCACTACTGGAAAAAATAAATGGGCATAACCCTATTACAAAAAGGCACTACTGTAAAGAAATATCACAGATTTCAAAAGACCATATATCTATATTCAGGGAAAAAAGACACCACCTTTCTCAAGCAGCAGCAGTTTGCTGGCACTAGATGTGAGCTATGATCTAGTCCTCAGAAGGCAGCAGCAGTACAAAACAAATGGCCACAACCTAGGAGAAACCATTCTTCTTCCTCTCCTACCATTGTGTCTCTCCTGAATTCTTAACAGCAGAAAATTTTAACTCTTGTGATCAGTACCTGGGCTTTATGCACCTCTCTCCTTCCCTAAATATACAGTTCATTATACAGGGTAATAAAACTTGCACCATGTCATATGTGTTTCTGAGCAACCTAAACCACCACCTTCTCACCAGACTTCCTTCAGCATTGAAGTTCAATTAGGCACCTTCTCTATGGTTCATTTATGGTCTCTGGAGATGGACTGATGTGCTGTGGTAAAACTGGCTCAGCTGAAGCTTTGAAGGAGGCTGGAAAGGTGACTGATAGAGTTGAATGCCTTCAAGGAATTTTGAAAATTCCAGTCTACTTAAAGAATTACATTATTCTGAGATAAATATCAGAATAAGTAATAGAGGGAAAGCACAGACAAGGTCTTCGTGTTACTAGGTTTTATTTCAAGGTAAACTTCCCCCCCCCGCCCGAACTGTTCTTTTTTACGTGTATTTTTGTACATCCTTTGGTTTGTTTTATCCTTTTGGATTTAACTGGAGTGCTGTCTTGATCATTTCTCCACAGCATTGTCTGATTTGTTAATTTAGTCTGTTTCTGTGCTGTTTTCTCTCATTCTGAATTGCTTATTCAGGTAGGCAGTGCTTTCTCTGAGCTGAGTGGCAGCACCCTGTCACTTCCCCATGACATCTGCTTCTGCTCCCCACCTACACCCACCCAGCCACAAAAGGTGCTGCCTGTTTCTTCCCCTTGATCTCTTGTAGGGAGTGCTGCAGTGCTGGGGGCCTCCAGCTCTGCTCTGCAAAGAAACAAAGCCTGTTCTCTTCCAGGAGCAGAGGAGCGTTGAGATGAAGAGCTAGAGACACACCAGTACCTTCCACTTGCAGCAAAGGTATCATCACTTACTTCAAAACACAGAAGGGCTTTTCTAAGTAACTGTGGGTAGAGTGTGCTGGCCAGGATCTTGAACATTGCAACTGTCTGCCAGGACATAGATACCAGAATTGGCTGAGTGTGTGACTAAGAGAAAAACATTTTCTTTTGGTTTGGGTTTTTTTTTGAGAAGGACTTTTTTTTGTGTGTACAGAAGTATATGATGTATAAAGAAACCCAGCTCTTTGCTAACGTATTTTTTCCTATACCATTTCACAATAGCTACAACATCTTGATTTAAACTTCCAGATATACTCTGCACCCAAACAGTGACTCAAATGACCTATAGTTAGGACATACCTGCAATAATAAAGCAACTGGATGTAAATAAAAACAATGGAGACTGTAAACACAGCTTCAGCCTGAATGGTCTTGTCAGATTTCATCCCCTCATTTTCATTCAATACTAAGCAAAGCATGGAAATGTTTACCTTTGTCTGATCTTTAATTCCCTAAATTTATGTGGAATCATGCACAGATGCTCTGGAAACCAGCCTGGAAAAGCCTGGCATTTTAATTGATCCCAGAGCCTCTCTCCTCACAGCCCCTGCTGCTCCCCAGCCTGCTCCTTGCTCCAGAGGGGCTGCGCGGTTGCCTGGCCACGGCGAGGGCCAGCGAGGTGCAGAAATCCAGGGGAGGAAGTAACCAATCAATTTTTTAATTTCCCTGTGTAAACAGCAGCAAATCAGGATGGATTTTGAAATCTCATTAGCGGGAAGTGAGATGCAGTGTGTGCATTTTGACATATGTATTAACTGCATGCAGTGGCTTGCAGCCAGAAATTATAAGCTATTGGGTGTGTTTCACAAAGCTTATTTCAGAAGACAATCTGAATATGTCATTTAAAACCCTGGATGGTTTGGGGTTTTTTGTTTTTTTTTTTGGGGGGGGGAATAATATTTTCTCCATTATCACTACTATCTGATCAGTTTTAATGTGTTTTTTTATACTATTAAGTTAATCATGTTATAAGAAATACACTTTTCTTTATACCTGAAAGGCTAAATATTGGCAGAGTTAGGGGGATGATCTACAGAACCAAATCCTGATGCCAGGAAGATTTAGGGCAGAAGGAAGAATTCTATGCTTGTCAAAGACTTTCAATCAGAGTTGTCTTGGCATATGAGTAAAAATGAATGCAAATTTATCAGAGTCATATCTGCAAGTCAGTGAGTTGGGTGACCCCTCTGCACCTTCCTGTGTAACAGGATGGGTTTGGATTGTTTCTAGGTGGTTAATACAGGTTGTCCAGGAGGCTCACCCTCCTGTGTCATCACCAATAAGAGACTTTCCAGGTACCCCTGCTGTATCACCCCAGTCACTTCCATGGAGAAAGGTTCAATGGTCATTTGAAAACACTGACTCATTGCTAATTTCTATAAAAACATACCTTCTACAGTGCCTTTGTACTACTGCCTTAATGTAGCTCAAAATTTTAATCCAGATAATGAAGTCTTACATACGCCACACAAAATATCTGACCTTACCGCAAGGTAATATAAGAATTGGTGGTAGTAATATATATGGAATTTAAAAACCATGATGTGTACCATAAGCTATTTACTCCATAAAAAATGAGTTAAACCCAAATATTATATATACACATACACTGACCTTGCAGGAATAGGGCTTTTGGACTTTTAATAGGAAAATATAAATTTGCTTCACTGGTTCCCAAGAGAAACCCTTTTGGCACAGTGAAAGTATTAAACATGGACATGAAAGACTTCAGAGATCAATTTTTTTTTTCAGTAATCTTGAAAAGCAAAAGAAATCTTAGCCACATGCAGATCCACACAAGTTCTGCTGCTTAAAGTCAACACTTCTTCCAAGGGCTGTACCAAAGAAAAGTGAAAGCCATTGAGAACGTGGTGGGACTGGCAGGTCACTGGAGATGTGTAGGATTGGGGAAAAAGAGAAGAGGAGAAGCAAGAAATTGAAAGACCCTGAGAAAGAGGAAAGTTTTCACAAAAATAAATTCCACTCCTATCTCCATGAGTAAGACAAATATAGTCTATATAATTCAGATCCAGCAGTGTTTTTGGGAGATAACACATGCAAGAATTCTTACACCGTATAAACCCCAAAGTTATTCAGAATGGGAACTAAACCATTCTGGCCACTAATACACCCTGTCAGAGTGATGCAGGCTGGTGTCTTGGAATGCTACTGCATTTCAAATTATTATTTTGGTATTAAGAATAGATAAAATGCTCTCCATTGCAATCTTTTGAATACTGTGAGTCATGCTCGTGAACTTCTTGATGAGTTGTCTTCCTCTAAAGAATAGAAGCAGGCTTTGTCTGAAGGCTGACAACAGGAAAAGACGACTGAGAAAGGGTCAGAGCAAACTTTTCTGGAGCACTAAAAGTACCACCCCCTTCTCCTTACTCCCAAGTCAAGCTCACATGCTTATTGCAACTTCTCCAATGATTTCACTTCACACTCCATCTCAAGTCTGAATGCAAATGTCTCCAGACAAAAAGAAAGCATATTAAAAAAAAACACTAGTGAGCCAGCAAGAATTCAAACAATCCCAGGCCCTGAGCACCAGTGCACAAGTTGAGATGCAAAGCAAATCATCTGGTTTTGCATAACTAGGAGGTCTGGTATATTAATATCCAATGCCAGCCAAAAGCTTGAGCTTTCCAAGTACTTCAGAAGTAAGAAGAATACATTTGATTAAAAAAATACAAATGAAAAATCATTTTAAAAACTGCTATTCACAGGGTGTGAACTTGAACTGAAGAAAACTTCTTGGAAATAGATGCATTAAAGGTCCAAAATTATTTGTTCATACATGTGGGGATTTATACTCATTTAACTGAAAATGAAATTTGGCCCAGGGCTTATAAATAGCCCGAAAAGCCTAATCTAGAAGGTAAATTATTATTTTCACAGGAATAACACTGTCTATCCCAGACTTTGTAAATTTTCATTGAGAGTGACTGATAAACTGGGCTAATCTACACAGAGCTGTGCACACCTGAACTTCTATCAGACCAGTGAATGAAACCATTGTCAGAAATCATGTGAGCTTTGAAATTACCAACATGTCTAACACAAACAAGCATCTGTATACTCCAGTTGGTAAGAGTACAGCCACAGCTTTAGCAAGGTGAATATGGAAGAAATGGTATTTTCCAAGAGCTACAATTAACAGGTATTTGGTACACACATCCCAAAGAAACCCACCTTTAAACCAGTATGTCCCTGTGCAGGGGAGCTGTCTGCAGCACAACAATCTACACCTGAACAACAGCCACACAACTGCAGTGTTTATTAGGAGAAAAAGTTCCTAATTCCAACACAGTGAAATCAAACCCCAACAGTGAGTCCCAAATGAAATATCACCAGGGATAAATATTGCTTCCTTGAGCATTTCCTTTTTTTCATTTTGGCAAGTGGAACTAGTCAAAGAAAACTACAGAGCTACGAGTCCTGAAAGATTTTGATAAAAGATAAAGCTAATACTCCATGGCCCTCCTTGGCATTTGTGGACCTACATTTTGTGTCCTGAAACTCTTAAGACCTTTCAGAGGAATTAGAGACTGGGCCAGCCCAGTCCACTCCTCTTTTTCCAGTGTATGAGACACTGCCCAAATTGAATTTGATGAATTTTGTTTTCTGAACTAAAAGCAGGAGGAAAATTCTCAATGGATTATGGACAATTTGCTACATTTCATGTTGGCCCATTGAAGCTGACTAGCAAATTCAGAACAACTTCACAAATATTAAACAGAACCACGTTAAACTGGACAGCAAAGAATTCCTTCCATGGCCATCCCCAAACAACTCTGCAGTCACTCCATTTTGTCACATTTTGTTTTGTTCAGCAAAAATGTTTTTTTATTGTCTTAAGTCTTTATATAAAAAGTGCATATTACTTACATGTCATCAGACAAAATCACTGAAAGTATCCTCAGTAAACTTGCCCTGGAAAGAAAAAAAAAAAATTATTAAGCATCAGTTATAACCAGAAAAATTATTTTCTTTACATTACTTAGCTTTGATTCACTCTATGTAGACACTGATTTGATTATGAAGGTCAATGAAACCTCTCTTTATCAGACAACTTAAAAATAATATTTTTATAAACACAGACAGTTTCCTGTCCCCATATCTCAGTTACTCCTTGGAGGGAACAGGACAAGTGTAGGACAGGACTCTGAGGGGCTGCTTCACTCTCAACAGGCTCTTGTGTCCTTGTCTGCTTTGTTCCAGCCTCCATTCAGATCACCACCACAGAGACAGAGCTATAGTAATTTTCTCTTGCAGATGAAAATCCAATAGGGAAAAATAGACTCACTTGTCTATTGTTTGGGAGACCTATGACTTCTAGAGTCTTCAATCACTATCAACTTAAACTAATTTTCAGCTCCTGAGTCAGGCGAGAACAAGGCAAGAGCAGCACTGGGAAAAATATTTGCTTTTAGGCAAATAGATTTTCAGAACATTGGAGGCTGCTGTTAAAACTAAAATCAAAACTTTCAGGTTGAAACTGATTTCAAATAAAAGAAGTATCCACACTAGCACTTTTCTGCTTGAAAGTATGAGTGAAAGAGGAGATAAAAATATCTTTTACTCCAAGATCATATGGATGCCATAGTTCAGGCATTTATTTCATCATCTTTCAAGTAGCACAAAAACCTCTGGTACCTTTGATCAGTTCTAAACTTGCAGTCCAACAACTAGTAAGAAACTTAAAACAGACATTTCATGTTAAAAGATTTGGGTTTTGGCACACTCATCTCATTAGGTCTGAGATGCTATAATGAGGGGTAAAAACAAAAATAATTTTCTCAGAAATCAAACTTTTGCAGCAGTTTGAGGGACGGCATTTTAGAGTACCCTTCTTTCCTATTACAAGACCAGCCATCAAATATCTCTGCTCTCTCCCACAACTCTTCATGCCAGTTCCCCAAATGGATTTTCCACTTCTTTACCTTTTTGTCTCTACTTAAACATTCATTTTCCTCCCATTTCATTGTGTGCAACCAGAGAAGTGAAATAATTGCGGATGTTCCCCTTTTTTCACTGTGGTAAATAGAAGGACTCTTTTCATGCTGACAACATACTCTCAAAAAGCTGGACTTTACTTGTTTTAGCAGACATTTGCTTTTTAAAACTCTCAGAGGGCCTGGCCATATGTTCAGCTCACATTTATACAGCCTGGTTAATTTAACCCATTCGAGTCTCATAACTGGCTTCAGAAAGTACAATTCATAAGTATAACAGGCTTGTAAATGTAATTCTACAAAACAAATTAATTTTCAGTGTTAGGACACACAACCTAGATTTTCTGTTTAAAATACTTTTTATTTTATAGAAATCACATAAAGTTTCAGATCAGAAAAACAGAAGAAATCCATTCAAATCCTCTCTCAAACACTGGAGATCCTTTCCAGCTTTGGCATGGTGATAGTGGAAAATGGACTTTCAAAGTATTTTTATTGATCTTTTGGTAAATGTTGCTTTTTCATAATGATGCATTTGGTTGGTGTTTGTAGATGTTCCTTTTAGTAGCTTTTGTTGTGCCTTCACCATATCATTTACCTGCTCTGGAGTGGCTGGACTCGAGAGAGGCAGCAAAGGAAAGTGCTGATTCCTCCCCTGCACTGTTCAAAGCAGTTCTTCAGAGCCAGGGGGACAACGGTACTAAAGCCACCCCTACTCTGATAATCTTGAGTAAGCACTTTACCAACAAAGGAGTCTGCAATTCTTAGTGCTTCCTGAACCCCTCTTTTCCAGATGTAAAACATTTGAGGCTCCATTTAGGCAATGGAGAGATGCAAGGACCTGGGCCAGGGATGGGGAGGACAATGCAGAAGGTCTAAGTCAGGTCCAGAGCAGACAGAACTAAATAGCACAGTTGCTGTTTTTGCAGGGCTGTCATCATCCCAGAACAGGACCCTCCACTTGTGAGCTTATGTCGAGGGAGCCAGTCTTAATACTAGGCTGGATCTGGTCTATCCTACTGAGACTACAATTTTCCAAAATATGCAGTCCTGGCCTTTGTTTCTTTCCATATACTAAGTGGAAAGAGAATTAGCTAACACCAAATGCTTTAAAAATCCTGGCCCTCTGTTAGTTTACTTATTCATAGGAATATGACTTTGTTATATGAGATTAAAGGCAACAATTACTTGTTCCTAGTCTCAGTAAACCCTACAAGTACAGCAGACTCTACAAGATGCAGGGAAAAAGCCCTTCCTCCCTGGAAGGGCTACAGGATAGGGGGCAAGCAGGTGTAAGAGAGGACATAGCACCTCTGGCAAGAAAGTGCTGGGGTAGTAAGACTTAAAACAATCCCAGTCCTGATAAAATGCATACCAAAGGCAGTAAAAATCTCGATTTTAGGATTAATATCATAATGAATAAATTATGTAGAGATGGAATGAAATACATAACCACGTATTTTACAAAACTTTTTGAATTAAAATCCAGTTCCTATTACTTTCCTTAGCTGGAAGGGACAGTTCATATGTGCTGCTGTACTGCACTGTGGACAAGGGCTTCGTAGGCTGCTTTGTCAGATAATTCTTTCATAAAGAAATGAGACTTCAGGAATGAAAAATTATTCTTAATCTCCTCAATGTCTCTCATAAGTGGAAAGCAGAAAATGTACTTCATAGAAACTTCTTCTTGAAGAACTTGCTCTGAAACCCTCATTTTCAGGGCCAACACCTCATTCTCTCACTATGCCAGCAAACAGGTAGCAAACCTTAGGTACACATCCAGGTTACATTCTCTGCTTTTTGCACATTCCTTAGTCACTGACGTAATCCTAAAAGTACCTCTGCAAGCAGGAAAGCATACCATATTTCCAGCTTATTTTCGCAGTGACAGTAGAAATGCATGACAAGGACCTGATCCTAAGCCACTCATAATTTGAAGTCCAAGTGTTTTAATTACAAGGTTGTTTGGTTTTGCTTCTAGCCACAGGGGAAATGAGACGAGACCTGTCATTCAGCTAGCATTCATACCACCTCATTTTGGAGAACTGACTCCTTCTACTCCTATATAGGAGCATACACCCTCATTTCGGAACCAAATCAACTCAGAAGTTCTCATTTCCTCACTGGTAACAGAGTCATGGAAGGTGAGGTTCCTAACTGAGACAGCTGCACACACCTTCCAAATATTTGGTTGCAGGAGTATCAGCCCAGACTTTTCCTGGGGCCAGGAACTGCCTGGAGCATTTTGCTTCCAGCCCCAGACTGGAAGCACAACACGCAGGGTGCTCAGCAGAAAGACAAAGCATGGGAAGACAAAGGGAAAGAAAATGATTCACCACTCACAGCATTCCCATATTAATTCTGTGATATATGAAAATGATGGAATATAATGATAGTAGTGACTAGTACTTACAGAAGTAGAGCTCACCTATTTTTTATCCAAGAGTAATAAAGCAGAATGAGAAAATAAGGACTCCAGCATCAATTGTGGTGGTGTTGGTAGTGGTTTTGTTTGTTTTACACTTTCTAGAGATGACTTTGCATGTTTAAAGTAGGTATTGAGTAAGTTGGCAGCAAGCCCCTATGAACACCTAAAATGAGCACCATGGTACCTAGCACTAAGGGTGGTAAGACCAAGCACCAAACAGGTCCTCTGGAGAGTTCACGGAGGCCTCTCTGCTTGGAGATATTCAAATGCCATCTGGACATAGTCCTGGGGAGCTTGCTCTAGAAGACCTTGCTAGAGAAGGGCGAGTGAACTACCTGGCTTTCAGAGGTGCCTTCCAACCTTAACCCTTCTGCAACCCTGTGACTCCAGTTAGCAGAATGTGAGCAAACCCTGGTAGGATGCTTCCTTGCTACTGCTCATGTTATGGTGTCATTGCAGCCAGGGTGCTGGGGACAGGTACAGAACTATCACCTCCAAGTAAGAACCCCACCACAAACAGATGCTGTAAAAATTGATTCCTTCTCAAGCAGATCAATAACGCAATGCTCTCAGAATAGAGCAGGCTTGGTCCCTCACTTTTATAAAGGGATCCAAATTCACCCCAACAATGAACTCCTTTTGGAAGCTCTTTGAACACTCAGCAGATTTTCTGCATTATTTAAGAACAAAGCTTGCAAACAAACTGAGCATGAAACAGTTTACTGTTTTTCTATAAAACAAAAATTGAAATTCTGCTACTCTGCCATGCTTTAGGGAATCAAGACAACAGGTATAGGGTTACTGTGTCTGCTTTAATCTGCTTCCTTTACTTTGGCCTTCCTTCTGGTAGTTAACAATGAGATTTTGCAATTCTTGCTGGAGGAAAAGTCATTCTTTTAGATTAGTAAAAATCACATCTGAAATGTAAGTCTGAAATAGAATTAAAATATTCTCAGCATTACCATATAATCATATTTAATAATCCTGGACCCATGGTAGCAATTTTTACCTTTGTCAATGTCTAGCAAAAAATTCAGATACAACAAGCACTCATATCTAATTGAAAATGTTCCATGCTTCCCACCTGCACCAGTTCTCTTCCTACAACTCTCCCAATACTCCTTCATTTTCTGCAAGCCAGTTAACATACAAAGTTAAATTCTGATCGTAAGGTCATGTTTTGGTTTTCTTCTGCAAAAATAAAACAACAGCAAAAGCTGCTAATGCATATGGATTGTGGTGCACGTCTCAATACAGCCTTTTGGAGGGGTACAAACTGTGGTCACAAATCGTGCCCCAAAGCCCAGTGCTCCTGCACATCCCTGCCAGTGTCAAACTACAGCACCAGTAACACTGAGCTGTGTCCAATAATTCTGCTCTCCCCATGGACAAGGACTGTGCAGAAATAATTACTTGGCAATCACATGCACTTCATCACTTCCAAATTAGATTTTAGTAATCCACCGCTTTATTTCCAGAGTAATCAAATTACTACAATGGAGTTTCCTTGACTTTTTTTTTTTCTTTCATTTGATATTTATTGCCACAGAGGCAAACTGTGAGTTAAGCACAGTCAGGAGAGAAACAATTTAGGGAGAAAAAGTTGGATGATGTGTTTTAAAACATAAATGAAAATGATCCTTTAAAATCTTCTCTATTCCAACATAAACATATTCAGTAAATCAAGGGTATAAAAAAGAAGCAAACAGTATATCAAGAGAATACTCTGAAGACATTGAGATTCGGAAAAAAAAAACAAAACCCAAATCTTCTGATGACAGAGAAATATCTCTTTCATTTTTCACAATACTCTTACAATGCAATTCTACAAAAAAAATGGCATTGAGTCACCTTGGGTGACTTCATTTTGCTGCTGTGATATCACCAGAAAAAAATAAAAACAATGTTTTTCTGCTAACAAAAAACTGACATGTGGGAATTTGATTTTTTTCTGGACTCTGGATGAGGCAATTGGCCCATGTTTATCAGTCCATGTCTATTGGTCACAGTATTTAACCAAGTGCTTAAATTTAAGCACCCAAGTCTCCCGTTATTGAATGAGACCAAAGGAGATGCTTACACAAAAAATATATTTAAGGGATCTGCTAAAGCAGATTTGAGTACATTTTTTCTTTATTTTCTGGACCGAGGACTTGGTGTTGAACCTATTGCAATTACCACCAAGTCTTGCAGATTCTCATGATCCATACAACAAGCTGATGAATATTTTTGTGGGTTTTGTTCCTCTTTTTATGGGTCCTAAGACAGATATATTTATTGATTATTTTTTATAGCATGGATAGGTAGGTCTAAAATCCAATAGGATCATCTATTTGCTCCTTGTTCAATCACCACTGATTATATTTGACCTTTAGGCAGTTAGGTACCTGCATTTTACTAAAGTCTCAGTATGTTTTTTATGGATGAATTAAGTCCCATGACACTAAAATGAGGGTTTTTAGCTTGGGATCAATCAGTGTCTACTGAGTCCTGAAAAAGAGTTATCAATATTCTTACTGATATATTTGCAATTAGAAAGGTAGGCAGGTCAAAACACAACTGTTGAAAAGACATTTGGGATCTAATGATGTACTGTATAGCAGCAGAGTTGTGTTTGATGCTGTGATATTAATGCATTGAAATATTATTGCTGCTTTCTGAATGTACAGATGAAAGTACCAAGGTAAAATGAAATTCCAGAAATCAGTATTCTTGATAGACTAATAGCCTGGGTCCTTATTTCTACAATAATCAAAACCTAATGCTTCAAATTAGAAATACAGGCTGTTGGTTATTATAGCAGAACCCATAAATCTCTCTTTCACCACTCTAAAATTCCAGAATATTTCATATGGATTTTTCTTCAGGGAATTAGTATCCCTAAAGTTTCACAAGGCAGGACTGGGAGAACAACCACATTTCATATTATTCTCCCATATTTTTTATTGGATTTTCAGTCTACTGTCTCACATATCCTCTACTACACAAAGGCATTTCTCTGAGGTCCTTTGATTTAGGTTATTTACTGAAGAGGACTTCCAGGCACCCTCAGGGGCACAGCTTGCTCCACTTCTCGTATGTCATGAGGTGACAGGATGGAGATTGCAATACTGTGGCCACCAAGGTCAGCCTTGCAAACCAGGCAAGAGAGTACCAGCTACCCATGTGATCAGCATCTGGAGAACCTCTCTGAATAATAAAAAAAAAGATATAACTCTTTTTGAAGCATAAGGTCCCCCCGCCCCAACACTACCTTTGTGCTAAACATATTTTTTTCTCCCCAACACTGAGGATAAAACCCTAAAGCCAATGTAAGTTTTGCTATTGCTGTGAGCAGGGGCACAATTCCATTCTATCATTGTGTTCTCGTTTTCAAGCACAGCTAACTCAGCATTTCCATTCAAATTTAGCTTCCAGCATTACCACTGCAAAACAAGCAAGCAAGCAAAGAAGTCCTGACCTGAAATCTGCCCCAACCTTTGTGACTTTTAAATGAGTGCCGCTCATTTTTGGCAGTAATAATCATGATCTGATTTTCATCTCAACTCAAACACTGATACAATTACATTAGTTGCGACTCCAACTCAGAAAAGCTGTCAGGATTGTCTCTCTAATCATACTTTGTGTTTTCCACTTTGCACTAGATGAGTTTGTAGCACTGGATTTTACTGAAGAGCTCAAAATGTCTGTTGGCAGAATTAGCAAGTTCATTTAGCTTTTGGGGAAGAAACTGTAAAAGAAAAAAGAACTGCTTCTTAACTATTGAAAGCCTGAACTTTAAGTTAGACCTTCAGATATGATATAACTAGAAACAGGTATTTTTGCATTAGACATTTATATTCAAACTGGGTTAAAATCATTTTAGCAGAGATTTGTACAGCATAAAATAAGGCTATTCTAAGGCGAGGGAAGTCACTGCAATCAGTCCATTACAACCAAACCTTCTGGTGCACTCTAGTGGCAGAACATTGAGATGTACAACAGCTGTGCTATTATTTGCTTTTTAAAATCCTGGAAAAGAGAGAATTATTTTTTTTCATTCTGGATGTAGGGGTAAGTAAAGGTTCCTGTGCTGCATGTAACTAATGCTCTCACATGGGGAGAAGTGAAGCTTTCTTAAGTGTCAGTAAGGGACAAAGAACCCTTGATAACTGGTCTGGTGTAAAGCCAACTGGCTTCAGATTTAAGGCTTCAACCCAACACAAGCAAGAAACCACTTACACCCAAATCAAGCTCATTTGGACTCCAAATCTCTCCCTCATTTGGAGTTTGTGGCCTTTCACTTTCAGGGTTTTATGAGCAATGACCACTACTACACAGTGGAGTTAACAGGCACACACAACTGTGTGTACACCTGCACTTACCAATACACACACCAGTGTAAAAATATAATGCCAGCCAAAGAACTGTAACGTGGGAAGGGAAACCAAACTGTGAGCACATTCTGACCAACAACTGCCCAAACATCCTGAAATTCAGCAAGACAAAAACTTGGGAAAGGAAGAAAGAAAATCAAAAAAGGGGATTGAAGGCAGACTCATTTTATCTCTACTCAAAAAGCAACAAACCCAGATGCCAGTGTGACATTCTGAAGCTAGAAAATTGAAAAGCACTGCCAAAATTGCACTAACACACTGTATGTGCAAGACTGCCATTATTACTAAGAGAATAAAAAGTCTTCTAACTAAAAAGGCACTTATTTATCTTTAATGGCTAAATATGGAGTTAGAGGTAGAAATCTCAAATACTGTGAAAGGAGATATTCTACAAGTAAAACCAAGCAAAATTCCTTAGCAGAAGTGTCTCACACAGCTAGCACCAGACCACGGGCTCACACATGCACAATCTGAGTTGCAGGAAGATGGTGTCTCACCCAAATTCATTTCACTGCCTAATGGCAAAGTTGAATTACATCTCAGGTCTCTTTAGCTCCTCTCCAGCACTTATCCAATAAAGAATCCTCCTTCATGAAAGCACGTATCTTATCTTGAAAACATAATGGAAAGGTGCTTGCTTTTGTGGAAACTATATTTACTGTAATCACTGCAGCCCAGGTGATTCTTCTAAGTGGTTCTGTGATGAACTCTTGTTTAGAAACTGCGACCCAGCACAAGAGAGATGCTGGTGATTGAGAACATTATGTGAATGCATATTAATGTATTTCCCCAGGGGAGCAGTTGCATTAGGACAAAATAAACTGTGTTGCCCATCCTGAGCATTCAAGAGTCATTATGTGACTTGTCTCTTTTTCTCAAATACATAGAGTTGATGTTCTTTCCACTTGTTTTCTAGTCTCTGAACTTCCAGGTACTGTTTATTTCAAAGCATACAGGCTTCTCCCTGAAGCTTACTTCAAAAAAGAAAAAAAACCCAAACAACCCAAACCATCAAGACTCCAGATCTCTTTACACATCACAGAACTGAAGCTTTAAATCAAGACGACTAAATTTTATTAAGTCTGTGAAAATTCTGAGACACGACATGTGTGTATATTTTATATATATATATATATGGATATTACAAATAAATAAGCCAGAGCAGGGATAAGAACTAAACAAAGATTCTCTGCCTGAAGTACAGTAAAAACTACTTGCATACACAGAAGCCATAATGTGATTGTAATTACTTTTCCAAGAGTAAATATAAGCATTGCCACTTCTAGACCATTGTTTCTAAAGATGATGCCTACTTTGTAGTATAGAAACATGATCAGAACTTCTGTTGATGTGTGTAGACTCACTTTAAAACAGCTCATTTATATAGATAATAAGAACAATAGGATGTGCTCCTGCCTGAGACCTGAGGTCTATATTCTGTAGTGAAAGCCCATGTCACAACATCTGCCGTGTTATCAGTAACCAGATTACGCTCTAAAGGTCTATACAAGGTGCAGTCACATCTTTGGACTGAAAGGTAGGTATTACCTTCACCCAGATTTAAAATAATTATTTGTATTTATCCAGCAGAGGTTAATTTCTGGTACCCCTCAACATCATGAATGCTTTTCTGCACCATCCACTGCAATCCAAGGGATTCCTCAGAAAACAAGACACTGGAAGGGACACCACCTTCCATCCTAGGCCAACCAAAGGAATTTCATTTCTTTGCTCAGCTAGAAAGAGACATGAGGTAAGTTTGTTGTCACACTGTTCCTTCACAGCATCATCACCTGACACTAACATCAAGATGGAAATTTGAAAAGGGGAAAACCTTTCATCAGTGAAGTTACTTATATTTTGTCAGTCAGTTGAAAGCTCACACTCTTGCATTATTCCACTAAATTGCAGCTGTTTGCAATCACTTGTCTATAACAAATGCTCTAAATGTATGAAGAGATAAAAAGTTTCAAGACAGTTTGAATATTAAAAAACCCAAACCTGTCATTAGTAACTTAAGACTTTGCAAATATAAACTGCTGTTCATAGAATCCCTGCCCATGAAACCTACTGTGCTTTTTGCTGTATAAAAAGAGCTGAAAGAAGCAGGCTTCATTTAGGACTCACCTTGTCCTACACTAACCTGTTGTCCCCCATCTTTCATATAGTTTTTAACTGGGGAGCAGAATGAGCTGTCTATGGAACTTACTTCACATACCAGTTCTAAAAAAATATTTTCATGCCACCCGGACATTGCCTACAGGTTGCTAGCTATCCAGCCTGGTGGGAGGAAGTCAAGTGCTGGTGCTCTACTGGTGGTGGTCTGAGAGCAGCACTAAGTGCTGTATGCACAGAATGAATATATGTATTATGTCTGGAATCTGCTGCTTTTAGAGAATGGGTGTCCCAAGCTGCATTGCAGGCTCTGAGAGTGCTCATATGCAAATAACCTGTCAGCCATAAGGACACAGGAATAGGTCCTGCTCACAAGGGATGTACATCTTCACCCCAGGGTATTGAAAAGCAAGCAGTTCACAGAACGTACCAGGAAAGCTTGAAACAGCAGAGGATGAAGAGGCTTTGCAGCTGTACCTAAGGAAATGAAGAATTTTACCTGGCTTCTACAACAGAGTATTTGTGTTCATGGCAATAGTTGTTTCAAACTATATTTAAGCACATTCGGTCCTGATTTGAGATGAAGCAGAAGAAAGGAGTTCAAGCAGTCAGCCCAGGGTCTGTCACCATGATTGGTTTTAACATCAGTTCAGGCTGGGGAATGCTCACAGGATGTTAATCTGCAAGAGATGCCAGAGGAGGCTGGTTCTTCTGCTATGCAAGGGAAAGTTTTCATTGCTTGGTGATTGAACAGTGCTGGAGAGAAACTGTGAACTGCATGGCCAGCCTTTGGATGTGCACCCACCCAAAGATCCCAGTGACTGCCTGGAGCTTCTCCTCTATGGAAAACGTCTCACCACCCAGACCTGACAGTAGGCACAACTAAACACTGAAAATGGGCTCTCTCTGCTCAGCTCCTATAAGGCTTTGAGGTATGGGAGGGAAAATCTAAAGACCACTGATTCCAATTTTTACTCTGTTAAATGATGTTTACAAGGAAATAGGAAATGCCAAAGGTCAGTATATTTACTACACTGCTGCATAAACAAAGTTTTTTTTCCCCCTCTGCTAAAGCACAGAATTGTTTTCATGAAAATATACTTTGAGGGTCAGGCCTTGGTGACAGATTCAGTGCATTAGATGGATACATATTGATTAAATCTACTTCCTAATGTGAAAATACAACTTAGGCAAAACAGAGATGTAAACTTCGAATGAGCAATCACATCCCTAAAGAAAAGGTGCCAGATGGTTACACTTGTCTTGGAATACTGAAGCAGAAGGAAAAAAAAAAATTATTCCTTTTTTGTAACAAGAACTAAAATAAACTTCTAAAGACACCATTCTCAACACAAAAAATCAAATTAAATGAATGCATACTCTATGAATATTGACTATATTACTTGCAGTTTTATCATACCAGTTGGAACATGCCTATTATAAGACGATGTTGGGGGAGGTTTTCTTGCCTTTCCTGAGTTCAGAGGAGGTGTGAACTGTCTTCAGCATGGTCTGGGACTAGAGTGAGAAGGGAAGGCTGAAGGGCTTTCTCCCTCACTCTGCCAAATGATACAATGCTTTATCTAGACCAAGTATTTCAGACCATTTCATTGGATTATTCGCTTCTCAAAAAACTTCACTCAGTTCCAAACTTCATTATTTCAGACCATTTATAATCAGCCAGTCCACAACTTCAGATCCAGATTCCTTATTTTATTAGGAAATCTGGATTTAGATGTGGACTTTTACACTAGGAATCCTCTTACACTTATGCAAAGCTTTGAGAACTACAGTGAAAGGTATTACTAGCAGAAGTCCCATAAGACTCTGCTAAATCTTCCCCATGGCCACGCTGGGATTTCCCATCTCCAGCCGAGATGGCTCTGACAGCAGCAACCTTTCACTCTGCTGCTTTCCTGGTTTAACTCCAGATCCCGGCACCCCCATGGCTGTTGTTTCCCTCCTGGGCTGACTCCAGCACCCCCACCGGGCAGCCCACTCAGCTTCGGCAATGGAGCCACACGGAAACCCCCCTGGGCGAGCAGGGAGGGCAGCAATTTCTGCAAACCTTTCCTCGGAAGCATAGAAGCCCTTCAGCAGCAGAACAGTTTGTTCTGATGGCTAAGACTCACAGCTATAAAACCTATGGGGAACACCAAGTATGTTTATCTTCTCTGCCCTTTTGCTGTACTCATTCATCCTCTCCAGCTCAATTTCTCAGCTTCCATGCTGGTATTTTTACCTTGCTTTCTCTGATTTATGCTTGTTATAAATTCCATGAATTAATTTATGCTGTGCTTATCACTGGCATTTCATGTGATAGATCTTAGTTGTTTATGTCTATGTTTATGGTTGTTTAAACTTCTCTAGTTTGGTTTTGCACAGTCCTGCTTCTCAGATCTCTGCCTCTCCCTTTTGAATCCTGTTCAACAATACAGTGCATCTACCTTTACCTGTCTCTGAAAACATGTTCAACTACTCTATTCAGAAGTTATTACACCTTTTCACCAACTGAAATACAGCTTGTTTGCAAACTTTTTCTTTCCCTTTCTGAGTTGTTCATTAAATCTTCCATTTTAACAAATATCTCTTGTGGGAAACTATTAGCTGAATGGTCTAGTATGTATTTCAGACAATGAATTCGTCATTAAGGAGTCCTGTTAAGACTTGTTTCAACAAAAACCTATGTTGCTGAAACCTAAGTCAATCACAGAAGTGACATTTATTTTCAATGACACAATGATGATCATGTTCCTAAAACAAGTTCCCTGCAATTTCATATCCCAAATCCAAATCCCATATCCTGCAATATTCTCTTAAGGTTTCCTGTGTTAGTGAATAGTTGTCATTAAATTAGCTTCCTACAATAATCACAGAAAAGGAGAGCAGGAGGTAAGTCCAATAAGACGAGTTGATTTTGATAGCTGAAATAACATATATTCATCATTTCTGTTGCTTGCAGTTGGCTAAGTAAAAGCATTTCAGCCCTAAGCTATGAATAACACAATGGGCATTAGAAATATGACATAGTAACTTATTTATACATGATAAATAAGTGAATTTGCATGGTAAGTGTGGCTTGGACTTATTCAGAAAAAAAAAAGTGAATAGAGTTCAAGATGTCACCAGAAGTCCTCTTTGAAAGCTACACAGAACTATATTACTGTTATTCTAAAAATTATCTAAAAGGCCTTAATCATAGGCTAAAATACACCTAATAACAGACTGTAGGAAGGGGAAGTTGTAACAAGTCTAAATGGTTTTCCAAATGTCATATCTTAAAGACTTCAGGGATAAACCTTGGTTTTGTGCTGTGTAGCTACCTGAAAGTTGTCAGGACTAAGCAGACCTTGTTTTCATACCACTGTAGTTTTATACGTAAAACTTTGCAAACTGTGAAGATTCTCTGTACAACAGTATTTGTAATTCTAAATGACACCATTATACCAGTTAGTAAATATACACTTCATTACTGCAAACTAAACTGAAAAACAGCACAACTAAAAGATTTGAAAGGTAACTTAAAAGCTCTAAACTCAATTTAAAACAGTTCCTATTTTGCACTGAAGTGGTTTATTCATATTTTATGACCGCATCATGAAGTGATTATCATCAATATTACAGCATCAAGACAATAAAATATTCTGGAAGTAACATACATACATGTGCTACAGCCAATTTTCAAACGGAAACAGCAGTTTCAAGGCTTCAAAGACTACCTTCTGAGAGGGGTGCTGCTTGCAAAAATCTAAGGTTTCTTTAAGAAGTCAGTAGATTTTGGCAAAAAGTTCCACAGGACTGTCTTTAAATTACCTTTCTGCACTGCTCAGTAACTAGAACATAAGATACTAAAACCATTTGGGGCTTTAAAAAATGCCTTCATGTTGAAAAGCTGACTAGTAAAGTTTTAACCTCATACAATCTGAAGCAGCTGGAGCGAGAACCTCAAAAATCAGGTTTCATAATGAGAGAAGCATCTCTGTTCCCATTATCACCAGCATTTGGAGAGAAACAATTATTTTTCAAGGTGTCAGTGGTCTGATCACATAAATGACTTTTCTGCAAGTCCCAGACAGTCTTTGGAAGACCTGAGCTTGTCTCACGCACCCAGACACAGATCCCAGCTCTGATGATACCAAACAAAAGCCCTTGGCTCAGGATTTTCAACAAAACCACTGCTCCTAGATCTACCAGTCACATACAGCAGTCCCTTAATGCTTTCTAATATCTCTTTCTGAAATCTCCTGGATTCAGAGCTCTGCTACTGGAGTAAGCTTGAGCATTGGGAAATGCAGCTTTTTCCACACTCCTGCCGGACAAGATGCTCTGCATTCCTGGATCACAGCAGGTTGGTGTCATCTGGAAAAGAAAGGTTCACCAGCTTACACTAGTACTAAGTTCTGCTGCACTTCCACTATTCTGAATGATTGGGAAACTGCAAAATTGTCAAGAAATGTTCCGGTTCCCCCCAGTCCTGAGAGGCTGGCTCTATGGGGGGTGGAGAGCTGGGAACAAGCCCATGTTGGCTTCAGGCATGGAGGCTGCTCAGTGTCCCAGAGAGATGCTTCTCCCTGCCAGGAAGCATTCACTGTGAAGTGGAACAAAGCCCCGCTGCCCCTTGATTTAGATCCAAGGGATTTCTACAACCAGAGCAACATTTTTGTCAGTCAACATGTGGTCACAGAAGTCATCAGAGAACAGCAGCAGTGAAGGAATAGCTTCCAGATATGTTGCAAGTACAGCCCAACACAGAGATGGTTGTTAGTCTGGACTCCTCCTCCAAGCAGGCTCTATGCACAGGTCAGGGGAAGCCACCCTTCACCCACAATCAATGTATGACCCTCCCAGCAGCTCCCGTGCCAAGGACTGCCACTGTAGGGAGCCCACAGCTATTCCCTGCTCTGGTATTTCACCCTGTATCTGTTCTTAGAACAGGAGCAGTTGCACTTTACCTTCCTACCTGCCACTGCACACCAGAAAACAGAATTGGTGAAATCCAAAGGCCCTAAGGCTGATGTGGTCCCACTATGTTATAAGAATATCTTGTGACAAAAGAATTGTGCCAGAACAGCACAAACACACCACTGCCTAGAGCCTCAGCACACAATCAAACAACTGTGATTTCAGATCCCCACCTCAAAGAATCCTTCAGATTTAAAGTCCCACCAAAACATAGTAGCAAAGGTGCAATTAGCAGAAGGCAAGTTTATTTCTTGAGCAGTAACAATAAACTAGTGAACCGGCTCAAGTCACAATGTAGAATCATTAGTGAGCCTAAAACAGATGGTATCTCATTTTTAGCTATAGGCAAAATGCCAAATGACATGACTAAATAGAAAAAAAATCCCTGTAGTATTGCATTTTTGTGCCTATTGAGCATGGAGACTGAAAGGCAGGAACATTTTTAATAACCTTTCTTTGACAAGCTTAAAGCCATTTAATGCTGAAGCCTGTCCTCAACATAAAGCCAAGAGAATAGGCCTCTAGAGGAAGCTCACTGCTGCACAGCTTCACCTCCCAGCAAAACACATTATGCAGCAGAGCCACATAATACTTACTTTCCATTAAAAAAAACCAGGCCCTCACCAGCTATCACAGTAGTGACCTTTCAGTCCAGGCTTCTATAGTATTTATTGGCTGAAAAATTGTTTCTATGAATAGCAATTGTCTGGTTTAAAAACTGAAAATCTTTTTTGTTTCAGGGAACAGCATTTGTAAAGGCAACAGAGTCCAGTGAAAAAGCAAAGGTACCTAGAAGCAACCAAATGCCATGGACCAAGTGGCTTCTGTGAATGACTACCCGTATTTGCAGTAGGTTTGCCAATACAGCAATTTTCACCACAGGACCTTAGAGTAATTCCAAGCACAAAGGCCCTCCACATGAAAGCATTCCAGACGTGGAGGCTTCACAACACCTTTGAGAAATACTTATATGACAGATGAGTAAATTAATTAAATCGCAGGCCAGGCTCTGGCCTTCCTTCTGCCCTGCTTCTTGTCCTTTGACAGCAGGAAGAGGCCAAAAAGCAGCTCATTCTTTCCAAGCCAGGACTGACCTGGCCCTGAGAAGTCTCCAGCTGGCCAAACTGGCACCTACTCCCCACTCCCCTGGAGCAGGCTGGCGGGAGCTGGAGGGACGCTCAGCACAACTCCCCACGGCAGCAATTCCCGGCTGGAAGGAGCAAGGGAAGGCTGGCTGAGAACAGCACCACCACTGCAACCATTCATGCCAGCATTGAAACCAGCCTACAACTTGCTCCAGAACATGAGAAATCCCATTTCGGTGCCTTTCTGCTCTTACAAGATCAGTCTAGTAGCTACAGGGAACAACTGAGAGACAACGTTCTGTCCAGGTATTGCCCTGTGCTGCTTTGATGGGGCCGGGAGAGCTCAGCACTTCACGGGCTTATGAAAAGAGATGATTCCTAAAAGTGCATGCAGCAAAACATAGAAGAGAATCAGCTGTATTTAGAGGATACAAAGCTAAGAATACCACAGTCAAAATACAGTAATTTGGTAGACCAAAAGTAAAAATTAAATTTTGGTTAGCATGTTTGGTTTTTTTCTAGTGCCATTTCAGTGGCGCTGAATTCTGGACTAAATTAATCCCCATTGATTTCACTGGAAATCAGTGTTGCCAAAGCCTATGATTTAATCCCAAACCTTGATTTGGTTATTTTATTTTAAAAAATGATCCAAGTTCATATAGTCATATTAAGTGAGAAAATTTTTTTTTTTAAAGTTTCTCAACCATCTAAGTCTAGAGAAATAAAATAAACCTAAAGAACAGAAGCCTTAAGGCTCCAGCATAGAAGCAAAGTTAAAAAAAGAAAATGTATGTTTAAAATACTTCAATGTTTAAGACAAACTTACAATTTGGGGTCCAGTTTATAACATGTAAATACCAAAAGTGCAACTATTGAGCATTGTAATAAATATAAATTGGAACAGGATTTTGTTGTGCATTTTATGCAGTTTATATATCATTAATTATTCTACAAATGTGGACAAGGAAATTCTCAAAACTAACCTGTTAAGATTGTTTTTTTCCCAGTACAGAATCTACTGTCACTCAGAACTAAATTAGTATTTTAGCAACCTCTTTGCTCCTGTGAGCTCCAGCTATGGGAATATATTTTGCCAATAGATTGTATTTGTTTTTTAAAGGTTCTACTAAGAAAGAGCATTTATATAGACAATGGACATTTCCCCTTGCAATAAGGGTTTCCTCTTGTCTCAGCTATTTCATTTTATTTCAGCAGCCCAGAGTGTCCCAGCTACAATAACAATGAGCTCCTGGTTCCTTTTCATAAGGACAGGAGAGCACTGAGGCTACCTTCATTCAGGGCTGACTGATCTCAGCCAGTGTCTCATTTAACCCTTACTGTGTATGTCAAGAGGAAATCCAAACACCCCCCTTCATCCACCCACAAAGAAAGGAAAATCCTGCAGAAAAGTTTGAAATCCATTTCTTTCAGCGTTGTTTGTTTCGGCCATACACAATAAACCCTCTTGGTTCTGCCACACGGGATCAGCAGGCACAACACATTTTGCTTCTCAATATGGGATTTAAAATGCCACTAGACACAGATGTAGCCCCATTAACGTGAGAACAGGTACAGAAAGTACATTGCAATCAAATTGGTTTTCCACTTTAGTATATATTATTGAGCACTTTTTTCATGCGCTCTAGTAGAAACTGTAGCAGAAAACACCAGTTTCAAATGACTCTGCTTCATTCTATTATTATTAATTTACCTCTGGATTCATTAGATACACATAGTGCATTGCACAGGGTCATCTCCAGAAGAGCTCTTTAAAGATGCCATCTTCTGTCTTAAAAATATCTTGTAAAACAAGGTTTAATAAAAAGCACCACTTATTTTATCCATAAATATATATTATGCCATGCATGTTTATGATATATTTAAATTTCTCGTTATTACTCATAGTATCAACTAAGGTATTAATGGCTACATTGCTTTGTGATTGAGATATTGCTGCATCTTAATAGAATCATAGAATGATTTGGGCTAGAAGGGACCTTTAAAGGTCATCTAGTCCAAGCACCCTGCCATGGGCAGGGAAATCTTACTAGATCAGGTTGCTCATTAAGCACAACAAAATTGGGAATCAATGACAAAAATGTCTTCCCCTTAACTTTATTTTGAATAAGGTAGACTTCACAGGACACAGAATAAGAAATACTCTTACTGAAGTTTTGGAACGCCAGAACAACTCATGGCAGCAGGTCCAGAAGTTCATTGGACAGTACTCCCCTTGCTGCTCGTGGCATCCTACTGTGCTGAAAACTGGCTGTCAGAGATGTCTCACAGCAAACCCGTTGTCCTCCCTACCCTAGCACATGTCCTGCTCCAATGAATATTCATTTTCATAGAATCATAGAATGGTTAAAGTCGGAAGAGACCTTAAAGATCATCTAGTTCCGACGCCCCTGCTGTGGGCAGGAACACCTCTGTCCCACTAGACCAGGTTGCTCCAAGCCCCGTCCAACCTGGCCTTGAACACTTCTGGGGATGGGGCATCCACAGCTTCCCTGGGCAACCTGTGCCAGTGCCTCAGTGCTCTCATGGGGAAGAATTTCTTCCTTATATCTAATCTAAATCTACCCTCTTGCAGTTTCAGGACATTGCCCCTTGTCCTACCACTACAGGCCCTTGTAAAAAGCCATTCTCCAGCTTTTCTGTAGGCCAAGCTAGAAATTAAACTAGAATAGAGTTCCAGAAAGCCAGCTACCTTTATATAACCTTCTTTTTGGAGACAGCAGTCCTGAGACACAATGTAGGGTTTTATTACAGTGAACCTGCATAACAACAGGCATCCCCATGGGCACGGCAGGTTCTTTAACAGACTTATTTTGTCAATGGCTCTCATGGGTGAGAACATCAGCCCTTCCACATCCATACGTGTTCCAGACAAAGTGCCAAGTGGTTCTGAAGGCTCTGCTCTTTTGTATCTTTCCATTTTAATCATGCTTTCCAAAATCTACCAGCATTACAGCAGAGCAGTGAAGCTGCCTGCTTTAGAACCATAAACAGCTTATTGCTCTCCAGCTTTACCAGTCTCTAAAACCCTCTAAAATTGCATCATATTCCTCATCATATCAGGAAATTTTAAGAAATCATGTACCTGGAAGCCTTAAGAAAAAAAATCTTGTACCTAGTAGAACTGGCAAGAACATAAAGGGGAACATAACTGTTGTCAGTGAGCTCAGGAACAGTAGCTTTTAGAGAAAGAACAAGAAGGAAGGGGATGAAAGATGGGCCAGGCTTGCATCCACCCCAAAAGCTGATGAAATGACTTGGCAAGGAAGAGAAAGCACGACACAGACTCTGAACATTTGAATACTCACATAAAGAACTAACAATGAAGAATTTTGGCTCCTGGAGACTCCCATTTCTGTGACCCATTCATCCCTCCTCCTAACACAGTAGAGAATAAGAGGGACACAGTCCTGCCTCTAATGATATTAAAATTACAACAAAGATATTGGTCTAGTATTTTACCTATTTTTCTACATCTCAGGCATTCAGAGAACAATTTTCAAATACTAAAGGTATTGTAATTATCTATTATAGCAGACTTTTTTCCTATTTAAATGTCTCCACTCGTATATTGAATTTCTGAAATTACAAAATGAAGCTTTTCCAGTAAATATGACAATCTTACTTGTCTTCCCCTTTCCTCTTCAAAATGTAAAGGTTTGTCAAATTCTTATATTCCTTTAGGGTTTTTTCATTCAAATATAAAAATTATTGGTACTGTATTTCACAATGCTACAACAATGGAAAAGGCTGACAAAGTGTTTTAAGAAAGTGCTTCACCTATTCTATTATTTTGGAAGCTCCAAGAATTCCCACTGACAAGTGTAACCATATTAAAGTGTCTTCTAGAATAGGAATTCCAGATAAATATATTTGTCTTGCTGAATGATGAAAAACATTTTCTATCTCCTGGATTTCTGCATTATTTGTTTTCTTTCAAAACCAGAGGCAGTCTGAGTGTGTAGCTGCCTCAGATCATTCCCAATGGAAAAGAGCTGCAATGATATGAGCTCTGTTCTCTACCTCCTGGAATATAAATCTGCATTAAAAGTTCATCTACTCTGTTCACTTAAAGTATAAGGTATATGACAAAGTATTCAGCAATCTATCTGGTAATTGTATTAGATATCTTATATTCCCTCAAAATGGGCTATTTACCAATGTAGCTGGTTATGAATCTGAGTGACAAAACACAGAGCTAGATTCAAACCAGGTCTGAACATCCTATTTAATCATGTTTGATTATATATTGTACTAAAAAGGTTAAAAGCCAATATTCAGTCTTTACTGAAAATTAATTCAGAACTACCCAACCCTTTCCCAGACTGAGCTGTTTCTGACCTACTGTTCCATTCTTAATAGAAACTTTTTTCTTAATAGAAACTTTCCCCTGAAAAAGTTGAATTATCGAATTTTTAGTCACCTGTGCATGTTTGTGTTGTTAAAGAATCAGTTGTGGCTTTAGTTTAATCAACACACAAGATAAGTCAGAATAGTAATACTGAAGGCAATTTTTTTTTTTATGCTAAACAGGTTTTAACAGATAAATTCAAAAGCCATAAATACAAGTGCTAGAATGTTCTTAGTGCATTTTTATACATTACAACAAATGTATACTGAACCTGACAAGATATACACCGAACATACTGTTTTCCCCAATACTTCAGCCAAAAGGATTGTTTCATTAATAGTATTTTTGTAACATTTAGGGATTCCAAAGCAGTTTGCAAAAAAATTAATTTGGATTCACAGCTCTCTAGGGACCAAAGAATGTATCAGCATCACTTTAGAGGTTCAAAACCTAACGAGCCAACAAACATTAACTGGTGTGGGATCTCACAGAAAAAACAACTCTTCACCTGCATTGAAGACTCAGTTATAAGAATATCATGTCAACACTCTCACAAACAGGCTAGTGGCTACCACAGACGCTTACATAAACCTCTGCTCAGCAGCTCTGCTGGTCTCTGAACAGGCTTACCACACAAAGTTATTTCTTGCCATGAATCCTTACACAGCTAAGGAAGATCAAGGCCCACACCAAGAAAGGGCTGTTTGTACAAAAGATCCCTGAACAATCACAGTTAATAAATTGTCCTGAAACCACAAGGGCATAGCATGAACAAAAAATTTACAGGTGTGGAACAGATCCTAGCACAGGGGGAGAATCAAACAAGTGGTGAGTGGAATTTTCTCTGCATTTGGCAGAATGTTTATACAGAAAACACCATGGAAAGTGAGAAAAAAATCAGAATACTGAATGTATTTTCCAAGTACCTGTGCTAAGAGTAGTAAAAATTTTGATTATTTACTGCATAAATCCTTGTCATGTGTACAAGACCTATGGCAGGCCTAATGTGATCATACTAGCTTTAAGGATTATTATACTATAAGCATGAACCATTATCCTTTCTTGTTTACTTCAATCTAATAAATCTTATAAATAGAATCAATTAAATTTACTGATGAATCATTGTATCTATTCATGAAATTAAGGAATGCATCAATAAATTGTCACATTTACTTGTAAGTGTATATATATACATACACACAATTCAACTCAACCTAATTTTTTTTAATAAACAGTAAACTTTAACCAGAAACCCAGAAATAAAAGCTATGAATGAATTTTTACACTTGTTTTTTCCTGAACTTCGTTTCCAAAATGAAAATAAAATCAAATGAGACCTGCCTATTTGCATTGTCTTTAGTCAATAGGTGCCATATGAATAAGAAGGGGGAGATGCCTGGTGATGAAGCCAGAAGAGAACAACTGCAAAAAAGTTGCGTGTCTATTTGTCAAAGTGATGTTAGTCTAGCCTTAGGTTTCCATAGGAAAATGAGACCAACACAGTACAAACTAAATCAAATCCTGCCTGAGTCAGAAGACTGACTGGCTGTTAGAAGAAGGTTTTTCATATCTCTATCGCCTACAATTCATTTCTGTAATTCTGGGGATCAGCATATTATCAATATCAAGAGTTATGAAGTAGTGTTAAACCCAGAGATCAACATGATGTGAAAGAATGCCATTTGAGGGAGACGGGGAAGTGTACTTAGTGAGCAGCTATCTGGAGTCTCCCAGATGTCTGAAGAGAAGGAATACATCATCAGTCAAAACCAAAGCCGGTTCATGAACTGCTAAACCAGAAACTGAATGCTCTTGACTCCATGCCAGAGAGGATGCAGTTCATCACAGTTCCACATACTTAATCTCTATCACTGCGCTCAATACTGTGAAACTTTAGAACGACTCTTCTGCCCCAAGGAGTTGATCATTAAAATTAACAAAAAGCAAGTCATGTAGACAAGGCAGTTCAAAAATAACACACCATATTTTATGATATAGATGCCCTAAAAAAACCTGTAATTTGATATTCAAACTAAGCACTAAATTATAAGGGACCTTAAATCTGCAAAAGATGAAGACGCTGAATATTCTCTGATGTAGAAACATGCCAGCAGGCAACTCCAAGGGAGCGATCCTATGCAATGGCAATTTATTTCAGCTATACAAGGAGAACTCATAGCCACCCGCAAGGTATCCATCCTTAATGTAGTTTTGCTCTTCCAGGTGTATAAGTATTGCACAGTCAGTCACAATCTTAGTGTGCACACACCCTCTAGAAACAAGATTCTATATTCCCCAGTTATGGTGTCACCCCTGTAAAGTCCACTAGACCATCCAGTAAGAACCGAAAAAACATTTATTATAGCATACCCCTTAGCAGGCAGCTATCCCAGAAATTTCTGTGAACAAAAAAATGTTAAGTACTCTGTGCATTTTAAGTAATCTAGTATTTTCTTATTCCTTCACCACCTCTTGCTCTAAAGCAGCAGCAAGAGTATGCATTTCATATATTTGCTCATAAAGAGTATGCATTTCATGTATTTGCTCTGCACAAAGCAGAGTAGCAGAGAATACAAGATAGTTTCAGAGATCTCAGATCACCAGCTATGAATGAACAAATATGGTAGCAATGGTGGAAAAAAAAAAAAAAAAAGACCACCACATCTGCAGGCCCTGCTTCCCTAACGTGAGATGACTTCAACAAATAAAAGGCTCTGATGCTATCCACATATTTTCCTTGGGTATAAACCATTGGTAACTGCGCACTCACCCAGCTGCATGCCAGTGAGCTCATAATTTTAAGATGTTTGTACAAGCACAGTACAGCTGGGAATCTTGAAGTATTTATAATGCAGCTGAGATACTAGGAGTTTTGAACAGTTATTTGTAAAGCTGTAGCCTATCCAGAGAGATGCCAGACAAACATCCCTTGGTGTCCTTGCCTAGCAGCAAAAGGAGTGAGTGCAAAGTTAGATTTCTGGAAGATATAACAGATTATTCCTCTCTCAGAATGACTCAAACTTGAAAAATGCTGTACAGCAATACCCAAAATCTTAAAAACCTTTAAGACAATTTTGGTTTTTATATTGGGGCTTGTTTATTATTTTGAATAGAAACCTCAAGAAGTAAGCTGAAATTTTCCTTTTTTATAACTTCATTGACTCATATCAGGCCTGAGTTTGGTCCTTAAACTTTAGAGGAGTAGTAAAACAAACAAGACATCAGTCTACACAAAGACATTCCTGACAGACACTGCCACGCTGGTTTCTAACACCAGAGCATAGCTATGAATTGAACTGTGAATGGGCCACATTTATCACAGACTGATACACACTCTCTGATGCTCCAGCAACCAATTTTGCATGACAAGTTATTAAAAGAGGGCATTAAACGCTGGACTCCACTGAGGGTTGTTCCATTCTTTAACAAATGGCCCAAAAGCCTGAGCTAGAAAGATACATGATGATTTCCTGGAAAGGGAGAAATTCACAGCAGGTAAAAATGCAAGAGGTTGGGGCTTGACAGGGATTGCGCCACCACACGATGTGCTCCAGTAACCCCCATACGAGCATTCAGCTCAACAAGACCTTCCAGTTTCCACTTCCAAATGCCAAACTACTACAGAATAACTACTACATAGATTTTCAGTTTGGCAATTTTTGTGAAACAGGGAAGGGCTTACCATGGAGTATGTAAAAGCCAGAAGCTCAAAATAAAATCTCCAAGTATCCACCACCATGAAAATCAGACTCACAGATTTCCGTTTACACTCCTTTCAAAAACTGAGGCACTCAAAACACACCAGTTGCTCTCAACAGCTTTTCCCACAGTTGTTCATTAATTCTAACACCCATCATAACCTAGTGACAGAATTCATAATTTATATTTATATTCATAAAATACACATAGAGAGAGTAACATATCCCAGTTTTAAAAATGTATTTCCTGCTATTGAGAAGTTTATCTGCACGATAAAGAGGCAAGTGTTCATCATTCTCTTTTATTGTGCCCACAGTTATTGACTACTGATACATAAAAGGGACCTTACCAAAGGGGCCAGCAGATAAGCAGTTGCCATAGAATACTTGCTCTAGAGTCACAGTAACTTGCTTAAGTGCCCATATCATAGAATCCTAGAATGTTTTAGGCTGGAAGGGACCTCTAGAGGTCATCTTGTCCAACCTCCTTACACAAGTAGGGACATCTCTACCTAGGTCAGGCTGCTCAGAGCCCCATCAAGCCTGATCTTGAAGGACTCCAGGGATGGGGCCTCCACCACCTCCCTGGGCAGCCCATTCCACTGATCTATCACCCTCATGTTAAAGAACTTTTTTCTAATATCCAATCTAAATCTCTTCTTTCCTAGCTTAAAACCGTTACTCCTGGTCCTATAATTACAAACCCTTTTGAATAGACCTTCCCCCGCCTTTACGTAGCCCCCTTCAGGTACTGGAAGGTCACTATAAGGTCCCCTCAGAGCCTCCTCTTCTCCAGGCTGAACAGCCCCAACTCTCTCAGCCTGTCTTCATACGAGAGATGCTCCATTCTCCTGATCATTTTGGTTGGTATCCCAACATCTGTTTATTGATGAGCCTTTAGATGCTGACTGAACAAGTGGCGCGATGTTTGAAAGTACAATTGCAATAGCCAAGAGTGAACAGCCTTTGTGGCGGACGAGATCCCTTCCTCATTCTCAGTAGGAGTGTTCATACTGTAATAAATACTCTACAAAAAAAGTTCTGTTCTGTCCCAGTCAATGGTGTCAGCTGAAGATCTTAATGTAAATATATTATAATCTTTTACATAATCTTTTACATAAAGTAAGATTTGTTCTTATGACCAGTATTACTTATGCAAACAAAAGGCACATAAAAAGGGCCCATGATTTCTTTTGCACTGCAGCATCTGGCCAGCTGAAGTTCCTTGCACAACGCACGCTTAATTCAGTGAGCAGGGACTGCTACAGAATTAGTTCACCACTCACTATAACCAATTCAGACAAAGTTAAAAATACTCTTTTTTTTACTGTTCAACAGAAAAGGTACTACCTTAAACCTTCACTGGGCCAGATCCTCAGCTGCTGTAGCTGCAGCCTAGCTGTGTTTGTTGCAGCAGGGGTTGTTCTTCAGCAGGTGAAGACCTCTCCCTGCAGCTGTAATATATGACTTGTCCATACTGGGTTTGTGGAGCAGAGCTCCTGCTAAGCTTAATTCATCTGCACTGAAGTAAGCTACATCTGCACAGCACAGCTCTTTGTGACAATGTGCATTCTATTATCAATATTGAAAGCATATAAAGTTCAATGCTCATTAGGTCTTTGTTTATAACATTCTTACGGACACATCTCTATTCCCATATTAGCCTGGAAGTTCTCCAGTCATCTCACACTGGTTTGTGTCCCAGCAGGACAGACCCTTCTGAAGCCCTCCAAAATTCTGATCTCAATCCTATTTAAAACAGCTGCAAACTGCCAGAGCCTTCTCATCACAGCTGCCCATAAACTGAACAGAGAAAACACTCCAGGAGTACCCAAAAGGCTTATTGCGTTATGGCACCCGGATGCAAAGGAAGTAATGTGGAAAGAAAAAAAAAAAAAAAAGAGAAGAAATTGCAATCTGCCAATATCAGGAGGAAGCCAGCAGTTTCAATAAGAATTAAGGAGAGAGACTTTATTTCAGGACTGTAGACTTGAAATAAATACCTGTGAATACTACCCACAAGTCCCACGACTCAGTGGGCACAATCCACAAGAACAAAATCCATAATGATCCTGTACTTAAACCTGTAAGGAGTTCCAGAAAAACCCCAACAAAATGCGCATTTGGAGATCTCTTCAAACATGGAAAGCAAACACAGATGGCTCAAAAATGCAGAGGATTCCTCCAGTCTGAATAAGAGGAATTAGCCACTCTGAACTAGTTCTCACTTTGCTCAGGAATTGGCTCAAAGAACAATACATAAAATTCTGAAAAAGTGCAGAGGCCATTTCTGAAGATCACCAGCAGACACGCTGGCTTCCTCAGAAACACAGCAGAGCTATGCTTCCCTGAACACAGAACAGCTTCCCTGACCACACCATCGAGGACATGAAATCTCTGCTCAGCAGAAGCTGCTGCTTGCCTTCCCTTCCACAGCAAACCTTGGCCCCCAGCAGTAAGATCAGCTGCTCTGACACCCACCACCAGCATCAAAACTAAGTGGCACCCAAGCAGGTTACCTGTGACAGGCACCCAGCAACTACGAAAGGCTTAATGAGTTCCAACTTGTACAGTAAGAAACTGTTTGCTCCTAAATTTTTGTCAACTTTATTTCAAAATGTGACTTCACTATATGTGCACTTCTAAGAGTTAAATATCCTTTGGGTTTTGGATTTGAAAAATATTTTAAGTATTGAATGCTTAATAAAAATTTAATATAAAAATTATATATACTTCACTATCTCTATGTAAATACGTGCAAAAATATTCTCTGAAATGTTCTAGAATTAATAAGGAAAATATTATGAGTTTAATAAAAAGTGCATTTAAAATGGCATAACTATATCCCCGTCGGCAAGTGGGAATATGAGGCACTGGCTGCACAGTCCCTCCACTCTCCTCCAGGGATTCTCAGGTTTCGTGCAGCATTCCAAAAGCCTTGGCCCTTCTGCCTCTTAACCACAGCCCAATACCTCTTTGCTTTCCACAGCCAGGGAGAGGAGTTTCTTCTTAGAGAAACTAAACTCTCTAAATTAGGGGATGCATCTTCATGACCTCAAAGAACCATGTGAATTTTCACGTTACTATTTTTAAGTGGAACATATAAATTTTTCAAATACAGATTTTAAAGACAAATAACATTTTGACGTATCCACAGTGGGCCAGATTTGCAAAGAGTCTTCACATGGACACCCCAGCTTTAAAACAAGAGCAGTGCTCCCCACTGCTACTGCACCTCTTCAGCAGAGCACCCCACTATTACCCAGCTTTGTCCTCCTTCAGCTGTTACTCATGACAGCAATGCTTGGAAACAGAGGTCATTTATCTGCCTCCCTCTGTTGTTACATTACAGAGAGTGGCAATCTAGCAAAGTCTTTATTTTTTAATCCATATCCTCTTATGATTCAGGTAGTATGACACCTCAGGAACAAGACCTTGCCACTGAAATCACTTCAGAGAACATCCTCATAGAAGTTATAACTTAGCAAAGCTGAACTATCAATCTTCCAAAACCTACTCAGGCAAAAGGTAATCAACTCTGTGTGTCATGTTAAAATAAGCAGAGAAGGAAACATTTTAATTAATGAACTTGAATGTTTGAATTCATCATGGGGCTTACAGAAAAGGAAAAAAAAAGAAAGAGACAAATTACTGTTCTTGGTAAAGACCCCAAGGAAATAAAACAAACAAAATTTAACAGAGCTCAATTTTCATTTGTCACTGAAATAATGAATACTAAAATAATAATTAAATGCCCTAAAGATTTCTATGGTAGCTGGTAATAATCATATCGTGAACCACCTAGTAAATTTTTGCATTGAGATTCCTTAGCTGTAGGTATGTTGGTTTAGTGGCCTGAAATAACTACAGTACAAACCCTCAATTATTTTCCTGCTTGTGTACCCACCACACGGCTGCCGAGGGGGCTGACCAGTGGGCCAGAGCTGGGACTCCAGGGACCTGCTGCAGCTCTGCTACTGCAACATCCTTTGACATTATCTTCAACTGCAGTTTTACTCCACTCTGCGGGTCAGGTCGGATGACCCAAAGTATTTCTGTCACTAGCCTGGTACCTAGACCAAGCTGAAAAGCCCAACCAACAGCTGGCTAAAGCTCAGCCTGTCCTAACATGGGCTCTTTTTGCACTCGGGAGCACACAAAGCCCAAGCTTGTAAAAGCAATGAACAATACCCATAGACATGTTAGTGCTCTGAGAGGGTGCTCTTTTCAGCTCTCCCATTGTCTCTCACTCCACTACACAACGGGGACCTTGGGGCCAGCTGAGCACCAACAGCACTGTTGCAGTACAAGTGATGGCAATGAAGAGATTAAAAATTTAAGGAGGGAGAAAAAGGAAGAACTAAAGCAAATATTTTGCTGACATCATTCTCCTGGCTTTATGGGAGTGACGAAAAAAATGTTACTTATTATACCTACCAGGTTACACCATCACTAATGAGGATACAACTTTTCTGCCAAGGCATTTACCTTCAGTAAAACAACCCTGTCATTCATTATTTATGCTATGTAAATATGATGCTCTTAAAGGTTAGAGCAGAAATCCTGCTTTCATGTTCTGACCAGCTTAAGTCAATAATTTTATTCCAAGTTTGTCTTGGAATGAATTTATGATGATTAATTGGACAACATTTTCTTCTTTCTTTTTTGTCTGTAGCTGTGAAAAACATTTTTCTTAATCATAAAGTACAGACTTTGCATGTAAAAGTTTTATGAAAAGTAATGAAGATGCTTTAATACTACACATACTTTGTGCATATTAAGTATATTTGCATATCTTCTCGTGAAATACTGTGCCAATTACTGCCTTCTACTTAAGGAGCAGAGCAGCAAGAAAGTGAAAACATTTGAAGATGGATTTATATGTTGATTTACTCTCCACTTAGAAATCCACTCTGGGAAGGAGCAAGAAGGGAAAGAAAGAAATTGGAGACAGTATTGACTATAGTCATTGAAGGAATAACAAAAAGTCAACATAAAATAGGAGAAAGCTCAGTTACAACATTATAGCAGGATAGGTTATTTCATATTTGAATCTAAGTAATTAAGTGTGAAATGTTAAGAACACACACAAAAGACCCTCTGCATACATTAAATAATTAAGCTATTCTTAAAAGGCCACCTCAGTACTAAGTTGCCACAAGATCTTATTTTAATTCTTACTTAAATGTTTTAAGTGAGAATAAGGTGTGAGTAGATCTTATGTTGCCTTTTGCACAAGATTAATTTCAGTCATACAGCAAAACGTAGGGAGAAATTGGCATTCTTTAAAATGTCATCCTGCTCGCCCCATTAAAGCCAGCCACCAGCTTCTGTTTGGAAAAAAAAAAACAAACTACATGCAATCTTTGCAGGTTTTTATTCATGGGAAGAAAGGGAACGTGTAAATCAGTAGAATAATTAAATGGGTTAAAAAGAGAAAAAGTATAATGAGAATGACAGAAAAAAGACATACTAGAATTAAAGTAGAAATGGAAAAAAGTTAAAAAAGAAAAAAAAAATAAAAAGAAAAAGTCAATTAAACACATTATCTGCAGCAGCTGCTCCCAGCACCCCTGCAGAGCTGGGCAGTGCCTGCTTGTAGGCAGCCCCCAGCCTCTCGCTCACTACTAGGATGCCTCACAGGTCCACTCACCCCACATTTTTCCCCCCTTCCAATAAAGATCCCCGTTGCTTCCATCCCAAGTAGGTGCTGAATTGGACTCAATTCCCAATTCCCCAGCAGACTCAATTTCCTTCACTAACTTTCTGCCCAGTAGCAGGATATAAACTGATGTGAGAGAGACAACACATCATACAAGAAGTTTCTGCCATGTACAAATAGCATCCATCTGAAATGCAATGAAGTCTACTTCTGATAGAAGCTCTGCATCTAAAAACAAGTGTTCTCATCAACTCATTGTAAGTACCAGAACTGTTCCCAAGTACTTTCATCAGGGGGACTGCAGAATTAGTAATCTAATTTTCCAGATCATAAAAACCTCCCTGGATTGTACCAAATATTTGATTTACTCTCTCCTGGAATCCTTTTGTACTTGTGCCTCTGCATTCACAGAGAACATCACAAGTTCAATCAAGATATTTTAGAATAGAATCTGAAGCAGAAATGTGTCTTATCTCCAAATAATCTGGTTTCACTGATACATTCTGACCTTCCTTATTTGATGTGGCAGAAAGCACATGGTACTGTCTCAAAATGTAGAGCCTGGAAAAACCAAACAGAACTCCTATCTTTAGATGACCACCTGGGCAGCCCTACTCTGAAGCACTTTGCTAAGTCTGTATCTTCCATCATGTCAAAACACAGATTAGGAATTTTTGACCCCTTCTAAATCAAGATACATTACTATGACTCAACAGCATCGGGATTTCACTTGTAATTTAGGTCTACATATTATTATTTCCTGACAACAACAAAACAGAGGAAACCTAACAAAAGCAGTTCCTTGCTGTTACAGGGGTGGAGAGGGAAGACTCTGAGCTATTAAGTCCTTTTCATACTGGTCTATACCAGTAACAACAGAAGCCGCAGGGTTCATGCTTAATTTTTTTTTTTTTTTTTTTTAAGGATCAGTTATTTTATAAATGACAATTTCAGCATAGATATTATTAGATATTTCCTATAAATAAAGCCCTACAAGACAAGAGAAGCCTAGCTGCTGATTTCCAAAGCATCCCGGGTAGCACAGAAACAGGCAGCATTCAGACAGGATGAAAAACTTGAGGCCATTTTTATGAAGGAACACTCAAGAAATCAAGGCAGAGACTCAATGAAAAAAGACCGCTAAGTTTCCATGGGGATTTTCACATACGCCAGTGAAATGGCATTAAATTCCTACAGCTTTATTCTCCTCACATCTCTATCAGCAAAAATTCTTTGTGTTAAGAATACTGATGACAGGATGGCAAAACCTGTCTGTACAGTTATGTATAATGCTAACAGAGTCAATTATCAAACGAGTTCATAAACTAATGCTCAAATATTTAGAATGATCAGGTGGTACAGTTTATGGAAATCAGTATCATTTTAACACATCCTAGATATTTAATACCATTAAAAAACAACTCAAACCTGCCTTTTCCTCATTCTATGTAGAATTTAATTTCTCAGAAATATTTATCAGACTGATAATTATTACAGAAAAACATAAACCAAACACTGTTGCTGACAGCAACCACCCACTGATTTTACAGCATGGAAGAGTTTCAGATTACAATTACTTAAGAACTCCACATGTGGGTGTGTTTGTTTAGGTGTGAGAGAAAGCTCAATTAATCTGCTGAAAGTTTATCAGCAAATACACCTATTAAATTCTGCTACCAATTTAAAATATAACTGTGAAACACGAATTTTAACAAGTGTCAATCCTGGAAGTCCTGAACAGATCAATGCCTTGTGTCCCAGGTGGTTCTGCTGCCCAGAAGGTGTCAAATAGAAGTAGACCTAGTTTCCTATTGATTAGATCTACAGCCTGCTCAAGTCATCTTGTACAGTAAGTATTGCTTCTAAATGGAAAATAAACAACTTCATTTTCAAATTATGAAATAGGATTTTTTAAAAAATGACTCAACTGAAGTGAGTGCAATAATGTACTTTCTAGAATAAAATATACTAAAATTTAGCAAAACACACTAAATGTTATTGTCTTTCAGCCTATCACATCTGAAATGACCACACAAATAATTCTTTAGGCTTGTGCATCTTTCTGATGGGGTAACATGAAAGAATAAACTCTGTTCCTTCCCAACGCTTTTCACCTAATCACAACATCTACCCATTTTCTAAACTGTTGGTGAGGCATAAAGAAAACACACACCAAAGGGTGTACTTGAAGATCACATAAAACACTAAAGCTGCCAGAAGAAACTGCTGCACGTATCCCCCAGCCCAGAAATATGTTCCCACACGTGTCTCGGCCGCCCTTGCTCTAGCACACACACTCTCCAGCTACAGGCTGAAGCAGGATGGGCACCGATTCAAGGGAAACCTGAGGTGTGCCAGGCTGGCAGGGCCTCTCACCCACACAGCAACACGGCCACACAAGCACTTGGCCTCCCCCTGCAAGCAGGTAGGTGGGCAGGCCAGGCCAGCTCCTTCAGCAGAAGACCTGCACATGTGTGGTGTTACTGGGCTGGAAACAGAGCTGACGGAAAGTGCTGTCCTCCTGGGCAGGAGAGGAGCTGGGCAGCTCCTCACTGGGAGACAGGGCTGCATGTTGAAGGTACCAAAGCTGCCGCTGAGCTGGCACAGCTCAGCACCCCGTGGCAATTCCCAGGTGGATGAATGAGCCGTGCATCGCTGGCCTCCTCACTGCCACGGCTCGGCTCCAGCTCTCTAGGACCAGGAGCAGACAGCCCTGATAGGACAGAAACAATCAAGCCTTTTGTCCTTTCAGAGACCCTTGGATGGATTTATTGGTCTTGATAAACTACTCCCAAGAAGTCGAATAGTGCCAGTGGCTTTTTACCAGCGAGATACTCTCCCAAAAGAAAGCAACCCTCTCCCAAACCAAAGAAATAAAGCCCTAATGGAATAAAATGGTGCAGTAATTGTTTTGGAAGTGAACCAGTGAAGGTATTTGCAAAACCAGCCAGGCTGCCATACAGAAATAAAAACTGATGGAACAGTTGCCATCTCTGGAAGTATATCCAAAATTATCATCTATCTTCTCTCTCAAGAAACCAGATTCTAAACACAGAACTTTTCATAGCTCTGAAGCAAGTCTAAATTACATCAGCTTAAAATTCTGTCCTTGAATCCTAGAAATTCACTTCTGAGAACAAGAGATAGGAGAATGGAATTCCATATATGCCTGAGAACACCAGCATTTTGGCCAGAGCTGGTTTCTAATGCTGCCTTTCATTAGTAAAGTTAAGGGAAAAAAAAACCCACCCACACAAAAACCAATGACTGCCCCATGAAAAATTAGGAGAGAAGTATTTTATAAACCTTTGTTAGTTTAGCTGTTATGAGGCTATTGCATAAGTACCCCATACTAATTTTATTGTCTCATAGCACATATAATTTGAAAGTATTATGTTACCTGCATAAACCATACATATGGCTCAGAATGTCAGCATAATCTGTCTGTGGGAATGGTAATGTATGGTTCTGGAATAGAGATGGTGCACATAAATTATGCAAGGCATTTTCTAATCCCCACAATATTTCAAGGAATGAGACAACCATTATGTAACAAGAAATGTCTCCTACACCTTTCTGACAGGTGGCACACAAACATTATTGGGTTTCCCCGTTCCTTTCTCAGTTCACTACAGTAACGTGCCACTAATTCTAAAGGCTTCATCACTCATTCAGATTTCAGCATCTCATTGTGGTGGCAAAACAACTATTTTCCATCTGCTTTGTATGAACTTCATTACTTTTTACCATAGGAGTGCCAAAGGAATGACAGTTATATAGATGTAGTCTACAACAGTGCATGGGATGAACAATTTTGTTGGTAATACGAAATCACTATTTTCATTTTCTTAAGTTTCCTTTGAGCTGCTGTGAAACATTCAAAACATCCCAGTTTCATAATTAAACAAGGACAGATTAGCAATGAGACCCAGGAATATAAAGAGCAGCATCAAGTGGCAAAATGCCAAACTCCCTGTATCACTCTGCACAAGTCACTTGATTTCTCTGTACTTCAAGTCGTCCCTTCACTTGACAGACTGACACCACCATTTTTTACTTTCTTTAGAACTTTGGTCAATTAAAAGATGTAACTTTCACCTGATAACTTTCAAGTGAGTGTATTTTACACTTAAGTCAAGAAATTCACAATCCAAAACCACAATCCAGCAGTGAAAACACTGTTACACTGCTATTTTTTTTCTATTTATGTCCAGAAGTACAGGCAGTCCTATAGACTGAGATTGTGTAAAAATGTATTAAAAAGCAGTATACCAAAGAGTATGGCCATATATAGTAAAAATAGATTTCTCATATTCTTATATCACATTTCAAGAACTCTTTTCTTGAGACCAGTTGCTTTAGTTGGGCCAAACCATTTCAGTTGTGCTGTACTACTGCATACAACAGGCTCAAAAGAAGAGACAAAAAGAATCCAATTTCCAACCTTTGCAGTGACTAGTCACACTACATGATATGAAGCTAAATACAAAGAAAAATGAAAACCAAACTTCTAATCTTGTCGAAAAAGAGTTCCTTCCAGTCGTTAATCAGTAGCTGAACTTTTTACCTCGAGTACATGTGGAATGTTCAGCAAACACTGAAGTGATGATCTGAAGCACACAGAGCAAAAGGCCCCTATGCCTGAGGCTGTTGTAGTGACACAGGCCCATCAGGCATGTTCCCACTGCCTCTCACAGCTGCCAAGGTGATGGAAAACATTTGCATTTTAAGAGGCTCTGTATTTTAGGTTTATTTGGATGTGCCTTCACAAAGGCTGAAGGAGGAAAAACTTAATCCAACACATGGGTTACTTTCCTGTAACTAGAATACAGCAAAAATCTTTCTTTTACCTTTTAAGGCTTTTATCTATTATTTCTAATTGCTGTTGGAAGAAAATGAAAAGATTACCATAAGAGCATCATCCCCACTAACACACACTAATTCTAATCAGCTTCTGAGAATCAAAATACTTTTAAAGCTGCCCCTTTTGCTAACCCAGACATCGTTTTAAAATAGCAATTTCTGGTTCAGGTAAACCATTTCTTGGACTAACTGCATGGCATACGGGATTTTCCTTCTATAAATCCCATTAGTTTGCCACTGTTTGTAATTTGCTGAGCCTTCTGTCACTGCAAGCTAGCAATGACCACGGTAACGCAGTTATACCACGTATTTCTGGCATTATACCTTTGCAAAGCAAATGTAAAAAGGACTGAATGCAACACATGGTAACAGGCGACTGGATTCCGTGAGCTCAAAGAGTTTAGGAGATCATCAGATCTGTTAAATCAGGGTAGAACAAAACCACATGCAAGCGTTTAGAGCCTGTGCTCTAATACAGTGCACACATACACAGGGAAGAGGTCCAGGTCACTGAAGCATTACAAATCAAAATGCAATCACTTTCTTGTGCTTAAAGTGCTCTATGAGGAACTGAAAGGTTAATGACCAAGGTGGCTTTAATTGCTTTTTTCTAAATACCTGGCCCATAAACCAAATGCAACTGCCTTTAAGGGCTCCATATTCCAAAATTTCTATAGTAAACGTTCTTCTGTTGGAATTTTCTATTCGTGGAACTGCACTATAAATAGGGATATAATACCTTTAATAGGTTGCAGACACCATACTCTTTTCAAATATCCTGACTTTGCTAGAGGTTATAATGACAACAGCGTACCACTGGGAGCAATTTGTCAGAGCAGTGCACAGGGTCCCGTGTTTTCCTGTTGTAATTAGAGGCTAGTGCACGCTCCCTGTTACCTGAAGTTACTCCAGATCCAACCATATGTCCACTGACTAGTGGAGTGTGCATGTCTGTGTTTGGATAATGTACCTTCTGTAAATTGTTCCTGTTAGTCCTCTGCAATTTATTTCATGTTTCCAACGACAGTCTTGAACTGGCAGTGACATGTTTTTGGCATTACTGAGAACACAGACAAGAGTGATTTATGCCATTTTTCCCCTTCTCGACTTGAACAGGTATAAAAATTGTCATATGTAGAAAGTCAGAGGACAAAGAGAGAATTTTAGAAAACTTGACTTAGATGGAAGGTGTGAAGATGAGAGTTTTGTGTTACCCGAGTTAACACCTCAGGAATCATTCCTCAGTTACTTAAAAGAAGCAATTACTTTTTCACACTGTAAATTCCTGACATAGGAACTCCTGCCCTACACCTTTGCATGGTCTTTCAAAAATAAGCACAGCATTTCCTCCTGCTTTGGTGATGATATTGTCTGTTACATTTCACACCAAAATTGGTGCTCTGTCTTGCTCAGTGACAAAAATGCAATTATATTCCAAAGGAAGCAGCATTAGGTCTGATTCAGATAAAACTTATTTTCTCACTTTTACTAGATGGACTCCAATAGTTCTAAACCAATTGCTTCAAAATGTTGCAACTGCAGCTTTCATCATATTTAAGCCTGCTCACCGTGTCACTTCCAGAGCTTACAGGCCCACTACTGGTAACAGAGCCAGGCTCTTTGCCTCAAAAAGCAAGAACTTCTACTGAAAAAACCAAACCAAACCCACCACAAGGCTATCAGTACTAACAGCAGGGTTGTTCTCCTGCTCATCTTGCAGGTCTGCCTGTGTCATGGTCTCACGCTGCTTCCAGGGTGTTAAAATGCCTCACCCAGGAACATGTGGCCTTGAAAACAGCCACACATCCTGGCAAACCTTCCATCAGAAAAACCCAGAGCACCCAGATTCATACCAACAACCCATGTGATAAATTGCTGCTTCTTTGCTTATTTTTCATCTATTTTTTAAATCCTTACTTTTTTCCCTAACAGGCCACGGGATTTCATTTACTTGGTCCTACTTTTAGCCAAGAAATATTTGCTTGAAATAAAAGAAAAAAACCAACAACAAATTTTAGGAAGACACCAAGTCCCTGCAAAGGATTGCAAGGACGGAAATCACAAAAACTGTTGATACATTATTCCACTAAGTTGATAATCTTACCATTACAGAAAACTGAATCTATCTTTAAACTGTTTCAAGCTTTCACTGCCTGCTGCTGGATCCTATTGGTGCTTTTTAAGTGACAGTTTGGTGTACCACTTGAAGGTGTGGAGGTGCCTGTTGCCTTGTTGAATTTTGGCTCATGCAGTCAGTGGTTATGAAATTCATTTAAAAATAGGGCAAGTGTTTACTTGACAACTCCAGTAGTAGTAAGAAATTCTAGTTTCACATTACAGAAACTATGTTCTGTATTATGGTCACCCCTTAACATACATTATCTTTCAATCTGAACAGGTTTTTGTACCCATTTATGAGTGATAAAAAAAGGGAAGATGCTTGTTGCATTTGGGGGAAAGCAAACCTGTAAACAGAAAAGCAAAAGACTTAGGCAAATTTGAGACAAATTCAATGCTCAGACTTGAGGCAAACAAATGCGTCAGCTAATTTCATTCGTAGAATCCAGCAAAAAGCATCTTCTTACTCAAGAGTCAAAGAAAACCTAGACATAAATGATGACATTCTCTTGCTTATCACTTCCAATGCCTAAAGATCCCTGCACAGCTCTCAAGACCCTTAGTTTCAGGCAGAAAGTGTTCCTCCAACCCAATAAAGTTTTCCAGCTCAGCACAATGCTAAGCACGGCCCCACAAGCACCACCAACCCTTCTAAGATACCAACACAACTGCCTTGGTAGGACACAAACCCTGGTGGTGTTCCTGTAGGAAGAGAACTTCATGTGTTTTCTCAAACGTTTGGGCCAGACCAAACAGCTGACTGTCACTTTTAAGATATTGTTAAGTTTAGCTTCCTCACACCTTATCTTTTTACTATGTAAAAGGAATTTAAGCTTGAAAAGAGATACCATTTACAAGGTAAATTATAAAATACCTAAACTCAGCAACTTTACCTCAACATTAAGAATGATGAGGCTGCAAGAGACACAATTTTTTGTCAATAGCATAATGATTTAAAAGCCTTTTCCCCAGGGCATGGCATCTCTTGGTAGCTAAAAGGGCAAGCTCAGGCTATTGCAACATTAAGCAGCTGATGAATGACCTTGTTGTCACGCTTCTTTTAGGGATTTATCATGTCCAGTTAATTCCTAGAAGGAATCAATTGTTCTTACCTAGCTCATTTACATTAATAAGAAAATATTAACGACTTCAGTGCCTGTAATTATTGGAAATAGAAGCTACATTTACATTTCAGCCTGCTGGTATTTCAAGAGGACTCATTATCTCCTCCTATGAGAGCAAAACAAATAAACGCGCACAATTTTTCCCAGCATTAAAATCAAGTGTTTCTCTATGCATTTAACTGACCATTGGATCATGTAACAATTAGTCTGGTATTGCTGGCTTATTTTTATGGCTGTCATTTTTACCATACACAACAGAAAGCACATAATAAATTTCTTCCAATGCTATGAGTGAAGCACTATGTACAGGAACACAAGACCACAATTAGGATTTCCTGTTCAGATAGTCATAAAGTCTAACACACTGTAAGAGGAACAAGGATACAAATGTGCAGGTAACAGCGGCTCACATCATTTCATTTCTGGAAACAATCCTTAGGAAAACATTCAAACTGAATCTTTGTGGTGGGATTTAAAAACTCATGAGGACTGCCAACAACTTAAATAATGCTTTATCAGATGCTGGGATTAGCCTCATTGTGAGCTACACACTAGGAATAGCCTATGTCTGAGCATTCATCCTGGACTTTCTTCCCAGGGGGAGAAATAATAGGAAGGTGCATTTCAAGACAAAATTCAGAGTTTGATTGCTATATTCTCTGTTCAGTGCATATTGCTATCATTTCTGGTAAAATGTCCTAGTTAAGGGTTACAGTAAATTGATCACATAATACTACAGGAATTTATCATGTAATAGAAAAGGAATTTAAGAGCTGAATACCTAATATTATTAATAAAACAGGTCTGTGGATAGAGACAGTTAGGGGATACAGTTTATATTATTACCTGATCCTACATTAAATTAAAGGGCTGGTAAAATCAGAATTGCAGGACAAAATAGACTCTCAGTGGGATTTTCCAATTGGAAACTTCTCAGTGGGTAGCACAAGGGGTATTTCCTCCCTGCGTCTCTTCTGCCCCTAGAAATGGCCCATGAGCTTGGATTCTCCCCTTGGATCAGAAGTCCAAGCCTATCTGTGCAGAAAGGCTCTGCTGCCACCCTCTGTGGTATCGGAGAGGATTCAAAACACTAACTATAAATAAAATGCCAACCACTCTAATGAAAGATCTGGGGACAAAGATCTCTAGCTGTGAAAGAACTAACACAATGAAAAACTATCTGGACATAGTTACATATGGAAAGTAGTATCAGTAACTCTAAGGTAGTGCTCCACAATGAATTAAAGTGGTGTTGGTACATGAATGACTTCAATATTGAAGTAGCAGCTACATTAACCAGCTTAACAGCTTTTGATAAAAACTATGTGTTTATTTCTGGTCTAGTCCATTACTACAAACATTTTTTTTTCCTCAGACTTTAAAAGAAAAACATATAGGTAAGGGAGAACAAACACATAATTGCTTCCAGGTTGTCTATTATCTCTTAATCTGAAATTCAGTACAGGCACATAACTGATTAATAGAAAATGATGTGTTGGGTCAAAATAACATTTAATCCCTCATGAGAGAGATACAATACTGAGAGCAAACAGCTTGTGAGAAGGATTTATATTAATTATTAACTGATAAAAGCTCTTTTCCTGACCATACTTGTAATTATTCAAGTCTATGATATACCAACATAGATAGGCTAATGTTTCACTCTCACCTCCACAAGAGCAGCCCCTGTTTAAATAAGCCCAGTTTCCTACCCTGCACACACAGCTACATTTCTCATTCACTACCTTAATATTCTTGCCTGTTAAACCACTGATCCAAGTGGTCATTAGGGAACACAGGCTGAGTACTTTAGCAGAGCAGCCAACACCAAATCAAAAGTATCTGGATTTTCTTTTTTTTTTTTTTTTTAATCACAGCATTCACAGACCCAGTGCTGTCCCCAGCAGTAGCAGAACCACTCAGTTTTGGTGAAGGGGAAATCTATTTCTCTTTATTAGTAAAAAAGGTGGTAGGGGAAGAGACTGTAGCCTGTCATTTCTAATGTCTTCCTTCCCATGACAGTTGAGAATGTTTAGGTCAAGAGTTTGCACACTTGGGCTGCAAACCTCAGCATACAAATACAAGCTGCAAATAAATGGAAGGAGGAGGTTACAGACACCACACTTTTTTCTTTCCTGTTTACACTTTTATTAAAAATGGAGTTCCAAAAAAATTTAATTAAGTGTCATTCGCACAGCTACCTGGCAAACTCTATGAGCATGTTGAAATAATAGAAACAGGAGATATGGACTGGTGCATTTAATTCAATAAATGCCATATGGATTTTGGAATTCAGTAATCATGGATCTGGCACCTTTTATAATGTACTTGGGACAGATTGGAACATTTGTGCAAAATTGCTATAACCAGGTACTTCTGCCTCACTGAGGCTAAGCTACCTTTTACTGTTCAGGTTTTCTATAGGGAGGAGAGAGTCAGAAATCAAGTATATATTGTCTACACTGGCCCATCTTTTGCCAGAACCTCCCTGATTATTTCTTTACCTTCTTAGGAAAGTCGTACTGAAGGGCCTATTATTTCCTAGCTACTCCAGTAGAAGGTTATGTAGTTGTCCTTAGCTAGTAAAAGGTGTAATGATACATTACTTGGAAAGAAGTCATCTGTCTTCATGAACTGAGTTTTGTAAGAGAAAGCTTAAGTTTATCAAAAAGCAAGGCTTGAAGCAGTGCAAGTACAAACTCCCTACAAGCATCTGATTTATCCTAGAAACGGTTAAAGGCTGCTAAGAGACTTATGGTCAACAGGCTGAGTACATTAGGAAACACATCTACCCTGACAAGCAAATACAAGATTTCTCACTGAAATTTGTCACAGACACAGGTGCCTGGGAACAGTAAGTAGCTTTAAAAATAGTTGAGAACAATTACCTGTCCCTAAGAGAGGGAATGCCAGCAGCTTCTACCCAACTTCTCCCATTAGATCTCCACGCAGAAGCAGGAGCACTGATAAAGTTACAAATGTGATAATAACAAAACAAACTTTACTGCAACATTTGATCTTCACCCTTAACATAAAGCCAGGGAAAAGGGAATGATTTTGACTAGTATCTTTGGGTATATCATTCATCAGGAACCTCTGACAGCAAAAAGTATTCTAACAGACAGAAAAACCCTTGTGCCTGTGAAAAGCGTTAAGAACAAGCTCAAGTGCAGAGTTTCCATACCAAATGCCAAAACTACATAACACAGGGAACTGTGGCTAGACAACCCAAGTTCAAACTTCATGCTTTATAATTCTAAGCAGTTGTAAATGCTTATGGTGTTCATATGCCTTTCGATATCACAGAAATACTGACTCAGTCCTGAGATCCACTGACACTGTGCTGTCTCTGAGGACTGACCACCCCCACAAAGTCCAGAAGGGGGGAACAACCCCAGTTAAGAAAGGAGCAAGACACTGCCATAGCTGCAACTTTTAGTATGTGTTCATCTGCAGATCTCAGTAACTCCATTGCCTCACTGACACAACGCAGCAAGGAATCCAAAGAAAACAGTCATGTTTTTGATAGGAGATTAGCAGCACTTCCATCTAACTAAGTGTGCTACTACGAGTATCTCTTATTTTAGAAGGGAAGGTTAACCCACCACAGTCCTTTTGGTGCCCAAATAGGGACACAACAAGGGCAGTTTTATATTAAGTATGCTATAGCAGTTACTCAGTTGCAAGCCCCTGTGCAGCTCACAGGTTTGTTGGCTCTACTGCTTATCTCTATTTTCCTAAATTCTGGAATATGCCAATACAAATTATGGCTTTCTGCTTTGCCCTGCCATTGATTACCTTACTGTGCTGGGGGAGTTATTTTGTGGGGAGGATTAACCCTGAATTTGTAACTCCATCTTCCCTTTGAGCTTTTGGTCAGCCCCCAGTTAGAGACACAACTACCATGACCATCTCTGAAGTGTAACACTTTCCAACAGAACACTATTCCGTATTTGATACAGAAAAAGCATTTTCTTCATTTTATTAGGTGGACAGCAAGCACTGAAAAGAAAGACATTTCCTGTGGTGACCAGAAGTGACAGTACAATTACAAAAAAGCACCAGGCCTTCCTGAAAAACTTCACACACAGTCAGAAACAGTGTGCTCAACAGTCTCAACAATGCTTGGTTTTCAACCCAGAGTGACGTACGGTTTTCTTGCCTTTCATATCAAACAAGACTTAAGCAGATTTGCTGGATTTCAGAAGTTTTCATGTTGCTTTTATGTTTGCGCATTAGCGCTCTGCTTCTTTCCTCAGATATTCCTCTACTTCCATCAGTAAGTCAGTCCACACACTTAGGCCATAGACTTTAAAGTCTCCATCCTGTGCCTTCAGGAGTTTCAGAGCAGCCTGGGTCTGTCCCCTGAGCAGCGCAGATCCCTGACAGAGGCAACTGAAGCGCTCCCTTAGCTCCTCCCAGGACAATTCAGTCTCTTCAAGACAGCTTTTAACCCACCGTCCCTGCAAGGGGTCATACTGCAAGCGGCTTCCCCAGCCGGTTAAGAGGTCCAAATAAGGTCTGCTTAACTGGGAATAGTGACCAGCTAGGGAAGCAAGAAGAGAACCTGGGAGGAAAAGGCAAAAGGCAGAAAATCGCTCCAGGTTCCCCAGCAGCCAGGAAAGCAGGGGCCCAGCAACGCATTCGTCTTCTGCTGCACTTGTCTGGTTTCCATCAAGGCTGTTCCCGTCCCGACCCCTGCCTCCGGCCTGCTCAGCGCCACTGCCCTGCCTCAGCAGCACCAGCGCCGACGCCACCACCTGAAAGGCCCGGGACTGAGGAAGCTGCTCCAGGACACCGGGCAGCCAGCGCAGCCGCCCCACGGCCTCCCCAGCCGGCTCGGCCTCCTGCCCCTCCTCCCGCAGCCGGCTCAACAGCAGCTGCGCCTCCGCCTGCACCTGCGGGCCCGGGCCCTGCGGAGCCCGCGGCAGGCCGCCGGGCAGCGTCAGCAGGCGGGAGGCGGCCNGAGCAGGCAGCGGTAAGCGGCGGGCGGCAGAGCGCGGTTCTCCAGCAGCGCCAGGCCCACCAGCTGCGGGCAGCGGCCCAGGTCGGGGAAGCCGAGCAGAGGGCTGGGCTGAGCCTGTCTCAGCCGCCGCCCGAGGGCCTCCCGCAGCCGAGGCCGGGTACGGAAGCGGTCGTGGAGATGCTGGAAATACCGAGCCCACTCCAGAGCCCTGTCGAGAGTCAGGGAATCCCAGTCCCGCACCAGCGCAGAGCGGGACACGGCGAGGAGCGCGGGCAGCTGCTCCACCTGCTCCAGCAAGGCCTCCATCGCGGGCGGGCCCGGCCTTGGCGCCACCGGTTTGAGCAGCAGTCCCGCCTCCCGCCGAGAACCGGGGCCAATCTGAGCCGGGTGGGAGCGGGTTTGTAACTCTATTGGCTAGCTCTAGCATCAATCCGACCCGGATCGCTCTCCCCTTAAAGGAGACTGTAACCGGCCTGTAACTGAGGCATTTGTCTAATCACACAGGGAGAGAATCGTTTAGTTTGAAAGTTATTTTAAAGATCATTAAGTCCAACCGTTACCCCAGCACTATCAGGCCACCACTAAACCATGCCCCTCAGTACCACACCTCCACTGCTTTGAAACCCCTCCAGGCATGGTGACTCCACCCTAGCCTTGGGCAGTCTAGGTCAGTGTCTTCACTCCTTGAGCAAAGAAATTTTTCCTAATGTCCAGTCTAAGTCTCCCCTGGCACAACTTCAGCCTGTTTCCCCTTGTCCTTTCACTTATTATGTGGGAAAAAAGACCAACACCTACCTGGGTACATCTTTTCGTTGCAGGGAGCTGCAGAGTGTGAAAAGATTTCCCATGAGCCTCCTTTTCTTGAGGCTAAATAAGCCCAGGTCCCTCAGCTGCTCCTCATAAAGCTTGTAATCTAGGCCCTTCACCAGCTTTCTTGCCCTTCTCTGGGCATGCTCTGTCCCTCAATGCCTCTCCCTCAGTGAAGGGCAGGAGGGAACATTGAGCTGCATTAAAGCATTAACAACCAAGCAGGATTAAGAAATATATATTAAAAAAAAGGCAAAATGCAACAAATTCTAAGCACTGCCTATGGCTGGGCACCCTTCCAGGGCCAAATCCTCAGCCCACACAGCTGAGCTCACTCTACTGACCCACCAACTAATGGCTTTGTAGCTCATTAGTAGCTCCCCAGAGCACCTGGCCTTCCCCAGGAACCTGCCCTGGGTCTCAGGCTGTCTGCAGAGGTAATGGCCAAATGGCTTCTGGGCACCAATCCACCCAGTTTCCCTCATGGGTGTCCCTCAGAGAGCGCAGTGGAAGTGTGCTATAGCTGCTCCTTTCTGTAGCAACGAGGGGTGGCCCCTTCTCCCTTTCCCGCCTCTGCCAGCCAAAGGACAGTTTTACATGACAGACTGGGGCTACCAGGTGTAGCTTGCAGAATGCAGCCTACCTGTTGGAGCGGCTCTTCCCGGGTGTTTTCCTCATGTCTGCCCCCTGGAGGGCTTCTGCTCAGCTGGGAGACATATCCGTTCCCTCTGTCCTCGTCCCCATGGCAGATCTGCCCCGTTCAGTCCTGAGCGTTGCCTCACAGTGAAGAAGGGAGCGAGCTGGTCCGGCTTCTGGAAGCTTCCGCAGGTGCCTCCTGCGCCTCCGCCCCTGAGGGGGAGCAGCAGTGGCGGGAAAGCGCCAGGGCGCTAGAGCCGGGAGCTTTGGGAGCTGCCGGGTGCTCCTCAGGGAGTTCACAAGCCCCGGGGCATAATTCCAGCCATCGAGCAGGTATGGAGACAGCGAAGAGTCCCGGTAAGCCCCTGATGCCATCGGCTGGGCGGGGAGCTGGGCTGCAGGGAGCAGTGGCTACAGCAGTGCCCGGGGTAGGCTCGGGCAGGGGGATTCCTGCCTCACCCGCGCCTGGCGGGATGTGGCCGCACAGCCCAGCCCTTGGGTGCTGGTGGAGAGAGATGACACAAACCCCGCTGCCAGCCTGCCTGGGCAGCTGCTTTGTAAGGGCTTTCTGGAAGGGAAGAGCAGCACCTGGCACAGTAAATGAGATTTGGCTGGAATTTACTGCAGGAACCAGCAGCAGAAAAGAAACTGTAGCACTGTGAGCTACAATACTGCAAGGCAAACCATAATACTCTTCTTATGCAGAGCTCATGTTTTCTTCCATAAATCTTAGTGCTGGAAATGGTTTCCCCAGGGCTTACCTAAATGAACTGCATTTTGGGGTGATGGTGTATGTATAGACTCTTGGGAGAAAATTTTCTTTAGCTCAGATAGTGAGGGATGCAACTCTTAGCCTCTGAGTTACACCAGACTTCAAACTAACATGGGTGAAAGACAAGAAAGAGGCCCACAACGTGCTCCTTCTTTATTTTCCACTAAGGAAAACTAAAATGAGTGAACAGAGCCACTGTTTGGACCTTGTCCCCTGGACACAGACCCCTGCCTGAAGGTAAGTGCTGGCTGTTGGTGACCAGCTTCTCTAATTCACATGATACTGCCAAAATAAAGCAAAAGAGAGAATAAGAAAATTGTAAGTAAGGGTTTAGATACTATTCTCCCCTCTTCAAACCCTTTCCTGGGCTGCCTGAGATGGTTTTTTAGGAAAGATCTTTCTCAAGTGCTCTAAAGAAAACAGAACTGACATCTGTGCTCTTATTGTATTTATTTCAATCATCTATTTTTTAAAAAAAATAGGGTTATAGACTTGATGATTTAGATCACATGTAGGTTAAGGGCCTAGCATAGGAATTAGAGTGAAATCCTATGGCCCTTCTGGTTGAAGGAGCTTAAAACAATCCCTCAGTATATAAGAATGTAATGTATTTTAAGGTACCAGTCTAAAATATGTTTGTCTTCTGAAAAATCTCTTTTAAACTTTCTGTTAACTATTTCCAGAGTAATAAAACCAAAACTGGATACAGGTGGCTAGAGATTTGTTGTATTGTTGGAATTGCTTTTGTTGTTAATAATTTCATACTTACCTATTATCTGCCATGCCCATATACTCCAAAGCAGATTATAAACTAAAACATTAAAGAGACAATGAAACATGCAAATTTCTCAGTTACATACAACTAAGTGAAACACTTTGGGACACGTTACTTCATGCTTTACTTAAAAAAAAAAAGAAGAAATATTTCCCTTTACATCAGAAAACTATTCACAAGAAATCTTCCACATTAATGTTCTTTATTGGATAAAGAGTATGAGTTTATATCCTGTGAATTTCTCTATATGTTTCAGTTGAAAGAAAATAAATAATCACATTTGCAGCACAGGAAAACTAACAAAAGCAGGTTGTGAAAGTCTAACCAGACTGGAAAACACTGAGTAATATGGTATCTGGAGTATTCTTGCATGTGGAGGGGGATGGCCTGTGTGTTCTAATGGGTCTCTGTAGACCTGATTGAAAAATGGAATTTCCGTTTTACAAAAAAGTCTGAATATTTCAGCACTTGGTTTTGTCTCAAGTTAGGGTGAAAAGTCTGAATATCAGCATTTTTCATCAAAGGGATACAGTTTGACATTTCTGTAATAAAATAGTTCATATAAAAAGACATGTATGTATTTCTAGAAATACATAATTGTATTTCAATTAATTGTAACTCTTTTTCCCCACTTACTCTTGAAGGAACTCACTTTCTATTCTGAGTTTTGTGTTATTATTTAACAACCTGGCCACTCTCAGAATATGTTTTAGGATCTTCCACTGTAAGACTGGAATCTATTTATTTGTTGATTGATAATCAACAGATTGTCACTCCATTGGTGGTGGTGCCATGTAGTAATCAAATTAAATTGAAGAAATGTGGTTTCTTTCTCACAGGTGAATTGTTTTGATAGAACTTTTAAGTGCTAGTACTCTCTCTGTGGTTAGTCTTAGTTCTAGCCAAGTAACAGCTTGAGTAGCCCTGAGATTCTCCCTACCAAAAGCAAGATTACTAAGTATCAAAGTTTGTATTTTATAGCTACTGTATATTAATTTATGGTAAGTCTGTTGCTACTTTTATTGTTGAGCTATGTAGGCCTCTTTTAAAAGTATCTGTACAGTGCCAAGTTGGTTTTCTTCTTGAAGGACAACTATGGAATAGTGAGGGGATACTTAGAAGGTGATCACTGCAAGACTGAGGAGGTGAGGTGGAGAGTTGATGCTGGGGAGGGGGGTGGGAAGGATTGGGCTGGGGGTGTTCAGGAGATGGAGTAAGAGTACAGGGTTGGAGGTTATAGGATGGTGAGTGGATTTTTGGGTAACTGGGGTTGTGGAAGGGATGTTTTCATGCATTATGTCATTACTTTTAAAGAAAAAATCTGAAAGTTCCCTTCTGGGCCTCACATGGGTCTTTATCTGTTTGATATCAGTCTGCTTCCTCTATTAATGACTCTTGTAGTACTCTCTCTGCTTTAGACTGTGTTTGGATATGCATTTCACGTCATGTAAACTTTATTTTTTCATACCAAGAAACAGAACCCACAGAGATATCTTAAGCAAATCATCCAGACTACGTGCATGAGTGCATGAGGCTTCCTTCTATGGAGGATGGGGAAACATGTTAAAGTAGTGTTTTTCAAATATTTTGAAACATTATCACTTTGTTATACAGCCTGAGAAGTAACCTCTTTGTTTTGTCTGATATAAAAACAAAGAAAAAAAATAGAGGAGAGCTGAGCCTATTTTGCATGATAGGCTAGAGCAGAGGTTTACAACCACAACACATCAGATGGTTTAAGCTCTCTGCTATGTGCTTCTTGCAAGCTATGATAGTGTGAATGCAGTAGCCAGTGTTTCTTGTGTTGTGGGTTTTGATTCTGGTTTGGGCTTGGGCTTTTTCCCCCAATAAAATCAATCTTTTATTTTAATCTCTAAAATGGGCATTAAAATAAGAAAAGAGTCTTTGAGAGTATTAATTTACTGTTGGGTTAGCTGTAGTAAATGTTTCTCCATTACAGCTTCTGATTGATAGGATACATGGCAAAGACAGTTGTTGAGCAAGTAAGAAATGTGTGTGTTAGATACAGAATCTGGAAAGTCATTTCCACAGCTCCCTGAAAACAAGCCCACTTTTCAGTGAAGCGCTGCAGAACAGTTCCCCAAGCCCTGCATTTTGTATGAATTACTGTGCTGGTTTATCTAAGCTGAGAAGTCAAGTAAAAGATTCATAGGAAATTTTATGGAACAAGTGAGTTTCTTCACTCTGGTTATGGAGCCAATAAAATACACCCTGGCAGGAAATATTAGTTTTGAAGCAAAATTGCTCAAAGAAGCCAGAAGTCTGGATTCCATTGTTGTATTTTCCTTCCACTCAGAAGTCATACTGGCTGTAACATGGTTGTTCTATTTCTCCTGAATAGAAATTTAGGATGCTGTTTACTTGGTATACTTAACATTATAAAACTCCAAAATGGCCTTTCCTTAGGTAGAAGGTGTTACTTCAAAAACAAGCATGTTGACAGAGATGTATGGTCATCTTCTGTATTCCTGGCACTAATATTCACTTTGTAACTGTAAGGAAGTTTGTTTGGCTGCCTCAAATTGCATGCTAGGCATAAGGTTGCCACACTCGTTATCCAGTGATATATTGAAGACTCTGAACTTGTGGACTATTGTAGAATTTCTTCCTATTTCTGCAAGAAACTTTGTGGAAAGCTGAACTTATTAGTCAAGCCGGTACCTGGCAGGCTGTGTCACCCCTTCCATAACTTCTGGTGAAGTTCTTAGATTTTTTAATTATTTTTTTTTTAATCAATGCAGTCTCTTGTTTCTCAAAAACTAGCAAGGCTGTGGCAGGCTTTTGGAATAAGAGCAGAACAAAGTGCATGATCAAACTGCATAATAAAAGTATTGAACCTACTGAGCATGAGCCTCACACTGTACCAAAGGCATATCTGTCAGCAGGGGGATTTCCCCTGAAGCCTCTGTGTGCTGTGCTCCAGGGAGGAGAGTGTGGTACCTCCTGCCTGTGCTGATCATAACATATCAGTGTATTAACAGTGATGAGTTAGATGATTTGAGTAATTGATGACAATGGCCTAGCAGCAGTTGTATGATGCACTAGAGTGCAAATGACAAACCATGTGCTGAAAGAGTGCTGGATGGAAGGTGTTATTGCTGAGAGAACCTGAAAACCACTCTCATTAGGAGTTTTGCTTATGTCTGGCCATACCAAAACTGAATCTTTAGGAAACTAAACATATAAACAGACTTTGCTGCCCAGCCCCATTTCTAATTTTGAAACTATGAGTCAGGACTGTACTATCAAAGCTACTGAGCTAGAGGATAGCTCTTTGGTGTTGTAGGCATAAAAATAAGGAAAATGGAGTGGCAAATGGTGCTGCCTTGTTCTGACTATGAATAGTCGGTTAGAAGTGGTGAAATTACTGCACACTCATGAAGCTCCTCCTCACCAGATGAGATTAAATGATCATGTGTGCACTCCAAAACCTGTTGCATTTGTTAAATGTGTGTTATCTACAACTAGTGTTGCCTTAAGGTGGTTTGAGCTAATGCATTTCAGGTTACACTTGCTGTGGGATAAGAGCATCCCTGCCATTGTTTGTGACACCTTTTAGGGAGGTTTAATTTGCTGTCTGTTGTGAGTTTGATAGATGACAGCGTGATTAGAGTATTTGACTACATGCCTTTTTCAAGGCTTCTTTTCCTTCAAGCCAGGAAAATTCTTAGTTACTTAAGTTACTAGTATTACAGGATCTGGTGCACAAATTGAGCATTTTGAGGCAGTCTGAACCCCTTCCCCCCCACCTTTTTAGGACACCTGTTAAAAAGTATCTTAAAGAGCTATCTGTTTCACAGACCATCTTATCAGAATCCTTGGAAAATAATATTCCATAAAGCTTGAGTCATAAAAGGCTGGCTATGGCTAAAGGTTTGTAATTTTGATATATAATGCTGTGATACTTGTATGTAGTTAAGCATACTAGGACAAAGCTTAGTCTAGCATCATGGGTTTAATATTTAACAGTGAAGTGTCTTTAAGATATTGAGGGAGGGAATCTATACATTTAAGATTAGCATCTAAAATTTCTTTCCTACTCATGGATTCTGTGCATTTCCATGACTGTTAAATTGCTGTCATTGACAAGAGTACAGGGAGATCTTATAAACACACTTTCATGTTGGAATTGGTTATGTTTTTCACTTGCACTGAGTTTTATATAACTTTTTATGTAAGACTGAGTAGTAAACTAGGTATAGAGCTAGTTATGTATGTCTGGTTTCTAATAACATAAGTCACTTGGATTTTTCACTTTTCATTGTCCTAATATCCTGAGAACAGCTTAAATTATCAGATACACTAATATTGCTCCTTCATAGCCCTATGCAGTGTCTTTCAAGTAATACATGTCTGTATATACAGAAGTAGCTCCATTAAAGACACACATACACATGCTGGATAGACATATCTCTTTTTGACCAATAAGGCTTTTAAGTATCTGTTGTTTCCATTTTCATGTCTCCAAAGCTTTTATGTGAATTCTTCCAGCACATTTCTCATTATTCTCTCAACCTTTCCTCTGCTGGATGGCTGGAGCTTCCAGACATATAACCTGAAATGTCCTGGGAGAATTTACATAAAAACAATAAAGCCAAGGAAATGGAAACCACAGAATATATACATAAATTCTTTTCAGTCTTTGCTAAGAAGCTCATTGGTTAATATTTACAAAGGAATTCAATTTTCCATATTAACATCCTTTTCACTGAAGCAAATGTGGGACTGGGATGCTAAGAATCATTACTTAAGTGAATGGAGGTTTATATGTTAGGCTCATCAATGATTAAAAAAATTTACTTTTCTACATCTGAATATATCAAGAAGAACATACCATAAAAAAATACAAAGGCTTAATCAAGTAAATGTTACTGTAAAACTTTGAATAGATTTTTCTTCCCATTTAAGAAAATTTTAAGGGTTTTTTTTAATCTAAAAGCATATAAAGGAATATTAATTTCTGTTACCTGTACTCATAGCATCCTCTGAAAGCAGATCATTAAAACTGATACAGCTACTTATAGGATCAATAGTTCAATAAAACAATTTAGGTTTCTACTGAGAGCCACCTGTTATTAATGAGCTGTGTACCTGGCTCTGGGAGATGCCTCTGGCAGGTTTGGACAGGACCATCCTGATGGCAAGCTTCTCATATCACACAAACCCCCACCATAACTGTCATATTGCCCTCTTTTCTGCAGAAAGGACAGGCTGAATAAACACAGACTTGAACTTTTTTCCTAGCTCCAGAGTTTTCCCCGCATTTTGCAGAAAATACTGGTATTTAATTAGTAAAAATGCCCAGAAATCAGAATATTTTCATGTGGCATTACAGTTTTCCACAGCAGTTATGGTTTGTGTATTTCATATTAATTTCATATTATTTTGGTTGTCTGACTTGGTGCCTGTGCTGAACTGCACTTAAGGATTTGTGTAATGGTGAAGGCTGGAGCCTTTCTGTGCGTTCAAAAATCATCACAGTACAGGTACTATATGAATTAGAGTATGCTGGTTCCCAGCAGAACCCGGGATGTTGCCATTAGCTTTCTCAATTAGACAGGAAATTAGCAGTGCTAAAATAATGAATTGTACTTGCAGAAAAGAAAAACAATTAGTTCAAGGGTGAAAAAAAAAAAAAGCAGCAGAGATGAGGTTCTAGCACACTGGATATTGGCATACACCTAAAAGCCAGCAGAAAAAAATTGCTGTGTGGTTCATACCTGTGGATGGGATGAAGGTGATGGGCAAAGACCAATTCCTAGAATGAAGGAAAAAGTCTCAGAGAGATCTGCTTTATTAAAGGTCCCGTTTTTTTGGTAAGGAAAGGGTAACAATCACGCAGTATTGAACCTGGAAATAATCAAATTTCTATTAATTCTGTTTGTTCTAATGAAAGCAGCAAAACCACTGTTCTTAGTTGAAACCACTGCTGCAAGCATCCTCATATTTCTTGATATAACAATAGGTTCCCTTAGTGAGAGGAACATTTGTAACAGCATCAAGGAATAATTACCCTCTAATGAGTCTATTGGAGTTCTGTACTCTGTGTGGAGAAAATAAGCTCGTGAAACAATGACAAATTAGTTGGTGTCTGTTTTTTCTTCTGTGAAATGCTGAAGCTCATCAGCATTAGGAAGAGTGTGAAGTTCTGTTAACTGATAACTTGTGGCCTTTGAGGGCTGGAATGGGTTCCTTTGCTTTTTGTTGGGTCTGATAGTTCTTAGAAAAGGGACAATATGGATCAAGTCTTCCAGACAAAATTTGCCTGTGATTGACTGTTCAAAACCGCCTAAGGGAGTTAAGTCCCTTGCCACAATAGCAAGTCAATGGGAACCAGATGCCTGAGGGGTTTAAGAGCTCTTGAAAATTTCCCTATTAACAGAGGTGCTCTTGTCCCAAGTCAGGGATCCTCACTCATCTAGTGGAAGCATCCTGTGCATCTGGCAATGGTTGTGATTGAAGCTTCACATGGGAAACTTAACTTCACTTGGGTGTAACTCACCTAGACACTGCAGTCCTAGGGGATAAATGCTATGAACTACAGTATAGAAATGATTTATCCAAGAGTGTTTCCATGGGAGTAATCTGAGTCATTTTTCAATCTCAAAATTAATTTTTATTCTATTTTCTTTGAGGTTCTTTGCTGTCAAACAGTGATTTCAGTATGAATGAGGAGTCAAAATTTTCTACTGAATGAAGTTATCAGTAAAAATTATTTGGGATAAATCAGAAAGTTATTTTAGAAAAAAATGGTGTGTTTGATATTTTTAACTTGTAAATGAACATTTTTAAATGAAACTATTTTAAAGATTTAGAAAATGAAACATTTGTTTAAAAAAAAATCAAAAAGCATTCTAATTCTCTAGTGATGTTGAGGAAGGAGGGTTACTTTTAGCTCAACAAATTTTTACTCTAAGCAGAGAATTTGTTTGGGAGGTTTGACTTCAGGTAAGGTGCTTTCCAGCCTTCCATTGAAATATTTTTAACCTTCTCATATTGGTTAGAATGGATATTCACTGGTTGAAACTGCTCTTCCCTGACTTGATCTATTTAAAGGACATGGAAAAGAAGAAGGGGTCTTGTCAGTCCCTGTCCCATTGACAAATTCATTCAGAATTACCCTTTCCCTTGCTGCTGTGGGAAGAACTGCAGCAAACAAAGAATTGGAGTGCAGAGAGTGCCTGGTAGGGTGCGGCGGATCCTCGGAAGGCAGGACAGCATGGGTTGATATCCAAATGGAAAATGTTTGTTTCTCCTTCTGCTTACATCATATTGTTTTGTTGTTTGCCTCTCTGAATATGTAACTGTTTCTAATAGCGTTTTGTTCTTCCTGCTTTCCAAGGCATTTTCTTTTTCAGTTTTTGCAAAGTTTTCACATGGGAATGATTCCAACATGTATTTAGTCTTCATACTAGACATGTAAGGTTCCACTTATACATAGTACATTGATTCTAGGTAGTTTCTCCTGCAAATAGACACATTCTGCCTAACTTTTTGCTATGACTATTGCATCACTATCTCAGGTAATTTGAATTAACTATTTGGTGGGAAGTACTGACAAAGACATTGGTCAAAAATAACAATATTAATGTTATTTCATTTTCTAAAATTATTTTTACATGCGTTAATTAGTAAATTGCAAACAGTTACTTCAGTCCTATTTGAGTATTCCCCCAGATATAATATTAACTGACATAAACAGAAGTTTAATCCATCAGATTTGATCATGGATTCCCCGTTAAATTTGTCCCCGAAGTGGTTCAGTGTCCCAGTTCTGAACAGCTCACTGAACGTACCCAGGCAGCTGTGACTGGTCTGTATACAAATTACTGCCATGTTCAGTAAAACTCTCCCTGGGGAGAGTTTTGCTGAACTTCACAGAACTGGGAGGTTTCGTTAGACTTTATTTTTTCAGTGTCTTCTCAAGGAGAGATATTCCAGACTTTTTTTTTTTTTTTTTTCCCTTCTAAAATTTCACATTGAGGGCCTGGCATTCTTTGTACTTGCTCCACATTCACAGTAGTGTAAATCTCTTGGCTTCATTAGCATTTCTTCTGATTTCTGTCTTTTATAGCATTTCATGAAGAAGCAGCTGGTGAACTCAGTTTATTCAGATATGAAATACAATTATCTGTCCTATTTAGGCTACCATATTATTGGGATAATCTAATTGTTATTAATAGACTAATAAAAATTAAAGTTATCCTAAGCCTTAGTGTATGTTATAGCAGAAGATGTGGATCATCTGTTATGGCTTGGGATAGCACTTCATATTTTTGTTAACCTTGCATTTTTTTCTGTAGATGAAAATGTCACATGCATAACTTCTAGAATGGAAATAGAGGTCCTTATGGCGGATTTAGACCCTAGCACTTGCATATATTGAAGTATTTCAAATTACTGTCTTTCCCATCTTGTTTTTTTGCCAAATGAAGCCAGAGGGCCACAGATACACAGTACACAGTATTTGATAGTGAATTCCACATGGAATTACGAGCATATGAGTAGCTCATTCTGTCATATCATTCAGATATTGGTTCTGAATATTTGATCTTAGTTGTTTGGTCTACTTTGTTCTTAACTCTTCTCACTTACCAGGTCTGCAATATTTTGCACAAGTATTTAGGGGTTTTTTGCATTTGTACAATTATTTCTTGATTTATTTTGTGTGCTCTTTGCCTGGACTTGTGATAGATCAAGAAAAAGCAACATAATAAATTAAAAGATCACACACAGAATGATTTTTAGTGCTGGAATTCTGAGCCTGGTCTTATTTGCAAACATCGCTATAATGTTCACAAGGTAGCAAAACTAGCTTGCTATCTATAGCCTTCTCTCCTCATTATTGGTTTTGGGCATCTGGTTTCAAGGTTGGTCTGAAATTTGATCTTACTCAAGTTCTCTCAATACATTTCAACAACATATGTCATTAATGAAGGGAGCTGAGTAACTGGTCTCCCCATTGTTTGTAACCCAGCCTATGACAGGCAGCAGGAAAGCAGAACAGCAGCAGCCAGCCCCAATTAGAAAAACATGCCCAAGGCATAGGCTGTAGCATAAACAGATATATGTCAGGCTCCTCCCTAGAAGAAAACCAAAAATGTACACTTGGCACTGATGCTTTGCTTTTATTCTGGACAACAGACCTTGGATAAAAACAGCTCCTTATTTTGGCATGGTAAGGTTAGCAGGAAGGATAAATAATCACCCTGAATGAAGAGAAAGATGGTCTGTAGGTTGCAGGTGCTGAAGTAACCTAAATTAAAAATGTATAGAATTACAAAGCATATTATTGTCTGAAAGAAACCTACTAAAAAGTACCAACGCTAGTCTTTTGTCAGCCACTAGATGCTTCCTTATCATGTCTCAGGTTGTAATGCTGTGAAGATGCTTCTGGGAACTGCCCTTCCACAACATGTCCTTACATGAAGACAAATGTCACAGAGACAGTTTTGGAACTGAGCAGCTTCTTCGCAGCAAGAAGAATGCTTGCAAAAAGGTGATATATTAAAAAAGCAATATTTATCATTTCTGTTGAATCCTTGGACTGTGAGATCAAAATGTTTAATAGGTGTCTCTTACCTCACAAGCCTCGAGAGATACAGTTAATAGTAGTCTTGTAGATTGGAAGTCTGAAGCATCTGGAAGATTAAGTAACTTTCAAGAGATCACACACAGATTTCTTGTTTCTTATGACAGTAAGTGATAACCAGAGCCAAGATTATCCCCTAACTGCCTTACTTCCCTTCTCTAATAGCATATTACCAGATACATGCTTTGCAGGATAAGGAAGAAGGAAAGACAGAAAAGGGAAACATGTGCAGGACTCTTCTATAAATTGAATTAATAAATCGAGCCCATCTTTGTATAATTCTTGCTGTCCACTAATGTCAGACTACTTTACAAGAGAGAGGTTTTTATGAATGTTCCTGTTTTACAGATGGGAAAGCTGAAACAAGCAATTTGACAAAACTCATACAACAGATAAAATTGCGGGGCTGGGAAAAGGAACCAAGTCTCCCAGACCCCACGAGACAGGAATAACTTATACTCAGTAAATGAGCTGGCATTCACTCTTGTTTCCTTTGGCAATGTAATCCAGAGTAGAGGGAATGGTGTTCTTTCCATTAAGAATGTTTCAGTGATGCCACTTTAATAGAAGAATGAAAAGGAATGCTGGACTAGAAGCATTCCCCAAGGTATAACATTGACTGTTTGAACTGAGCAGTTGAAGAAAAAAACCTGGAAAAGAATAGCAGTAGAAGTAATTTCTCAACAGCAGCTTCTGAGGAAAATTAATTTGAAACATTGATGGAGAAAAAGTAGGGTGAGGGATAAATGCTGAAAAGAGGTGTTAGAAGCACCAGGACAGGCTGGGAGAACCATGAAGGTAGTGTGGAAAGAAAATCAAACTCAAAGATGTGTGAGCACCTAATTTTCACCTATAAGGACCAGCCTGTCTCTCTGCCTTTACATTGCTGGACAGGCAAAGAAGCTCTTGAATTTCGTTGTTACAAAGGCAGGTTTATTACAAATTACATGTTTTGTGAGCCTGCATCACTTCTACTTCATGGACAGGGCAATGTGAGAAAAGTAGTACTGAACTTGAGCTAGCCAAAGAATCTGCTGCTTTATGGGGTTTTCATGTGGAAACAGGATCCTAAAATGGTTTGCAGAAGTTGTTCCAGTGACTAGGCTAGAGTAGCTCTATGAAATTCCTGTGTTTTGACTAGGTAGCTAGTAGGGAAGATGTCTGGACATAGGTGCTGCTGCAGGCCACATAAGTGCTTCTGTACTGAGCTTAGCATTTGCATTTAGAGGTATTGGATCATGAACTAGCCTATTGAAATATGTTTTTCTCCATTCAGTAAAATATAATATCTCTGAGAAGTATGGACTGGAGTGGTGTGGGAAAGTATCAGTGCAGGTATGATGAAGTTATGAAGACTCTCAGATGAGTCCATAGGACTGTAAGAAGAGATTTAAAGCTATATTTGTAGTTCTCTACAGTTCTCTCAGATTTGAAATAACTGCTGATAATTTAGTTCTTATAAACTAGGTACAAAAAAAGGCCTCATTTGATTTCTTTAAGGGAGTTTCACTGTGGCTGATGTTAGGGACAGAATTGGGACCTGGTTTACTATAATTAGAAACTTAACCAAATCTTTTCGTATAAAGTCCAATAACAAAGGGAATAAGTAAATGGGAAGGGAAACTGAAGCAGAGAATATTAATGAGGAACCTGGATGTGTGTCAGGAGAAGGAAGACCTGGAAAGGCAAAGAGAAAGAGGGAAGGCAGGATTTTGACCAGCCAAGGAGGGAGCAGGTGGATGTTACTACTCTGTTAGGACAGTTTCTGTTTAAAGAATTGTTGAGCTCTTGAATAATGAATTTGTCCTCTGATATTGTTGGTCTGGAAAATTTGTTACTTTCAAGAAACAGCATCTGGACTGTTTGTAAATTGCCTCCTAAAGCACAGCGTTTATCTGCTAATTCCTATAAATCAGTTTGTGTGTTTTGGGTCAGCTGCTATACAAAAAGAAGCTGATAAAATGATTCCAGAGCACTTCTGATACAGGAAGGCAATGTTGCTGTGGTAAATGTTGTTCTTGGGCTGTTGGTAGTTAAGATCTGGTGCTTCTCTGTGGCCTTAGATAACATCTTACTTTAATGAGTTGTCCATCCCAAGTAGAAATCAACCACAAAATCTGGAGCTAAAGTAAAAGGAGCAGAGATCAAATATGCAGTGATTTCCCATCACCTTATTTCTGTTTGGACTGGTTCTGGCAAGTATTTGAGTTTGTTTCAGTTGTTACGTTGTTTCCTGAATCACTTTCAATTGCTACACTGTCTCCTGGAGGAGGCAGGTACAGGTAGACAACTCTGAGTTCTGCACCACTGATTCCACTCAAGGAAGGTGTTATGAGGCCTGTCTAAACTACCTAAGCATTTAAATGATCTATATCAATGTAGTGTTTGCCATCCTCATTTAAGTAAAAATAATAATAACCTGCCTTGTTCATATTTAAGGCACTGATTTTCTTAGAGACAGATCATTGCACTTTAACTGTTTACCAGAACATAGACTATGCCCTGCTAATCATTGTGTCAACCTCAGTGGTTTTCTTGGCATGTCAACTGCATGCTCTTTATCCATTATTAAACTATTATGACACTCAGCCAAAAAATAGCTTTCTAAATAGTTCAGAATTGTGAGTGCTTCTCACAAGTGGTGCATATTCCATATGCACATATTATACACCTGTAGCTTCTCAGTAGTCTCTATAGACTGGTGTACAGTGCTTCAGGTATGTGAACTCCATGACCATAGAAAACTGTCTGTTGTTTGGTCCAACTTCACCCACATGTTTTCCCTGACACTGGTGCATGTAGGTATGTTTTGGTAAACTTGGTGCAGAGGAAACGGTTAACTTGTAGTTAGGCTTACAGCAATGAAAACTTGCTTTTCTCAGGTTACAGCAGTCAGTTCCACGTTTAAGTTTCATGAAAATTGTAAGTATTTTAAGTCACATGTAATTATATGAATAGGAAGTATGTTTCTTGCATAGTAAGTTTACAAGATGTAAGGACAAAATATACCACTTTAATGGTGAAGAAATTGTTTGCTGCTTATTTGTAGAACTTTAAAATGAATATTCTACCACAGGGTTGATAAAAGTTCAAGTGATTATAAATTCATTGTGTGCGTTGAACTGGATGGGGCTAACTTACACATCCCTGATTTTCATGATAATTTAAACTATGCATAACTGAATTAATTTTAAATTTTACCCATTCATGTTTTTTCCACATATTCTTCAAGTTGCCAAACACAGAACTAGGATTTATTCATTTTAACTAGGATTTATTCATTATATTTCAGAAAAAAATGTAAAATTAAGAGATACCTGGCACCAGTTAATGCAGTATATTTCAGTGAGTTCCAAAAGGATATATTTATTCATCACAGGCCTGTAAGGCTACTGGCTACTTTGTTTTTTTTAAAAGTTGAGGAAGATATGGATATGTCTTTTGTTTTTGTTTTTTACAAAGTACGTATTATAATATTGGGACAACACTGGGTCATTGACAAAACATGCTGCACTTGTGGCTGCCCATATTCTAGCAAGCTGACTCAAGTCTCAGTAGTTTTTATTCACCTCTGACTCCACATCTTTTTGGATTTTATCTTCTGTGACATATACTGAAAGAAGGAAGAGAGTAAATGTATTTCTGCATTCCAAGCTTGCATAATTTTCAGCTAAATAGTTTAATTGTATAGTCCCTTTGGTGACAAAAAGCAAGAAAATCAACAAGTTTGACACTTTTTACTCAATATATACTTTATTCATTGTTTTTTACTTCCGTTGCTCTCTCCCATCTCTGCTCTTAGCCAATAAAGGCACATCCTCTTCAAAGGCCGTATGTGCTTCAAGAGTTGATATAGAATTGGGATGCCAGTCATAAATTACACTGTATCCATTATATTTGATGGATATTATCCTGGTCAGTTGTGGCTCTAATTACATACTGAGGAAGGAACACTTGGGAAACTTGGAAAATCCCTAGAAACATGTGATCTAGAGAGATACCAAACCAGATGCCTACTTTGCCTACTCCTTCCCTCCTCTCTGCTTTCTCTGTGTTCTCCCTCTCCTGTTTCCTTTTCTTCCTCCCATTTAGTGACTGCTGCTCCATCTCTTTGTGCACCAATAACCCTTTAATGTAGGTCATTTTCTCTCCCCATTTGTAAGTGACCTGCAAGGTACATTCTTAAGAAAATCCTGATAAAACCACAGAATGATATAGAATCCATGGGTCACCAGGGATGATGGTTATAAGACAGTTTTAGAAAAGTGCTGAGGAATTTAATGGATTAACATGGGCTATTGTGATCATCCTTGTTGACCTCATGCTCCAGAATTTCATTCATCTATGCATCAAGATTGATAATGTGCAAACAAGTTAGAGGAAATCTTTCACAATCCTTAATCCTATTTTTTTTTTCCCCAAGTAAAAGGAAGTTTATGACATTGTTAGGTAGAATTTGCTGCATTTCAGCCAACTACACACATCTTCTATCTCTTTTGAGAGTGAATATTCCCTTCCTACTGTTACAGTTCTCTAAATGACAAAGTGTAAAGCCATTTTGTCCTAGGCGTGGTAAGAATTTTGCTCTGGTTTCCTTCGTGCACATATGACTTCCAAACAAGCTTCACTTTCCTCAGGCTCTGTAAATCCTCAATCTCTTCTTTCCTATGTCCATCTTCAAATCATCATTTATTCATATCCCCACTCATCCTCTTATCTACTTGGAAGTAGACTGTGTCAAAAATGTTATCAGAACATGTGGACATTGGAAGTTCAGAGTGTGGGGAGCCAAGATTATGTAGAGAAACAGTGAAGAAAATGATAGCATTTCACAAGGAGACTTCCCTGTATTTCCTCTGCAAAGGTTAGCAGGGGTGTTATTGAAATAACCTTGTGCCATGCCTCCAGAGTTACTGTGTCAAATTTGATAGTGTATCACTATCACCTGATGTCAGATTATTTGATACAAACCGACTGTATTGAGTAGTGCTCAGCCAACTTTGGCTTCAATCTTACAGCTGCTTTTTCAGCCCTTCCCACTGGTACATATGCAAATACACACGCAAGATTTATTGGATGTTGTCTGGAAAAGCCTCAGTTTAATTCCCACTGTAGAATTGCTGCTAAACTTAGTAGGAATCTTGTCACTTCAAGAGTACATGTGAAGCTTGAGAAGCTTTTACTGGAGACACAACTGCTGCTTCAGGGAATGCTTTCCAGCTTCTATATAAAGTGGCAGGACTTTTAAGTATAGAGGACACCTTAGCAGAATTGGTCTTCTCATCTCAAGCCTTTTTTTTTTTATATTGAGGTGACACATAAATGGGGTTTAAATTACTGCTTATTATTATTAAAAATAAATCTTTTTCAAGGTCAGATAAAACCTCTGTAAGGCAATTAAATGCATACAGGAACCTGTTCACGGCCCACCATCCACTCCACCCCAGTGCATTTTTAGGATATCTGAGGGCTTTTTCTCCTTTTTCTTTTCCTGACCAGGAAGTTGGAGGAGCCAAAGAAAACCATCGTGCCCAGGGGCATCCCAATTTTGCTAACCAGAAAAAAAGCTAGGAGTTCATTTAATTCTGTGCTGTTACTCACATAGCTCATGGCTAGAGCTCATCAGAGTTAAATACATCAGCGTGCTGATGAAATGCTCTCATTTAAGTAGCACTCATCACAGTAGTTAATAGTCCATCAGAACAGCAAAATATGAGGATAGGAATACAATAAATAACCAAAGATGTGTGTATCCTGATTGGCTAAAAATGAACATCTGCTGAGAGAACAGGAATTTGCTTACAGTGCAATTATTGAGAAATAGCCCAGCTTTAATTGTGCAAATCCAGTTTTCCCAGCAGATCAGAGTACGAAGAAATGAATGTAAATAAAAAATAAGGGTCAGCTTGATGTGCTTTTCAGCAATCAGGTTAAAACAATTCTTTCAGTATAATTATACATAATGTGCTTTGGCTGGAACAATTTAAGTAAGTGGATGTACGCTGTGAAAGAAAAACCTAAGTGTGCTGTTTGAGTGGAGCTCTCTTCTGGAAAGTGATAACATGATACCATTAGGAAACTCAACAAGACAATCTCCATCCCTGCGCTGAGAGAGGCAGGAGCCTGAACATCTGTTTCCCGCTATTGAATTCATGAGAGGGGCTTCCCTGGGCAGGGAGTAAGTGGATAAACAACAGTTGGAGAAGGTTATCTCTGACACTGAACAAAATGGTGAAATGTCATGAAAACGAAAGAAGGTGAGAATGAAATGCCTGGAGTAAAGGTGTGATAGGGTTCATCTCAGCAAATCAAGCACAGACATACAAGAGCAAGTAAAACCTCCACCCAGTACTCTTCTAGAAGTGTAATATAAGAATGATTAATTTATGAACGACACACTTTTTTGTTCAACCAAAATAGGCTGTAAGGTGGCATTGAATTGTTTTAGAGAAGTAAACGTTAAAGCAGAGTTCCCCAAGATGTTCCTTTAGCCAGAAAAACAATGATAATTAAAAGAGGTGCTATTACTTGATAAAAAATTCCAGAGACAAGTAGTCAAATTAAAGAAAAAGAGAGTTTTATCTTGGATGTGAAATTTTCCTTTCTCCTTTTTTTTTTTTCCTTTTTCCTCAATCAAGAGTCTTGGAAAGGGAGTAATAATAATAAAAGAGAAATGGACCCAAGCACCAGCTTGCTGCCAAGGGCTGTAATACAATATCTCAGCATTTCAAGGGTAAATCAGTGTGAACTGCTTTTGCCGTCCCTCTGACAA